>JBBPCZ010000136.1:7311497-7323223 GCA_037974445.1 Brycinus macrolepidotus | reverse complement strand
CACACACACACACACACACACACACACACACACACACACACACACACAAACACACACACACACACACACACACACAGTGGAAGCAAGTAGAGTAGCAATGAAGCTGTTACTGTGTTTGTAGGAGTGGAAAGACTTTTTAGTTCTGGAAAGCACTAGACGTGACTGAAAGCTGCAATAGTCAGAATCAGGACCTTTAACTCTCTTTCTTTCTTTTACCCTTCTTTCTCTCTCAATGTCTCTTTCTTTGTCTTTTCTCCAGTCAGAGCATGTGGGTTTCTTGAGTGTTGAATTTAGCAGGCTGGAAAATGCACTAATCCCTTTACTCAGGACGTAATCCAGCCCCACTGAAGAGTGGAGCAAAGATACCACGCTGCTGTACACACACGGACAGATTCTGATACTCAACTCAGCATTACACTGACATCATTCACACTGAATAGAGTGGACTAGGACTTCCATAGACATGGGTGACTAAGATGAATACTGGAAAGAGAGTTGCTGCCAGTTTTAAAACCTCCTGCCTAGGCCCTGTTGCCTTTTACATTGTGTGAGAATTTGTGACAAATGAACAAACAGAAGATTACCTGGAGTAACATTTTGTTTTCCTTTAAATTACATTAAGAGTAAAGGATACATTTTCCTTTCTCCTGAAAAATTAATCTTTCTTGATTGAACATTTTTTGAACATTTCCAGCAGCGACGGGAAGAGATATACGAACACGAGAAAGGCAATGTTGCTTCCGATGAACGTATTCCTTTTCATTTTGTTTCAGTCTCATTTTCACTTTGTCTCCAGCCAGATACAGGAGGGCCTAGACAGACTACATGACCACCACAGGGGGAAACACTCATCATAGTTGTTCAGATACACTTTACACCTGAAATTGATATGGGATGAAGAGAGAGAGTGTTGATTGATTTGATTTAGACTGAGTTTTTCAGAAGGAGAGCAGGTAGAGAATGGGGAGTATTGAATATAAGTGTTTGAGGCTGATAGACAGCATCTTACGTTCCGTTTGCTTTTGTCAGTGACTGAGCGCCTTCATTGTTCCGTTAATAAGGCCAGGGTAATGTGGCGGTGATGCGTCATCTCGCACCCTGTCAGCGCTGTTTGACGCGCGATAGAACAAAGCTACCAACCACATGTGCGTAGGACACTCACCATGTAGCTTGTCAGCTTTATCTGTGTTTGCGATTGAAAGATGCCTCAGGACTGCTGCAACACGCCGATTAGTAACTGCAGTGTCCTCTACTGAATGTGTAAAAGCTAGATATATGAAAGCGTCCTTGTCAAAAGCACCCCTGTACTGTTGAAGCAGCAGCTTTAGTTGTGTCACAAAAAAAACTGCAAACATCACCATGGTCTTAACTTCATTGTGATTAAGTAGTGTTAGCGAGTTAGCCCCCTCGATCCATCCTGGTTAAAATGAAAGCGCTATAGCTCTTATGAATTGACGTGACACAGGGCTTGCTGTCCGCACTCAGGAGTAAATGATGGTTTGATGGCTTTTATGCTTGGAAGGCTGCCATTGGGTTGGCCTCGATATGTTTCCCTTTTCAAAGGGAGAGGCTTTTCATTGTGCTACTGTCTGGAAGACGGAGAAGCATTGCAGCCATTAGTGGTGCAGCATGCAGGCAAAACCTCATAAATCCGTAAGTGAAAATGCGGCTTGGTTTGAGCCTTAGTTGTTGGCTTTGAATTCTCAGACTGGATTTCTCCCAAAAGATACTAGCGGCAATCCGGGTCTATTATCAGATTCCTCCTGCTCAGAATGACATGAGTCACTCGATGCAGTGAAGAATGAAAAGGGGGTTCGGGGGGGGCTTGCTTTAAAAGGGCTAAGAGGTTTGGAGCATATGTTTCCTGCAGGCTGTTCCAAGTGTGCATCTCCATATAAATAGCCTTGGGTGAAAGCATGCTTTTCTGAGTGTGATACACAGACCTCGCTGTAGATTATGGCTTGTACTGTGAACGACTGGCAGTATGAGCTGACACTGGCGCTGCATTGCTTATTCATTAGCTGTTTTGCGGCGCCAGCCGTTTGTCATGATAACTGTCATCTAGCCTGACCGTGAAAACGGCCACAGCCTCATTTCACAAGATCTGACAAGTTTCTGCTTACAGCCATGTGAAGTCTGATGCATTATCTCACATCTTTATTACTAATATGCGTTTACATTTCGAGATAATAAAAAGTAATGTTATGTGCCTTTGAGAAATGTTAACAAGCTCAACATGTGGTTAAGTAACAATTTCCATTCACAGCTTGGAAGAAATTGACCTTGATTGTTAAAAATAGAATGTACAACATTTTTTCAAGAAGTTTTGAGACTCTTGTCGAGAGGATGCCGTTCCAGATTCAGTGGAAATTACGGTGTGAATTAAAAGAGCTGCGTTGCAACTAGCCTGTGTCCTAAAGTAGATGAATTTAGCATGCCACCTAAAAGGAGCAGACTAGGTGAGAGTACTTTTTAACTGCTTTGTAATCAAGAATAGATCTTAACTTTTGTAGCAACTTACCTGCCACACCACAGCACTTCAAGACCTTCACTGAATTTGGATCTAATCCACATTCATTAGCTAAAATCAATTAAGCGATAGATACCGATACCCCATTTATATGAATGGAGCTTTTTTAGTTGAAAAGCAATGAGCCTAAAGACTCACTATTTAAGCCTCTCAATTACCCTCACTTTTTGACATGTGTTTTATGCACTATGTGAACATTCCTAGGGATTTCCCGGTGATGCCACAGCCGTCTGTGACCAGCGGTCTAGATTGTAACTGAATTTGCTCTTTCTCGTGGGTAGGAGGGCCCTCTTTCTTCCCACATCATTCAGTGTGGTGCTAGCTAACACAGATGTCCGTTAGCTGTCAAAAAAGAATGCTTGGTAGTTCCCCAAGCAAACTGAGCTGTAGGTTAGTGGCAGTGCGAAAGGAAACGGTGGTGTCTCTAAGGAAAAGCCTGACTAGCAGCTGGATTTTGAGTGAAAAAACTTACCATTTGCCATTTACTCCTCAATATTAAAAAAAAAAAAAACACAACAAAAGTTCATTTTGAAATCAGTGTTTTTGAAAACCAACACATTAACATATATCCACTTTTTCAGCCTACCCTAGTTTATTCATTTTGCAGTTAAAAAGACATTAAGGATAAAAGATAACTTCAAAAGGATAAAGAGAGATTAGAAAATGGTCATGGAAAATTGTGCTTATTTTTGTCACATAAGCCCAAACAAACTTCATAATTTGACCTTAGGGAGAAAAAGAATATGCTGGATATGGCGCTTTAACATGAAGGTTATTTTTTTTAAACGCAGCCGAACAGGTCACCTTTGTATCTCTTGTTCTGCTTTAGTTTCATTCTCAGAGTGAAGGACAGGCCACAAACCTTCCGCTTACTCTATTCTGTAGAATGGCAGGATCAATCAGATGTTCTTGAGTGAAATACCCTCTTTGTATGTGTGTGGGTAAGTGTAATAGCAGACAAAATGAAGACTTTACTGAAGTGGGGCCAGAATGAGGCCTCAGCTGCTTTGTGGTGGTCCCATAAAGCCTCCAGCGCTCTCTCAGAAGCACTCGGATCTCCTCAGCTCATCAGTTCTTCTGCAAGAACGAGCTTTCGGAGCATGTGAGCTCCACAGCTGAACACAGAAGGCATAATTTACATCACCATCACCAAGCCCTTCAGATAGGTCTGTATTGCTATGGGAACAAGGACAAAAGAACTGTCAAATATGAACACCTTTTTTAACACTGATCGCATTTTATCTGTCAGGAATAAAATGATAATGCTTTATCACTGGGTTACCCATGTTGGCTCTTTGCACCATGAGATGCCACCAAAGCATCCGGCAAGCAGTTTTTGTGTATTTAGAGGATGAAATGGAATTTAACTTTGCAATGAAACTGAACTGAATGTGAAATGAATTTAAATTGGATTGTGGTAGATGAAGAAAGATTCTGTCAATGATGAGCAGATCCTAAGAAAAGGTATTGGATAAAATCCCTCATTCTCTTTGTCCCTCTTCCTCTGTCTCCCTCTCTCTAGACATGGCACTCGCTGTGCTGGAGAGGTGGCTGCTGCAGCGAACAATGGCGTCTGTGGAGTGGGCGTGGCTTACAATGCCAGGATTGGAGGTGAGTGCTGGGATTAGAGAGATGGCATAAGAAATGTACTCGTCTACGTGAGCTCATCTACTGGTTTTACACCAGAAACTAATTCGGAAATATGACTCAGATTGTAGTTATTGATTTGTCTGCTGTGTGTTTGTTCTAAATGCCCAGAGTCATCTTTCTCTCCACAAAACTGAATCATCTCTGTGGTTTATAAATAGGGTAAAAGCGTCACTCTGTGCTCCAGTCCCAGACGACCTGCAATGCTGCTAAGACTTGAATGCCTTGCCTTTTATTTTAATGGTGTCATTTCTGAGACATCTGTCAACTGTCTTTGTCTACGCCTCTTGGTAGACGAGGCAGGGCAGAAGAGGAGAGCATTGTTTCTGAGTGTGTGCCTGGGCGTGCGGCAAGGTGGTTGTCTGCCTTTGCGTCTGCATGTCTAATGGAAAAAAGAAAGAGCGCAGAAAGGCTGCTATAATTGTCAGCTTCAGGGTGTTTGTGTATGTGTTTGGAGGGACAAGAAAGCTGGGCATGCGAGTGCATCACTGAATCACCATGTCTGGCACTATGGCAACTTATTTAGGCCCCAGCTCCATTCACTCGATGTTCTCTTCATTTACTGTTATTTTAATCATGGGGTTACTGCCAGCTCACTCAATTTATGTGAGAGAAAGCTGTCCAGCCCCTTTCTCTGATATTCGTTCGTTCATTCCCTATTCTTTCTCTCTCTTTCTTTTGGAACTGACAGTCTCTATAGCAGTTATTAACTTTTTTCTGTTGGCAGGTGTGCGTATGCTGGATGGCGAGGTGACAGATGTGGTGGAGGCTCAGTCTTTAAGCCTAAACTCGCACCACATTCACATCTACAGTGCCAGCTGGGGCCCAGAGGATGATGGGAAGACGGTAGATGGCCCTGCCAAGCTGGCCAAGGAGGCTTTTCTGCATGGGGTCACCGAGGTCAGTCTCAGGGCCCTGAAGCTCAAGGCCATTAAGTTGATTTCCGAGAAGCTTCGTATGCTCTTCCCTTTGCCCTCCCATTAGAGGGCATTCTCACGCAAACCAGGGACCTGAGTGGATGCGGCAACGCTAAGCCGTCACGGCCTGGTTAAATGCTTTTCCGCTACGCAGGATAAAAGCATTCAAAGAGAAGCGTGTTGTCACAGAGCTCAGCAGGGCTGTCGACTAGAGAAATAAAGAAGCATTTAGAGAGATTTCCCAGATCTTTGAGGATGGAAAAGTGCACATTCTGAAGCGTATTGTTTTTTTGGGGAGGGTGTATTTTCGTGATAATGTTGTTTTTTTCCCACGGCGCACACGCCTCCTCTCGTCATCTTGCTCACTGCCGGAGCTTTTGCACGCGCATGCCACACGCCGCACCGCATGGGGTAGAAGGGAATGCCAATAGCACACTTTTTTTTCTTTATTTCTTTTCTTCCCTCCCCATAATTCCTTCATCATTGTCTCTGTGTCTTTCTGCCTCTTCCCTGCCACCCCCTACTAACCTCAACTCACTCATTCTTCCTCTGTCTTATCCCACGTCTTAGCAATTTAATGATGCTTCCAGTGGTTCTTTTTTATCAGGTTAGTGGCTTGTCTATTTGTGCACTTTTTCAGTCCTCATAAAAAAGCAAATCTTTTATTTTTATTTTTTTTTTCCTTTTCTGTTCCTTAAATTAGAATGACATTTTAGTGTTGATTCAGCCCACTGGTCTCTTCAATTTGCTCAACTGTTTATACAGAAATGAAGAATTTGAAAAGGGAAAAGATACACACAGTGGATTACGTTCCTCTACATCTACGATGTGAGATGTTTGTTTGGACTGCAAGTCTACCAACAGCATCTCGAGTCAAACATTGAAACCTATTCGTAGTGAGTGACAGTATGAAATTATCTACATTGCATTTGACAAGTGAATACAGTGTGACCTTTCCGAGCCTGCACCCTGCAGTCAGCCCTCTTTCCTCTTGCTTGCTGCATTCAAGCTGCGCTTCTCTTATCCACACCTAAGCTATTATTTCAGCTTTATTTCAGCATTACAAGACGTCGAACTCAATCCTTTGTTTGCTTTTGATTTTTGTAGTGATGCTGCTTGGATAGAGGAAATTACTTTGGCTGACTTTGTATAGAATTAAAGCTGTCCTTTGTGTTCATAATTATCGTCGCCATGAGGATCTGCTCAGACGCAGTAAATATTATTTTATTTCTTTTGGTTTTCTGACCTAAGAACAACAAAAGTTATTTTTAATAATGTCAGCTCAGTCGACTGTGAATTGCTGAAACAAAGCAGGTAATGGTAGAGGGAATGTAATCAAATATACTCCATGACCGCAGAGATTTCTTTCCTTGTTCAAATTAGTATGTGGAGGAAGATGAATTATTCATATGCTGGCCAGTACTCTACTGACATATTATACAACACAATATTTTCTTTCATGTTTGTGAGTGTGTGTGTTTGTGTGTTGTACAGGGTCGAGGCGGCCTTGGATCTATCTTTGTGTGGGCGTCTGGTAATGGTGGCCGGGAGAAGGACAGCTGTAATTGTGATGGCTACACCAACAGCATCTACACACTGTCCATTAGCAGCACCACTCAGTATGGCAACGTGCCGTGGTACAGCGAAGCCTGTTCTTCCACACTCGCTACAACCTACAGCAGTGGAAACGTCAACGAGAAACAGATTGTAAGTGTCGGACACACTCTCTCATTAGTTTCGGTTCTGAAGGGCTGGAGTTTAGTGTGTTTTTGCTAAAAACCCACTAATTAGCTGATGAGCTGAATCAGGTGACTTAGACTCACATACACGTTAGGGCTTAGTGGTTCCTTAGATTCATAATTAATATGATAATACGATGTAATATAATATGGTGTAATGTGGTATCTTAATATAAAGACATTTTCGTATTGTTGGATGTTCCTTATGTTAGTATTATATTCCGATATTGAAGACTTGAATGGTACAGTCAGGTTTTCCCAGATTCCTTCAGACTGGCTTCTTGGGAAGTCATAATACATTATCCTTCTGCACTTTCCATTTTTGAGTGAAACGTATGAAGGAGGGTCACTGAGCTAGCTGAGCGCTTTCTCTTGACAGTAGGTAGAGGTGCTGGTCGGGGGAGGTGAAACATGATACTGTTGCTTAAAATTTTTCTCTGCCCACTGGTGCACAGGTATATAATCAAAATTAAGAAGACTTTTTAGAGGCAGAAGAAGCCACTACATTTTGGTATGTTTTCATCAGCTGTGTGACTGCGTCTCTGTGTGAAAATTTCATGACGAATGGACCAAAGGAAATTGTCCAAATTAACGAGAATATTGTTACATTAATTTTCACTGAAAGTTAAGAGTGTGTTTCTTTGTCTTGTATTTTATTTTATTTTTTTGGAGATAGGAGGTTTCGTTCAGACAGTGATATAATGAATCATGTTTAATACAACTAGGAACATAAATTAGCAAAATGAAAAAGTTTGGATTTGATTTCAGATTAAGCCAGTGCTAAATAGTGCCCCAAAGTAACTCATCACAAGTGAACATGCTAGTCGACGTATTGTACTGTAATACGCATGCATTACTCTTGGACCCTCTTAGATATATCAGAATTAAATTCATACAGACACGTGTGTCACAGTGACTTCTGTGTCTATTTTAATGTAATGTTAAAACATTTCTAGCAGCCTCTACCTTGTAATATGCTTTTACCTGGTGAAATAACATGAAACTGCACTCAGAAGCTCATGTGTATTTCGTGCATGTCACATCATATTGTAACTCCTATAATGAGATATATATATTGCATCACGAAATACCTGCCACTACCCCACACATACAGGTCATATTCACAAAGGCATTAACTGACCCCCACAAGAGTCCATTTATTGGCAAGCACACAATAAGCCCACTTAATCTCATACATATAAATGAGTACGGTTAGGCTTAATTTGTGTAAATGGTGCTCTTAAGGCCATGTCTCTGCTAAACACAGCTTTTCTGGAATATGATTCTCTGTACAGTTTTGTTCATTGTGTGGTGCATCTCTCTGGATTACTGTCGCTCTCACTCATTCACACTCACTCATGCAGGCACACACACACTGGGCTGCTGCCAGGCTTCACAATGAGGACAGTAGAAACCGAATTGGAATAGATGAAAAATAAATCACATGTGAAGTGTCACTACATATCTCGTGCACACATGTAGGCACACAAACCTGCATGCTCATTACTGCCTATTTCTAGGTGCACGTCTAAAGGGATGTGTATAAATGAGGAACAGATGCCAGCCTTCCATTGCAGTTACAATGAGCGCGTGTTGTGGCTGTGTGCAAGAAGGATGAGTAAACCTGTGGTGAAAACAGTGTGTGAGACGAGGCGAGAGAAACGATTCCCCCGCATCTGCCCGCCTGCATATTCTCACAGGCTGCAGAGCAAAAATTCAGACGACTCCAGGGAGTCAGAGCACATCACTCTAGGGCTCAAAAACACCTCCAGAACCTTCAGACCTGCTTGGAGCATTTCACACTGGAGCAATGCATTGAACTTAGTCGGACAGGCTAGAGTAGTTTGAATACTCGAATATTCCTTTGTCATATTGGTATTTTATTCTGTATTTGATACTTGGAAGTTTCACCTTCTTTTCAAACCACAAAATTGGTCCTTTGCAGTCATTAAAGCTGAAAGAGCAGAGATATCACACATGTGGGTCTACTTTAAATGTATTGGATAGTAAAGAAATGCAAGTCCAAGTTAGTATGAATCCTTTTCCGTGGTGAGTGCAATTCTAAAACCAGGAACTCAGTTATGTTTATTAAATGAATTCAGGCAGCAGGTGAGGAGGGAAACACCAACTGTTAATAGTAATTGAGATAGTTCTACTGGTATTCAGATGGGCCTGTAGCTTCAAAAAACTACATGGTGCTTCACTCAGCGTGTATGTTACCTTGACACATAAAATAAAACTATAATTCCAGTTACACCTTTAGCATCTACTGTGGGTATAGGAAAGAATCAGCTCCTTCAAAATATTTATGTTTTGCTGCTCTGCAGCCTGAAATGAAGACACACACACAAAAATAATAATTTTCCAGCTGTAGAACTCAATACAACTTATAACAACCAAGTGAAAGAAATTATAATAATAGTTTAGGAAAAACAATCACTGAGATAAATAAAGGATCACCCCTGCTAAAAATACCTTTAAACTTAATCAGGTGTAACTAATCACCTTCTCCACTGGACACCAAGCTAATTGGCTTCCACCTGTGATCCACTATAATCATTTTAATTAGTTCAGCATAAAGTGGAGCATCCCAGTGCTTGATAGTGCAGCTAAAAGCACAAAATCATGAGTGGCAAGGCACTGTCAAAAGATCTCAGGGATAAAGTTGTGGACAGGAGTCAGGAGATGGCTTCAAAAAAATTCAAAGGCTTTATCAGTCCCTAGGAGCACAGAACAGTCTATTATTAAGAAGTGTTCTGTACTACTAGGACCCTCCTCGGGCCACCTTCCAACATGACACAGCAAAACTGACCACACAGTGGCTGAAGGAGAAAAAGGTGAATGTCCTTGTGTGGCCCAGTCAGAGCCCAGACTTAAAATCTACCGAAAATCTGTGGAATTGCAGTTCCCCAACATTCACCATCCAATTTGACTGAGCTTGAACAGTTCTGTAAAGAGGAGTGGGCAAATACGGCACAGTCTAGATGTGCAAAGTTAGCAGAGATGTTGGTAGAGAAGACTCAAGGCATTAAGTAAAACAAAAGGTGGTTCCACAAAATTGCTGACACAGGGGGTGATGATTTATTATCTCTCTATTTTTATTTTTCCTTTTCTGAACTATTACTAACATATCTTTCAAATTATATGTTATAAATTGCAATTAGCAAATATGGCTAGAATTTGAATGCATTTCATTTCAATGCAACAAAATGTGAATATTTTAAAGGGGTGTTTCTTTTATATACCTGCTGTACATGGCTCAAAAAGCTGTAATTGAATTAGAGGCAACAGCTTCAGGAGCGGCATACTGTGCTGAATTATGATTAGTTATAAAATGGGAATATTGTTTTAAGGGTGAGTTTAAGAGTATTTGAGTATTTGTTCAGAAATACCAACTATTATTTAAAACTTGTGAAAATGACTCAATTTCCTTGGGATGGGAAATAAAATCAAGATAGTGTCACAATATCTTTGATGAGAAAATAAAGTTGAGACCCAAATATCGATCTTTTCTAATTCAGTGGTTTATATTATTATTATGTGTATTAAACTCATTGGTGAATTAATAGGACTCAGAAGGCTATTGTTGTCTGAGTGCTTTAGAAAGCATACATTGCAGCCAAAAGAAGTATTTCACAGTATCATTAACATCACTGTGCTTAGCTTAGCTTATCATCTTAGCATAAATCTTTAAACATCACAATCAAATTGTATTCTGGCTCAAGTATTGATTTTGTGATCTTGGATAAAATATATCAGCACAGTTTTGTCTATGAGTTTGCTTAGACAATAATTGTATTCGTTATTATACTATATATATACATGTCACACTACCCATAGAGAGAGGATGAGAAAAAGTGTGTGTGTGTGTGTGAGAGAGAGAGAGAGAGAACGAAGGAGAGAGACTGATGAAAAGGAGGTGAAAGGCAGTCAGTGGGTGAGTGTTTGTGTCTAGGTAGTGTTACATAGCATGTGATACAGGGCTTTTTACAGTATGTATTTTTAGTATGTATTTTGGTTTTTGACATCACCTAACTGGCCTTGTCCATGCCACACAGATTTATGGCTAATTTAGACACAGCCTTCAAAGCTAATTAAATCCTTTGAGCTCAAAGCAAATTACTTTTTTTGGGCAGTGTTCACAGTTTGAACAATACTGTCTGATAAGACTCTTTTTAAACATTTCATGCTACTTGTTGGTGTGTGTGTGCTTGCCTTATTCTCGCTGCCTATGGGGAATTAGCCTAATTCTGCCTGATTTGCCAGTAATTATATGTGCCAGTGAGAGTGATTGTGGATTCTGGAAGTGAGCTACTGCTCTCTCGCTCTCCCTCCCTCTCATTCTCTCTCTCTTTGTCTGTCTCTCTTGTCTCTCTCTCTCTCTTCCTCCCTCTTTGTCTGTCTCTCTCTCTCTTTCTCTGTCTTTGTCTGTCTGTCTTTCTCTCATTTTTCTCTCTCTCTTTGTCTGTCTGTCTGTCTCTCTCTCTCTCTCTCTCTCTCTCTCTCTGTCTTTGTCTGTCTGTCTCTCTCTCTCTCTCTCTCTCTCCTCATTTTTTCCACCGTGACACAGGGGAAGCAGCCGGCCGCAAACGGCTCTTTTGAAAATGCAGAGCGTGTCCCTGAGTGTGTGCATTTCAAACCGCTAGCAATTCCCTCTCCCTTTCCGGGCCTCCATTTCATTAAGATGACAAAAGTAATGCTGATTTAGGCTGAAAATGGAGGCACTCTGACCAGACCGTTGGGGTTTTATTAGGTGTGAGTATGCAGACCTGGTTGTGTAAGTGTGCACGTGCATGTGTGCGTGTGTGTGTGTTATCTCCAGTGGTGGAATGTAACAAAGTATTTGTACTTCGTTACTGTACTTAAGTACATTTTTACGTATCTGTACTTTAC
>JBBPCZ010000136.1:7284896-7311447 GCA_037974445.1 Brycinus macrolepidotus | reverse complement strand
CACACACACACACACACACACACACACACACACACACACACACACACACACACACACACACACACACACACAACCACTCATACCTCACACTTCACTTTTGACACTTGGCTGACGTGTGCTTGATATTTGTCCTCCACTAAAAAAGGCAGAGAGTCGAGGGTGATGCTGCATGTCCCTGCACTTCTCCAGGTCCAGTTGAACGAGGCGTGTGTGTATGGCTGAGTGACCACATCAGCTCCTCACGTGTCATCATACTCAATTATGAGCTCTTGCCGAGCTGCATAATATTTTGCCCTTCCGCATTCAGGAGTGGTAATAAGACAGTGAAATGTATTACAGATCAGCGAGTTTCTCTCTCTCTCTCTCCTTTTTTCCTCCTCTCTTTCGATGAGGGAGATAAGTGCGTGAGCACACATGTGCGAGAGAACAATATCGTTTAGAAGGCCATGGATCGTTGGACGGCACACTCAGTTCAGACAGTGTGAAATGTGAAGTCGAAGGTGGCAGATGAAGGGAGCTCTTCTATTTTCGTCCCTGCCGTTCAGGCCAGTAAACCCTGCTGATGCACACTTTGTATTCGCCCGAGGTACCTTTGAGTTCTCTCTCTCTCTCTCTCTCTCCCTCTCTCCCTCTCTCTCTCTCTCTCTCTTTCTCTCTCTCTCTCTCTCTCCCTCTCCCTCTCCCCCTCCCCGTAGGCCTCTGTCACTTCACTTTTTCTCCCCATTAAATCAGGTGGAGCTCTTTATGATGTTGCTGTTTAGCTGAAGGTGACTTCAAAGCCTGTTTTTCTTTCCTGTATGTAAACTGCAGGGCCCTTGGTGTTTTCCCCTTGTTCTTAGCCTCAGGGGGTCTCCTTGTGTTGTTCTACCCCTTACCTAGTCATCGCTAGGTCACTCTTTTGTACTATGTTAAGCCCTGATTATAAATTGTGTACATGCCATTATGAATTTGTCTGCCAGGTCATTTATCAATAAAAAGGTAGCAAGCTTGACCTTTCATGGATAACCTGCTAGATTTATGAAAGCAGGAGCAAGTTGGTCTAAATGTGTTTCCCAAAAAGGGTGCTGATTTCCTTTTAATGTGCTACAGTAAATAAGAAAAGTGTGGCATCTCAAATGCTTGGCCACCTATTCTACTTGCATACAGCTTGTCCTGAGCAGCACTGCTAGACGTTTTTGTGCCTCTGATGGAGCTGTTCCCACCCTCAGGGCCTTGCATTCAACAGCCGATCCGATCAATGAGCGAATGCACTGAGCCAACTGTAGTGGCAGGTGTAAGTGCTTTTTGATGATGCTGTCCCAGTGGATATGTGCAGCTCTTATTTTGCTGGCAATCAAAACAAGTGTTTGTTAATTGTGATTTTATTTTGAAACGCAAGGTTTTACAGTGTGTGATATAGTCTATCAACAAGCTGGAGCTATTTAGCATGGCTGACCTATTGGTTAGAGCCTGATTCTGCTGTTCTGCTCTAATGTTTGTAATGACTCTGGCAGTAGTGAATAGGCTGTGTATCTTGGAAGCCTGCCTAAAACGGTGGAGAATATCCAGTTCTTGCTTACATTCCCAGAATGTAACGATATGCCCAAATGGACACAGAATGCCCACAGTAAGCTGTGTCATATGCAACAGAATGTGACCACTGTCACAAAGCGATGAGCAAACCCTTGAAACATTGGACAAAATAATTTACTTGAATTAGGATTTTTTTGTTCTACATTCTCCAATGTAGGAAATAGAGATAATAGGACACTTTCAAACACAGTTTCTCTGTTTCTTCTTTTTACAGTATGAATCTGACCTGGAGGGACATGCAGCACCTAGTGGTTAGAACTGCACACCCTGCCCATCTCATCACAAATGACTGGAGGACCAATGGCGTGGGTCGTTTAGGTAACAATCAGATCCCAGGAAACTGGTAACACTTGCACTTGGCTCAGTGAACTCGGTTGACCTCATATCTCTCTCTCTCTCTCTCTCTCTCTCTCTCTCTCTCTCTCACTCTCTCTCTGGCAGTGAGCCACTCCTATGGTTATGGTCTGCTGGATGCGAGTGCGATGGTGGCACTGGCCCGGAACTGGAGCAGCGTGGGGCCGCAGCACAAATGTGTTATCGACATGCTGACGGAGCCCAGGTAAGAAAGGTCAAAGCAGCCACACAGATAATCAGACCCAGTGCCAGCTTCCTGTGGAGCTGGCATTGCAGAGTAGGTCAACTCCAAGAACTTTTTGGAATACTTTGTCCTTGCAGCTCCAGTGTGACACAGATAACCTTAAAATAACCCAGCGTTGGGTTATGTATTTCCTAAGATTTTTTTGGCTTAAGGCTGGCCTCAATTTCCAGGCAACTGCATTGCCCTTACCCATAACTCCTTCAAAGTGGGTTATGTCAGTGTTGGCCACTCCTGCTCCTGCAGCAGCCCTGCACGGTGCATTTTTTAACTCGTTTTAACCTCATGAAGGGCTTGTTAATTAGCTGACTTGGCTCAGGTGTGCTGGGAGCAGCGAGAATACTAAAATGTGCTGTGCAGCAGTACTTCAGGACTAGGAGTGACCACATTCTCTGGCTGTTGTCCTTGACAGCTGCATGCTCATTACTCATTACTGCTCAACTGATGGACCATCACTTCAAGATGTTAATGGTATTGCTCAGTGTTTTCCTACTTGGGAGTGATCGGGCTAGTTCTACCTGACCGACTATATTACATGTTTTGTTTTCTCAACGTTATTCTACTTTATTATACTTCATAATATAATAATATAGATAAATATGACATCAGTGGCGAACCATGACTAGACAGGATTTTTGGGCCATTAATTTCATACAACACCTCTGGGGAAAAAATAACACCCCTGCTACAGTGCTACTGTCTGCAAGCACCCCTATAGTATTCTGTTAGAATTTTAGCACTAATCCTACAGCACTGCACATGAACGTTTTTGGTCGTTCTAGATTAAACATGGAGATCTGTAGCTTGTAAAAGACATTCCATGTTTTCACTTCAAAGGTGATGGTAATAACATTGATAGACACATTCGAATGGCACCCATCAAAAGAGTGGGATATATTAGGCAGCTAGTGAACAGTCAGCTGTTGAAGTTGATGTGCTGGAAGCAGAAAAGTGTAAAGATCTGAGGGACTTTGACAAGGCCAAATTGTGATGACTAGACAACTGGGTCAGAGCACCTGTTCTCGGTTTGCAGTGGTTAGTGATTAGCTATCAATACAGAATGCTTTTTTAAAGTCAGTACTTTCCAAGTCCACCAGCTTGTAAAGCACAGTTTGTTTTAGTCTGTTCAATATGCAGTTGACATTTACTGTAGTCCTTTTAATTAATACTTAATTTTGGAGGTACAGCCTAAACAGAACATCATGTCATGTCAAAGTTTTAAGTTCAGTTTGGCCTGATCTGCTTTCTCTGTGTTATAGTGATGTAAGGAGCCACCTGTTGTTCAGTAAGAGTGTGGACGCGTGTTCAGGACAGCCGGATTTTGTGAGTTCTCTGGAGCACGTGCAGGCCAGACTCACTCTGTCCTACAGCCACAGAGGAAACCTTGCCATCCACCTCATCAGCCCACTGGGGACTCGCTCTACACTGTTGGCACAAAGGTAAAAACACACACACACAAATCATACAACACTTGAAATACTAACAGAGATTTGTATTCAGTCTTTTTTTTTTTTTTTTTTTTTTGTATAGCGTATAATAAAGGTTATCTTAAGTTTAGAACTGGACCTTTGATAAACACTAAAAGTAGTCATCCAAATATTTAGACCATAGGGACTATTTTCGCAGATCACCTTTGGAGTCAGAGTGCTGCTGTTTAGGTCAATTAATATTTGCTTGTTTACTCACATTGTCTGTGCCTCAACCAAGCTGGGCCTTTTTTGTGGACTAATGAGTGAAGCAGTTTCCCCTGGGATCAATAAAGTTTTCTGATTCTGATTTAAAGCTGCATCAATTGCAATATAAGGGGTCCAGTAAAGACCCCAGGAATTTTGGCACTACATAAGCCACTACATAAGTGGTCTGCATCAACCATGTTAGCTCCAAAACATTTCGGCTGCACTGAGCCAATTCTTGTGTGTTTAACTCAGGCCACAGGACAGCTCTGCAGAGGGTTTCAATGACTGGGCCTTCATGACCACGCATGCATGGGACGAAGACCCTCGAGGAGAATGGACTCTGGAAATAGAGAATGTGGCTGGGCTTAGTGACTACGGTAACAGCCATTTGCAATTTCACCATTTTAAAGGTGGGAGCATTATCTTTAGTGATGATTAGTCAGAAGAACACCACCCCTAAAAAATATGGAATTACTTTTCATATAAATTGTTTTTTTTATCTTATGTATAATCAACAGATGTACAGTTGTGGGGCTGTAAGAGAGAACTGGATATTTTCCACTATGTTTCCAGCTCCAAAGATACATTGCCTATTCACTAGAGCCAGAGTAATTACAGGCATTAGAGCACTACAGCAAATGTAAATACATTAAGCTAGACAACAAACGGTACTTTTAGATGTTTTATTCAATATTTTAAGTATCTGGCAACAATTAGTGGGTAAATAATGTACTGTAATGATCTATTTAAAGCCTCAGGATGCAGTTATTACTTTTAAAATGGGTGGATATTCATTTTTATACAGTCATTGTAGGATCATCTACAGATCTGGTCATCATCCTGGACACATTAAAACTGTCTTTATTTTTTATTCTTTATTAAGTAACAACTTCCTACTACTTGTTTGCCATAAACATCTGAAGTTGCACAAGACTAGTGTGCTAGAATATTAATCCACCATCATACTGCTTTTATTATTATTATTATTATTATTATTATTAAAAACATTGAATCCAGAGTTTTTAGTGGTAGTGTAAATGTTAAGGATTGGATGCTGAGGCATTGACTGTGGCTCCTCACTAAACATTCTCTCTTTTTTTTGTCTCTCTCTGCTGCTCCCTCTTGCACACACTCTCTCTCTCTCTTTCACACTCTTAAGGTGTTCTTTCTCAGTTCACACTCATCCTATATGGAACAGGCTCCAGCACTGCAGACCTGTCTGCCTCTGACTTCAGTAGGCCTTCCAACAACAGCTGCAAAACCTTTGATGCCCAACAGATCTGCATCGGTGAGAATAGACTAGGGTATACACTCACACACAATCTAATCCCTTGGTTGTGTCAGGATAATTCACTCTTTTATCAGCTCAGCGTGATTCTCTGCCTTTATGAATGCTCATTTGTCTTTATGAATATTAACGCAGAAACACTATGGAGGGAGCCATTGCCAAAAGGGATCGAATTACTGATAATGCAAATTGCATTGAGAAGAAAATAACTTTTGAAGTGTTCTTTCTTTTCTCATTTTTATGAGGAAGGGTTTCTCAGTGGTCTCCTCCTGAGAAAAATAATTGCCAACATAAGTCGGACTGTCCCTCTTTCTGTGATAATTTATGGACGCTTCAGATTTTTGGAGTTGCACTGTAGCTGCAGCTGCCAACACATAACGAAGATTAGAATGGTCACAGAAAGAGTAGTGTAATACTGACGTGTGTGAGGATAATAACTTATCTTAAAGAACACCTTCAGCCTTCTCAGTGTGAACTAGTGAAGTGTGGTTCTAATTTTGTCTCAAGTGTACTTTTTCCATTTAAGTGCTTCAAGTGGAGATAAGCACCTTTCTGGACGTACATTCCCAGCAGTTACAGGAAACGTTACAATAGCTGTCCTCTGTCCCCTGTTCACTCTCGCTGTAAGAGGTGAATGATGGGGAGCTTGTTTGGCGATGTCTCAATCAAGCATTTTAGAATCTGATCCTACACGGAGTTGTTTAATATTGAGAATCTGCCGGTGCCAAGTCCCAGTGTCATATTTGTATTCTGGAGATATTACAGCCATACAGAGCCTGCTTCAAATCAAATTTAGATGCTAAACTGCCAATTACTTTATAATGCTACAGTAAAATGAATTCATTTTTGGTGTCTTCACATTGTGACCCACTCTTCTGATAGGTTTTGATTTGTCTTATTTTTTTATTTATTTTTTTTGTGATAAGTTTATAGCTTTCCTGTGCAAAACAGTCTACTCTGTTCAGTGTGTACATTTACAACTAGTGTGTAATAGTCTGCACACTTACATTTTACATATAGATAGTTTAACCATGTTTTGTCAAATGACAGTTCACAACCACAGTCAAAACTAAACCATTGCACATATCCCATGTGGCATGGAAGGTTTTCCTGAAAATGACCCTCAGGGCTACTTGTAGTAAATTATTTCCATTTATCTCAAAATTTAAATCCTTAATGAAGGACTGGGCTTAGTACAGCCAATACTGACTGATTTTAAACTCTTAAAATGTCAGGGCCTGTGGGTGGCCCTCATTTTATAACTAATTTAGTTGGCAATTAATTTGTAGTGGTTATTGAATAATAACTGAATAATAAACCTAGAGTTCAAGAGGCTAAAGTACCCTGACTGGCTGTGATTTTAATTTTCCATGTCAGGGC
Organism: Brycinus macrolepidotus; assembly: GCA_037974445.1. NCBI lineage: Eukaryota > Metazoa > Chordata > Actinopteri > Characiformes > Alestidae > Brycinus > Brycinus macrolepidotus. The sequence continues at coordinate 7,304,936 of JBBPCZ010000136.1, read as the reverse complement.
ATCCATCTAATGATGGGCATCCTTAGAAATAGTTGCTTGAGGTGGCTGTGGTACACATTAACATGTCTCTTCTGTTGCTTCTCAGAGTGCAGCGCCGGTTCCTCGCTCTTTTTGCAGGGCTGCGTAAAGACGTGTCCTCCGGGCTTCACATCGGGCCTGCAGCTGCTCAACCTGTCGCTGGAGAACTGGGTGGAACAGTCGTCCGTTCAGGCCTGCCTGCCCTGCCACCCAGCCTGCCTCACCTGCTCCGGCCCGGGGGAGGCCGAGTGCCTGTCCTGCCCCTCTCACAGCCACCTGGTGGCAACGTCCTGCCTGCGGCAGAACCAGGTGCAGCGCAAGTCTCCTGCCGGACCCAAGCTGAACAGCCAGACAGGGGGCGGGTCAGACACAGATTCAGACTTGGACTCAGATGGACCTTCACCCCAGTCAGGACTGTCCTCACATTTGCCCGTGCTGGTAGCAGTGCTCAGCTGTGCCTTCATCCTGGCCACATTCGCGGCTGTTTTCGTGTTGCTGCAGTTGCACTCCGGCGTGGCCAGTGCCCCCTTCTGCCGGAGGACCAAACTGCCCGTGACAGACTCCAGCGGCCGGGGCACACGGGTGGCCTTCGGTTTTGGCCTGAGCCGTGACTGGACGAGCAGCAGGGTGTCGTACCACGGTATCCCCACCGTGTGGGGGGAGGAGGACACTGCCGGGGGGATGAATTCAGAATCAGACAGTGAGGAACTGGACTGTCACAATGAGAAGACTGCCTTCATACAGACACAAAGCGCCCTCTAGCGCCCCCTATCCCGCAAAACCTGCTTTTCACACTCTCCGTCTTCCTCTCACAGGGTGAGTGAGCTGGTCTAGCCAGTTCTTTCTCTCTCTCACTCGCATCGTCCTGTTCTGGGCTGCTCTAAAAAGAGCTGAGAAGTATAGTCGGGTGTCCCATGTGCGAGCGTGTGTGCCTGTTCATAAGCTGTGGAGTGAGATATTCAGGTGAGGCATCTGTTCACCGGAGACACAGATGTTTGACTTGAATCTCTGATGAATCCCTGCGGGACAGGCTGGCGGCGCAGTGCTGAAATTTCCCTTTATTTTTACTTTAAATTCTCTTAGTGGTTTGAGTCATGAGATTTAAACTGCGATAAAAAGGATCAGCGTGCGTGTGTATGAATGCTAATGTTTCCTTTTGAGCTGAAAAGGGCTGAATTTACTATCAGTGTTCTGGACTGGATTTATGCACAACGCTTTGAAGAGTGAGGTGACCATTGCAGTAAGTCCATACATTTCCAGTGTTTGATCACTCACTGATGCATTATATACTGAAGGCTAAAACCAGTCTCCCTTGCCGTCTCTCTGCCCATGTGTGCTGGTCAGCAAGCTCTCTGCATTGCTAAATTTGTGGTGGTTATTACCTGAGGAGTTCTCAGTAAGCGGCATCACATTATTTCAGGAGATTGCCTTGATTAGTGTCAAAACAGTGGAGGAAGCCATTTGAAAATAAAGGACTTAAATGCAGTCTGTCAAAGGCCTTAAGTTCAGAAGTTCAACCAAAAAAAAAAACCCATTATACTTTCAGTTTGAAAATCTCGTGATTTTTTGATTTTCTACTGAAAGTGTTGACCTTTTTTGAGTTGTGAAAGTGTTAGATTTGATCTCAGCATACATGTAGTTGATTCAGGCTCCAAACTCTATGCACCTGGCTGATATCAGGCTGTAATTTGTAATTTGAATTATAGTTCATTTAGTTCCACTCAAGCCTTGGTCTGCAGCTCACAAACAAACCACTACTAGAACGATATAAACCCAAAAATGATTAAAAACACTAAGCTGTGTGCAGTGTTTGTGTCAGCATGAAAAAGCAGAGTACATATTAGGTATGCCTTAGACTCGGTGTCTCAAATCCCTAAAGATGATCATCTAGTATTTTTATTATTGATTTAGAGGTTTGATGCACTAAAACCTGTCAGAAGCCATGTGGGAAGGAGCTCAAGACAGCGTTTGGCATTTGTTTTTCTGAAGGTCAGTTTAAGGTCTATGATTCGCCGCCTCTATTGGGGTTTCACTGGGTTTTCATGCTTGAACAGTCTAACATTAAACTCCTCTGATGCAAATGATGTTCATGTACATCACAAATAAGTCCTGTTACAGGAATAAGAATGAATGAGGAGCAGTGATTTTCTCTGAACTGTCTTTCGATGGTGTTTTCTAGCAGTTATCATTTTTATTTAACAGACATGAATTATGGTCATTAAATTACTTGCAAACATCCAGTGTTGTGTTTTATTCAGAGGCTCGCCTCATCTTGTAAACAGTCGTAATTCCAAATGTCGTCTTATGTGTGTCAGTGCCTTACATAATCAGAAGTTTTTGGAGTCCAGGCCACTCTGCAACAACTCATTTGTGATTAGCAATTCATTTGCAATTAGTGTGCTTTTATCTTTAAAGAAATGGGGCTCCTCTGAGTGTGTCTACACATGCAAAGCAGCCTGGCAGGACAGAAAAAAAGGAGACCAGTCCTCTAGAGGTTGTATGCATTATTTATACCGGGACACGCATGCAGTTAAACATGCAGACTGATGCTTAAACCTTTAAACTTTTTTTTGTAATTCATCTGCAGCTATGGGCATAACTTTAAACTGGCAGCCTCGCAAGTGTTTTCTTCAATGTATGTCATATGCAGTGGGAGAACAATACTAAATATTTACACAAGTTGTTAATCTCTTGACTTCTCAGGGACTGGAGAGAGAAATTTGCTCAGAGTCACCCCTCCCTAACACGTGGAGGGATCTAGTTTATGAAAATAGTCCATTTAAAATGATTTCCATAATTAGCTCAGCTGGGAGAGAAGGGTAACTCCAATTCACGCCTTGAGCAAGAGCATGCCTGGCATTATAACTCTCCCTGCAACTCACATTCATGTGCTATTACAGGGCAGAGAAGACGCGAAGGTCTCCTTAGCTCCCCCTGAGATAGAAGTCATATTCAGTGATCGTCATTAAAGCTCATTTACCGAGGGATTGTTAAAAATACATACGTCTGCCCTTCTGCATACTTCTCTCCTGCTAATTTGAGCTGGGACCGCTGAGTGCTTGTTAAAAGTTCCAGTACAGCCGATGTGTATCTGTAAGTCGTGCTGCTTAGGTCGCCAGTTTGGCATGTTGTGCCATACTTAAGCCATTTGCTTCCAGCCTTCCTAAATATATCTGATTATCCCCTCCAGATGTTCTCACCAGCCTCAAATTAATTGCATTAGTCCCGCTCAGCCAGGTGTGGGAGCCTGCATACCAACTTCTCTTCAAAGATTCAGGATTCAGGCCCATGACATTAATACTGGATATGTTTGGGTACACAGTGCGAGTGCTAAAATTAATAATAGAAGGAGAATTCTTCATTTTAATATAGTAGGATTTTAAATAAAATGTTCAGACTATGTGAAGGGCAGTTGTTTTTTTAACAAGCAAACTCAGATGGAGTAATGAGGTTTTGATGACAGCAGCAATACATATATCGTCAAATGAAAAACATATATATAATTTTTCTTCATCATTTACACACAGCAACTGCTTTTGACATTATGTAAAACTTTCATTATGAATGAACTAATAGAAGTGCTCCAGAATTAGAATTAAAAACTCTACAGTAGATGTGAATGTTTTTGCCTTCTCCTGTAAAGTTATTTTGGAAATTCTTTTTTTTCTTTTCTTTAGAAAGGGAACACATCTTTATTCTACTCTTCCTCAGTATGTCCTATGACCAGGGACTTCCACCATGACTCTATAAGTGCACCTGATCTGCATGCTTGTCTTTTCATCAGAGCCCCAGAGGCAAGGTTGCATTTGGCATCAACCCTCTGCTTGTTTCGCCTCTGTTCTGACAGGCAGATTGCTTAGGAACGAGGGGAGCGTTCACGCTGATGCCTTCGATGCTCCAGGGCAGCTTCAGCATCAGCGCTGCGCAACACACCTAAAACGCTCGCCTCTGCTACTGTAAGAAAAACTTCTAAATTGGTGTCAGGCTGTGTACACACGCAGTTTCTACCACACTCCAGAGGGAGTGAAGGGAGAGAGTGGGCCAGTCTCAAATGGAGGGGGCAGGATCTGGAGTTGTGCTGGTGCTTGGGACGTGGGTGGTAGATAAAAAGGGAAGTGTCACCGGAGGACCTCTACTCAGATTCAAATCAAACTGGTGTACAGAAGACGACCACCTACTGCCCCCTGCTTGTGCACTAAGGAGAAGCACCATGTGAGACTTTTGTCTTAGGAGCAGAAGCCAACATGCCTGTGGTGACACTTCTGTTTTATCCAGAATATATTCCCTTTGAGTTGCATCAGACTCAGCTATGACATGTCTAGAATGTTGTTTGATGTTTATTAAATGTCAACTTTAGCTGCATTTTTGCTTCTTTTATGCATCATTGTTCCTCATTTGCATTTCCAGGAGGAATAAGCACAGAAAGGAAATATATATCATCAAAACCAGTCTTTTTGTTCACCTCATTCTACAGGAATGAAGAACAGCTTGAGGGCAAGTATGAATGGTTTGAGGGCAAAGCAGGCCAGGATGAGCAGCAGCCGCGAGATATGAGAGGCAAACTTACGCTGTGCAAGCAATGGGACAAAACAGCTCAAGGTAGAGTTGTACCATCATCCAAAAACAAACCTAAAAAAAAAAAAACCACCAGAACCTACCAGATAATTCCAAGCTTCCCCCCAAAAAAACCCAAGCCCCCTTCACTCAGCTCCAAAAGTATATTTTCTGTGGCACAGGTAAGCAGGTGTACAAGACAAACTTGATGCATGTTTTGTGAAATGTTTTTAGGATCTTCATTTGGTGCAAAGTAGAGCTACAGCTCACCAGGAGAGGTGTTATCAGCCTCTGATTCATTCTGTACTTTTAGCACCACCTGGAAGTGTAGGATGGGTGGCCTGGTCAGTTAAGAGTGGAGTTGTGCAGGTTGTAAAAAAGGAAAGAAATAGTCTGGAACCAGACTTTGTACAGCGTAGACGTAAGTAATCGTGACAACTGTTCAATGAGTGTGTCTGACCCCTGCCCCAACAGCAGTATATTTGGAGAAATGATGTGTATTCAGCTTTCACAGTAATTCACAGGTTTGAGAGTCTACACAGGTAAGCTATTTCAAGGTGAGCAGCAGAGCTGGTGAGTAAGAATAGCGGGGAGTAAAACTGGAGACAGCATCACAGTTTAATAGACCTCTTCCTCCTGGCAGAATGTAATGCACTCACACTGAATGGCCAAGGTAAGCACTGAGTAGTGGGGATGACTGCATCCAGACAGAGAGAGACACAATGAAAAGACATTATGACAGACACCACTGGAATGGAATTTTACAATGCATCTGCTATGGCTAGGGTTCTCCTCAGCACAAAGCAACTGGGGTTAACAATTACTAATCTCTACACAAATGGGTTCGAGATAAGCCTTCAGGCTCTTCGTATTCTACGTACAAGATGGTAACCAGTGCACAAGACATACATTCTGCCCTCTTTACCTCCCCTCTGTGCCATAATATATTCATACCTCTTCCCCTTGTTTCTTACAGTATTATACTGCACGTCAATGTTCCTTTGTAGAATATAGGAAGTATCGTTATCTACTGCATGGATGCTGAGCTCCAGTCCTGGAGGGCCATTGCCCTGAGTTTAGTGTTCTACCTTGTCAAACACACATGATCCAACTCTTCAGCTAGACCAAGCACCTTTAAGAACTGAATTCAGAGTGTTAGAACAGGTTAAACGCTAATTTCTGAAGGGCTGCTGCTGTCCAGCACTTAAGATCGACACCCCGATCTACTGCATACTTTATGCTACACCATCCTTAGCACTATGGGCCAGGAGAAATAAAAAAAAAATGCAGGTTATTCAAAACCAGCTAATGTGGAGGGAGCAGCATTCTTCAGTAACAAAAATGGGCAGACAGTGACAGACAAACCAGACAAAAAGGGAATGGAAAGCCAACCACTACATCTCACATAAACAAAAAGAAGATGCAGACAACTTGAGATAAGGAGAACCCAGCCAGGCTTAACCACTGACCGATTGTTGAGTGGGAGCAAGGCGTTCTATAGGGCAAGTCCCTAAACGTCTCCACTCAGCTGCCAAAATGAGTGAGCGAGCACACATTCACAGGAACATGCAGCTATGGCAAGCAGCACAGTCCACCGAAGTATAAAAAGGGAAAAGAGGTTGGAGCTCAGAGGACAGTGACACAGTTTCAAGCACAACTTCTGCAGAATGGAGTTGTCAAAAAAAAAAGCTTCACATATTGCACTCGGTCCCATTAGTTCATGAAGCTAATGACGATTTACATAGTCTCCAGAATTTCACCAAGAGCAAGACAGATAAAGCAGAGAGAGAGAGAGGGAGAGAGAGAATGAGAGCACGCCAGACAGAGAGCGAGAAAGAGAGATAGAAAGAGTGTCAGTGGTTCCAGCCAGGACAACAAACAAAAATAATGAAGCCTCAAATGATTATTAATCACCCAGGTCTATTAAAAAACACTAGTGGATCTGAATCTCAAGCATATTAAAAAGAAAAAAATGTCAGAGATTTTTCATATTTTCATTTCCCTCAGTTCAGGGACAGCTACTTCATCTTTTATCTGGTGCTGAAATCTCCCTCGATAAAAAAAGAAAAAGAAAAGAAAAAATCTTTTATAGGGTCCAGCAACTTCCATGTTGATACATACATTATCTTGGTTTTGTGAGTTTAAGCTCATCCTCTGCCAGTAAGACAGAAGCTGTCCAGCCGTTCTGCTCTGACAGCAGTGTGCAGGCTGCTGCGCTGGGACTTGGCCCCAGTGTGTTGACTCCTAGCGCAGTTTGAGCTTGAAGGCAGACAGCTCCATGGGCTCCAGGCTGATGATGGAGCTGTTTGAGAGAGGGGCGCCCGAGTACATCAGCGTCAGAGACATGGGCTGCAGCAGCTGCAGATCCAAACCACGGAACAGCGCTGACACAGCCAACTACAGACACAAGAGAACACAAGAGTCTCAGGGATGGAACACAAACTTAACTCCAGTACTGATTTTTCAGGTTTTTTTAAAACTGGCTCAACAGAAAAACATTCACTCACCAGAGTAAATATAATTTTAAAAAAGCAACCTGGGGGGGGGGGGCATACTTTGGCTTTAAGCCTTCACAAGCTTTGTCAGATTTTCTCTCACTTTCTTATTCTCAGAAAAGACTTCACCTGCACTTTGTTCTCAAATCCTTTTTAAGCTGCTATGACTGGGTCTCTGTGTTTTTGCTCCTAGGACTGACCTTGCCTTGCGTGGTTGTGCAGTTAAAACCAGGGTTCTGGGCCTCCAGCCCACAGTCTAGTCCCAGGCGGTGCAGCAGAAGAGCTGTGTACGGGGATGGTGAATGAGCATCCTGTGGACAACACAAAACATAATACTGTTATAAGACAAATGTCCACAACCAACCACACCATCAACAATTGGCAAAAGTACTGAAAAAAACCACAAGTGAAAGGATCCTCTCCTTGAACTCTACCTAACAAATACATTTCAAAGGAAATATACTAATAATGAAAAATAAATATGCTCATTATGGCGGTTCACACTAGATGTGTTTTGTACACCCTGAGGAGCCTTTTTTCTGTTGTTTTTATAACGGGAGAGATGCAGCTTCCATAATCTACATCATGAGCACTTTTTCTATTTATGATGAAAAATCAGAAAGGTTACTTGCAGCACCGCACTTAGTTAATAGCATGTTCTAAAAGGGCAAGAGACAGATTTTTCTGTCCATCCACATTTAAAGGACAGTTTGCTAGCACAGCTGACTGCCAGTCAAGACACTACTGTCAGAAAAGCAGCATTCAGAAAAATGCAGGGCAATTTTTACAATTCACAAACGATCATTTACCCTGATATGGCAAGTTGACTTGACGACAGACAAAAAAGCTTAAAACTGTTGCTCCAATTCACATTCATGGGGAAAAAACAACACATTTTGTGCTTGTGAACATAATCCAAAACAAGAAAGTATCTTACATCTAACAAAACCTTACTTTAACGTGTTGCATGGATTCAGACTGATACGAAGTACTCGTATGACCAAAAGAAATTGTAAACACAAGGAGGAAGAGAGTTCCAAAAACAAAACAGCACAAACTAGACAGATATGAGCAAGTTAACCTGGTTCTGGATGCTTCTGAGGTTGAGAAGACGGAAGTCACAGGGGAGTGCGGTTGCCAGAGGAGAGAAAGTACGAAGAGGTGGCACACCCCGTTTCTTTGGAATGACCGGAAGTGCCAAGACCTCATGGTTCAAGATGGCAGAGGTCATATGACTCAGCAGTGATGGGAAACTTACAGGTCCACTGTCAACAGCCTGCAGAAGCATATGCAGAGATTAGAGAAGTAAGCTTAGAGTCCACAAAACAAGCCCTTGCATAACAGCAGGTTGTTTCACAGGCAACTACCAACATAGTCAAGAAATACACACATACAACCACCAACTACACCAATGGAGCAAATCAAATAAATAGGAAAACAAGTTTTCATTACAAGCTTTGAAAGCCCCACTTCTGGCTTGAGAGTCCAATATTAAACATACGACTACATCCCATTCTGCACCAGTTTGTCTACAGGACCAAAATGACCAAATAATAGAGACCAGAAGTGAACATGGTACTAAATCATCAGTGACACACAGAATAGAAAGCAGCTAAAGTAATGGACAGGAACAAAGTACTACCCATTAGCCTAAAGCTACAGTAGAGCAGGGGAGGAGGCATAAGAGTGTGCTACAACCCCTCTGTTGCTGTGGTAACATTACCTCTTTCTTGTCGTCTCCAAAAACATGAGCGATGATTTTATTTAACATGTGGCTGACTTTGGCATAAGAGCCCACAGGCTGCATGCAGTGAGAAAGGGAGGGAGTGAATGAGAGAAAGTGATAGCACAATGAGAGGGGAAAAAAATAGTAATAAAGCCAAAAGGATGAAAAGGCATGAAATGAAAGCCAGTGAGAGTACGATGGACAGCAGTGACACCAGGTGTGAACAAACCAAAGAATCACAAACCTAACAGCATTTATATTCAATATCAATTCAAACCGTTTCAGCACACAAATCTACATTTCACTTTATTCATAACAGCAAGCATGAAGACATGGTCCAATTCAAACACTCAGCCAACAAGCAGAGTGAATTCATCTTTACAAATTGTCCAAGCACAGAAAACCTCAATTTTTATTTGGCTACGCCCATCAGTAGGTCTGCCTCAGCAATATGGAAGCAGTGCCACCTAATGGTTGAGCCCACTCAGTCCCTTGGCTCAGCTTAGCCAGTTCCACTCACCCTGCTGCTGCTAGACCTCCTCTCCAGCAGTAGACGGAAGCGGTTGGCTGTCCTCTTATTGTCCTTCAGACCCTGTCCCAGACCCCTGTTATCATCCTGCATCAATCTGCGGTCCAGAATCACCTCCAGGTGACCTGTGGAGAGAACATAAGAAGGAAGAGGACAGCACGAATGAAGGAAAGTGAAGGCTAGAAATGCTATGAATGAAATTGTAATTATTACCAAGTAAAATCTGCACAGTGTCTTTCTCCTAATTTTTGCTCAAGAGTACTGACCGCTGGCAAGGCTGGTGACTCCCAGGGCCTGGGCTGTGTGCAAGGTCAGACGGTACTGGCTGTCCTGGATGTATGCCATGGTAGACATGGGGTAGAAGTTGGCTTGCAGTGGAAGCTTCTGTAAGTATCGGCGCGGCTGGATCTGAGACAGAGCAATAATCACTCATCAGCGTGAAAAAAAAAATCATCATGGGCTAGTTTCAGACTCTTATCTGAGCCATAACTTTAATAAACCACTCCAAAAAAAAGAAAGAAAAAAAAATCTCATAAAAACTCATATTCGGACTACGCTCTGGGGCCTAAAAACTAATCATAAAATATAAGCGCAAACTTGCCCTACTTTTCGTCAAGGACAAATTTTTAGTGTATGAAATTAACCATCGTTTTTTCAAAGCCATAAATTAATCACTCTTGACTAAATTACATTGCTAATCAGGATTCTCCACTTGTAAAACTAGCTTTAATCTGTGTGTTGGTGTCATACGGGTTCATTGCCAAGATGGATGAAAGAGCACGACAGCTGCTTTTGCACCGTCAGCGAGAGAGAGAACACCTGTGGACCCCTAAGAGGATTAGAGAATAAATATCCAGTGCATTGATAGGGATTTGAAAAAAAGGTTCAGTCAGACTGACCTGGAAGCCATTGAGGTCTGTGTAGAAGGTGTCTTCGCTCTGAATGTCTGTGAGCAATCGCATGACCAGTTCTTTATTAGTCTGGTCCCTAATGTCCACCAAGGTGGTGATGTCCAGAGAGAGACCATCCACACCTGTGGGGGACAGATATGCACATGTAAAAGGGAGAAGTGGGTATCTGCATATTTACAGGAGATGAATGTAGGAGGAGTGTTAATACCTGGTACATTATGTATGCGGACTGTCTGCTGAAAGTGTTGGTAGTATGTAACCACCTCAGCAAAAAGGGGACCCTCCACAACTCGCACAATGGGAGGTTCCCTTTGAGTGTAGGGCTGAAAGACATAAAATAGTAAGAATTAACTTTTATCCTATCAGTTACACTATCTGATACAAAAACCAAAAAAGTCTAAAGTGAAGAAGTTACTTTGGCATTGCCATCTGGCAAGAAGAGGTAGGCTCCACTCTTGTCCTTGGAAGGACGAGTTCCATAAGTGAAGAACTGGATCTGTACCCTAACCTCCTGTGGGTCGTCTTTACGGCGGATACTCTAACAGACACAGAGACAGAGGTTGGGAGTGATAAAGAGAGAAATCACAGTTCATCAATATTGCATGTCACACATATTTAATCCACAGTTCACCATTTCTACTGTTACTGATTCAAACTATCAAGTGTTTTAAAAAATTACTGCACTACTGTAGCTCTCACAGCCTAAAAGTGCCTTTCCCTGAAGTGAGTTTAACCTGGCAAACCAAGTGGGATTCCTGAAGCACGCACAAATGTGCTCCACAAACTTTGTTGCCTAACATACTTCAATATAGGTAAACAACGTTTGCAGCTTATGTTGCAAAGTTTCCAAACCACAAATACACCCAGAGGTGTACTTTAAAACACTATAAAGGATTTAAGACACAGAGGCTGTGAAGTGAAATTCAAAATATAAAACACAAGCTGTGTTCTGAGGCAAATTATGTAATCTGATACAGCAGCTAAATTTATTTTAAAACTGCTGTTCTACCACTTCCCCATTTGTAGTGGAACATGAACACAAAGAATTACTCACAGGAGGAGAATCACAGGACAAAAAACATAACCTAAACATTTGCATTTTTAGCTGTTAACAGAATAAAGATAAAACCACCAACGCATGCAGTTCACAGTATCTTTCTGAGAACACAATTAACACACAGTTAACTACCAACCCTCCCTGGGTTCTCTCACCTCCAGCAGGCCAGTGACGCCAGAGAAGCCTAGTGTTAGAGACTGGGTCTGGATGTAGAAGGGCTGAGGGTCAGCCACCTGCGAGCGCACAGGCAGGGGGTCCACTCCCCGCACACTTTGGCTACGGCCTGGAAGCCTCAGTAGTGTATCGGAGCGCAGAGTCATGGGGGAGTCAACAGAGTCGTACAAATGGAACACAGCCAATCCCAGAGCAGGCAGGCGGGCCATAAAAGAAGCCTGAACAAAGGCCAGCCAAGCAGAACAAGACAAGTCAGACACAGGAACAGGAGCCGCAGACACACACACACAGCAACTCTCTCACACACACCATTGCATCTTAGCTTAACATCTAAGGTTACTGAAACCAGCTGAAAACATTTTCATTATATAGTTACAAGTATCTGTGCGAGAGCATCAGTTTTATTATTGAACACTATTTCACATCAAGCCATTAAACATGACAGATTCACTTTACACTGGTCTGGAGTGATAAAATGATAATTACTGTTATCAATTTTTTTTTAAATGTTGCACATCAGTGATTGAAGATTTTATCTTTAAGCTTTATGACATTCTGCTCACCAGTCCAGCATGAGTAGAAAAATTGCTAAAGAAGGAACAGCTGCTACTGTGCACATTTGACTAGACAAGGAGGGAGAACTAGGGGTGTAACGATACAGTCAACTCGATTTGGTTTGATAAACAATTCAGGGCTCATGGTTCACAATAAATTCAATAAAGTAAGATTAAGAACAATTCACTATTTACACAATATTTAAAATGAAATCTGAATGAAAAAAAACGACTGTATTCAGTTATGGCACAATTTACTACTGAAACTAGAGATGGATGACAAGGGAGGGGGTGATACAGGTGTTGGACAGGGTTGTTGATACTATAAATAATACAGTTACATCAATTATCATAATTAATAGACTGCTTATTCTCCACGACACATTATCACATGTCCACAATGAATATTGTCACAATATTTCAATGCATTGTTACACGAATGGGGAGATCATTTACACTTAACAGCAATTCTTAGTGTTTGCAGTTGAAAAAAATCTTTGTTGTTTTCTTCAAGGTTCAAAGTACCATTCAGAGCATTAAAAAAGCGAAAAAAAAACCTTTAAAAAAAAAAAATTAAAAAAAAAAGAAAGTGGTCAACTCTATTTTATAGTCAGAGACACAGATACCCACCTGGTAGACCTCTCCACTCATCTGTACAGCAGAGCTCCATTGTGCACTGAGCTGCACTGGTAGAGTCTGTCCATCCTCAGTGAGCACCCTAACCCTTGCTGAGTTCACCAGTACAGTAACCACACACAGGCGCTCCTGCTCAACTGGATTAAATAGCACCAGATACCTGGGCAAGAGAAGCAACTGACTAGTTAAAGATACAGGTCATGTAATTGAAAACGTTTTTGCTGTTTTTTTGTTTTTTTTTACTATTTGCTGTACTGGAATACCAGCTTTCGTTGTTTGCACTCTCAGTGGCTTACCGGGGGGAAGAATCCAACTCGATCAGTGTTCGCTGAGGTAAGGAATCGTGTGTAGCACGTCTATCATCCTGCAGATAGGCCAACCCACCCACACATAGACAACACGAAGAGAAGGTGACATTTTAAATGAGATGTGCTGTTTAAAATAAACAGAGATAACGCAAGCATTCGAGAGTATAATTCTGCTCTCCACACCGTCTCCAGGAAGGGCTCCGTCTGGTAGAAGCGGTACACATCTTTGTTCTTCATTATAAGGAAATGTGCTGCATTAATGATCACTCTTTTCAGGCCAATAAGTGAGCGCAGTAACCTGCAAAAGCAGAAAGGAGCCAGTAAACATAAAATGAATATCAAAAGGTAAAAGTTTAGTCCACATAGTACTCACAGTACAATTTATTACTCTTACTAATTGTTTTGGCAAACCTTTCGCAACTTAATATTTCATTTTTAGAGTTTTGTGTTAATCAGTTTGTACAGACAATATTTGGGAATAATTTTCTTAACCCTTCAGTTCACTTAGCCTGGCATTAAAGCCTGACCTGGTCCCATAGTCAATGACAACAGCCTCTTTGGCAGTGCCAGCGATGGCGTCATGGTGCTGGAAAAGGCCAATGTTGCGTCTGGCATCTGTCAGAAGGGAGTAGTCTGACGTGGGGTAGCGTCCTTCCATCCCTGCATGGCGAGCAAGGGACACAGCCAGGCTATACAGTATCTCTGCACCCCTAAAACCACAAACAAGGTCAAGGGTATAGCAACAAGGTCACGGTCCAAAAATATGACAAAGAAAAAAAAAAAAAAAAATGATACTACAACATACAGTGCAGACATTTTCCATACCTACATGCACCTGGAGCTGGTCTCATAGTACTCTATAACAAAATATTCACTTCAGCTGATTCAGCTTATATGACAGAAGCAGTGACCAGCAATTGGTGTTTGACTTGGATGAGAAATCCAAAATACTTCTCAAAATGCTTCTCAACATATTTAAGGAAGCGCAAATGTTGCCTCTGGGTAGGAAGCCCCTGTCCACCTTAGGCAGTATCACAGAAAAAGACTAGAAGCTGGTGTGAACAACCACCAATAACAGCTTTAAAAAATGCTAATAAGAAGCACAGGTTCATAAAATATTTTGCCTGACACATGAGGAGGTAAAAAAAAAAAAAAAAAAAAAGCTTTAGGGCACCTGGCAAGAGCAAATTCCTTAGATTTTTTCTCAGGAATACTCAACACAAGTGGGTAGTTTTTAACAATACAAATACACTCCTGCCAAATAAGAAAGCTATGGCCAACACGGTAATTAAATCATTAAACCAAATATAGAGGAGACACCTCTCTTGTGCCAATTTCAATTACACAAACGGCTGAAGAAAACTAAAATTACAGGCAAAGATTCGTCATTCAAGGCACAGTACGTGATTAAACGCTCAGTGGATGTTTCTGCAGAGTTACAGTCCAATTTAGGGCTGCAAAAATTAGTATTTTGAGAGTCTACAGTCAAAATAATATTCGTCAACTAAATCACACAAATAATGTGCCTGTATATGTGAGGAACTGTAACAAAAATGTTTGTTTTTTCCCAATGAAATGATGTAAAGTAAAAGCAGACCTACTGTAATATTATTAACATCGTGTTACTTTACTGACTTTCCCAAAAAATTAAATAATAATAGAAAAAATACTAATAGAATAAATAATAGAAATTCAATGTTTTCTGGCAAACTGTCATGACAAGCTGATGAATGTTATTTTTTGAAACAGCCTGCTAAATACTCCTAATAAACAGAATGAATATGGCTTAGAATATCCCAGTGTAACATGGTAAGCTTTAGCGTTTTCTGTAAGGTTAATATTATTTACTATTTAATATTTAATATTATTACTGACCCTTCTGCGGCTTCAGAACTACTTCAATTTTTTATCTTTTCAGCTCATTTAAGCCAGATTTGCATATGTTGTGTGTGACTTTACATTATCCTTCATTTTAAAAAAATGCTCTCAGGCTGTAGATGAACTGTTGTCCACTTTGGGTCAATTTGCAGACTCACTTTAATTACTTTGACAATGTAACTGAAAAATGAAAATATCTGTTGATAATCCTGAACAATTGTTTCAGACCTAGGCTGATTATGAACTCACCTAAGGTGGGACTCAAGTATACGGTCCAGATTTTTGTAGAACGGCCTGGAAGTGTAGTAGCCACTCCAATAATGATCCTCTCGGTCAGCGTAAGCAAAGAAATCTCCACTCAAAACAGGGTACCCAGGTGGCCTTGCCCCCTGGGCCACCCCATTAGCCTTATACACTGCGTTGAAGTAGTCTGTCAGAGTACCAAACTGGGCCTTGGAAAATAGAAATATTTAGCATTAACTATAAGCACCAGTCTCAGCACACTAGAAATGTAGGCAAACTGCTGAGTCCAGAGACTCTCTAAACTCCAGCCTTCAGAGAAAGCTGCTTTTTTGACATGTAGTATAAAAGTGCTTATGTACACTAAACTAATAGACAAGCTTGCACTCCATTTTGTTGAATTCATGCTGTACCTCATTTACTGATTAAGAGACATAATCTGCTCTAGGCAAACATGTGCTTACTAGTTATATTTGATGTAATGAGCTTCAAAGGGAAAAAATAAGTCAGAAAAGCCTGTTCAGTTGGTTTGGTAGAATCACTACGCTTACCTGGACATGCATTTCTGGGTGAGAGTTCATGTAATCAAAAAGCTTCTGGTAGTTGATATATTGCTGGTCCCATTCTAGGGCTTTGTCATAGCGAAAATCATCACCCAATGGTACAAGTACCACCTTGCTACGGAAAAGCTTTGACTTCTTACGATACTGGTCCAAAAGGACACTGGCCCTGGAATAAACAGAAGGAAAGTGTCTTACCAGACTCTTTTAATCCATAGGAAAGGGATCAAAAGAGATACAAACGTGCTTAATGCCAACACCAATACAAAGAAAGCTACCAGGCATCACTAAATTCATAACATAGGCTTTGTGTATTTCTGGGTCGTCACCTTACCTCTCTGCCACATTGGCATCTGAGATAGCTCGAGGAGGCACCTTCCAGGGACAGTTGACCCTGCTGCCTGGGAGCCTCTTAAAATCAAACTGGCAGCAGATCTTCGGGTCGGGGCCACAAGTGTGAGGCACATCGTAGCTGTAGAAGGGCATCATGTGACAGAACAGGTCTGTACCTGACTCAGGATCTGTCAAAGGCCAGTAACACCATAAAAACATAAGATCTTGCATGTTAACGGTTATAACATTTGAGAGATACAGCTCTCTGTAATAAATTCTGTGAGGATAACTTGGCTGGATGTACTGCAGTTCCTGGCACAGACTGTCACAAACCCTACAAGGGAATTCTCTCTTTTTTTTCTTTTTCTTTTTTTTTTTTTTTTTTTAAATAGCTTACTTTAGCCTTGTCTGCCTTGTCTAATTAATTCTGCTGAAATTCTTACTTATGTAAACAGTCATTTGATAATGTTACTTCACAGGAATTAGAATTGGTTGGGACTGGCTATTGGGCTAGTTTCTAAATATAGCAACAACTGCCAACAACTATGTTTACTGCATTCTAAATGGCACACAGAGGTTTTCTGCACAGTAGTCCTAGGTCAAAAACGTTTAGGATTAACTTTTGTAATTATAGCAAAGTTCAAGTCTAAAATAAAATCATTGTGGGATCAATAGATTTTTGGATTTTGGCTCAATTTTCACCTTGTTAGATGTTGCAAAGGGTGAGGGCTAACACTCTTCCTCTATGAGAAGGAACAACCAGGCATAGCATCTTTTTAAGCAAAGGCAGAAAAAAGCTAACAGTACACTCTGATCAACACAAGACCTAAGTCAACTTTCCAAGCCAGAAAGCAACTGGGCTCTTTTGGACTCCTGTCAGAATTCAAGCTTGGGGACCAGCACCAGTGGGAAACCGTCTAATTGCAAGACTTGTCCAGTCTCCAGATGCTAGGCAGCAGAACTTACCCCAAGCTTGTCTCCACATGAACTCCAGACTACGTGTGGAGGAAAAATGCTTCTTAATGGAGTAGTGGATTCTCTGAATCAGCATGCTAGTCAGGTTAGCCCTTTTCAGCAGGTAAGGCATGGTAGCACTGTGGCCAAAAGGGTCAACAGCCCATCCTGAGCGAGGAGTCACACCTGCACAACCACATTAAACAAAATATTGCAGTGGAGTTTAGCAAAGAAGACATTAATGGGATACGTTAGCTGTAAACAGTATTCACCACCAAGCAAAATATTTGAAGACATTAGCTTCCACAGTTTACTAGAGCATACCCAAGTTCTTCTCCAGCCACTGATGGCCTTCAATAAGCTGGTCAATCATGGCAAAGTAGTGAGCGTTGGCTTCATCTGTCATTACCCAGCCCCCTGTCACGATCTCTAGCTGCCCTCCTAGGATAAGTCTGGAAAAGAGGATTTAAAGCTCAGATCTGATCAAGGAGAAAGGAAAATCCACATCTAAATACAAGACTGTGAAACAGGACATCATGACATGTCAGGAGTTTCCTATTTACTTTGCTACAGAGCTGAAGCTGATAAGAACATCATCTTTAACCCTGTTTTTCCAACAGCAACAGAATAACTGCAGTTCAGACAAATAAAATCATGATAATACTCCGTAAGTGACACTTACTTGCGCATTGCTTCTTGTTTGTGAGCTTCTGCACTCTCCCACCACTTAACAAAGAAGGATATCTCAGACCAGATGAACTTTCTACGTGGGTCCTCTGCAAGCTTGACCACCATGTTATTGAGAATATGCTGCGTCTGGTCATTGAAGTATTTGTCAAAAGTTTTGACCCAGCCTGCCAGAGCAGAAAAAGAGAGAAGTGATCATTATTGTTTAAGCAATTCATCTGCCTCCATACACCTGGGGAAATCTTCAAACCAACCCTAACCTAACACACCTGATCCTGACTTATGCCAGGTCTTCAGCCTCCACCTTAGAGTCAGCAGTGACAGAGCCAGTTTGGGACTAAACTCCTCAGGACAGCAGATGTTCAGAAGTAAAGTTGGACAACCTTGCTATGTAACCTTGATGAAAGCTCCTCCAATCCCAAGCTAAAGCTGGGTAATATGAAGATATTCATTTTATCAGGAAATTACCTCAGTACTTAAAGAACACTGATCTTAAAGAACACTGCATGTTTCATTACAAAAAGCATTATTATTTTGTAAAATGCAGTGTTTAATGTACACAAAGTATTTTATATTCATAGTTTTGTTTTCAACTGTTTTTTTTATGTGGCACTATGGGTGCTTTGTGTCAAGATATTTATCTAAAATCTTATCACATATTTTATAAACTTCTTGAAGTATCAGCATGTAAAAATTTTGCCAAATCGCCCACTGCTACAACAGTCCAGTATGAAAACAGCAAGCAGCCTAGCTGACAAAGAGTAAATAAACAATTGAGCAGGACCAGTTTTCCTTGATTACGGTGTCAAATATCCTCCTAAAAATCTCAATGAAATGCTTAAGTACAGCACTTCTGCAGCACTTTGCTACCCTAAGAGCAGCTTTTTAAAAATAACATTGGCTGTTTTATTATTTAGAAGGAAACAGTGCTGTGTAGTGTTAAAAGGTTCGAACGTCCGTGTCAGCATGAATAACAACAAAGCAGGGCTGTTGGTGTGTGTGACAGACTATTTCAGCTCGGCTGAACCCCATTAAGTCAACATGCAGCAGTGATGTTGGGTACACTGTTATATAAAGGGACCAAGCAGACAAAGTTCCAGCCCAGGGATCCAGTCCCACAGAATAGCACAGGTATTCACTTCTAGGTCAGAAAGATTAAGTGTCAGTTAATAAAATTCTTTTAATAAGCTGGAATAAAATTTTACTCTGGGCTATTAGAGGTCAATAATTTGAGGTCACTTGACAGATCCGTCTGGAGTTCATTCCACAATGGCCAGATAGCCTAAGTGTGTGTCCAGCACAGCACTACAGAACATCCTGACTTGCACTCCCACTGCCTGACCTACTTTATCTACAGTGAACTGTCACGCTCCAGCTGAGGCAGCAGTTAAATTTGCTGTAAAGTATTTATTTTGTTTACCCCAAAGCAAAATAACAGATGTCAAGTCTGCTTAATGGTGGGAGTGCTAAATGATGAATTAAGGAGAGACATGTCTGTGCTGCCCTTTAAAGTTAGTTTCAAACTTGAATTAAGTTTGCCCTACAATAACTCACAAACACATTTATCATTAATGCTTGAGACCTAGCAGATCTACAACACTGATCCACAAGATCAGTGAACCCAAAACAATAGGTTGCTGTACGGAACAAAGACAAGCATAAACAGTTTGTTTACCTACCTGGGTCATTGTGAGAGTGGGGCACCACAAAAACCTGCAAGGGTTCATTGTCCCAATCAGCAGGCTCATACGTGATCTCAAAGCCCTGCTTCCACACGCCTCCATCTACATTATCAAAGCTCAGCAAGGAGTATATATCCAGCATCTACAGATACAACACACACACACGGAGACACATCAAACTTATGCCTTTGAAAACAGCCCAACATTAAACGTTCTCCTAGCATCTCGTTCCAAGATGAAGCCTGCTATTAAGATGACTTTAAAATACTTGACACAATGGCAGCACTTGTGACTCATAACCATACTTACTCACGTTAAATGATACAACAGGTTGCACAGAAACAACTCTACTAACTTTTTCAGTCATGCACCATTTAAAAGTTTGGAATAATTTTTCAAATTAATCTTTTTTGTTAATTTGTATACAATAACATGCTGTGCAAGCTAAAAAACTAGTAACTAGTAAACTAATAGTATTTTGAGAACAAGAAGTTACAAAAATGTAAGTATTTACTATGGCTTGTCCAGATAATTAGAAGAACCAAGTATTAATTTGTTACGCTGGTATTCATTGGTATATCTCGCAGCTGCTCCAAGCAAAAATATGGACTCTTTTTACAGGGGTTTAAACTAGAGGCTGACATTTTTTCGGGAATCCTGCGGGATTCAAAATCACTATTAATAACGTGATTGGGACGGGACTGGAAAAAATGTAAGCGGGAGTGGGCGGGACCGGGAATCGTA
>JBBPCZ010000136.1:7272192-7284796 GCA_037974445.1 Brycinus macrolepidotus | reverse complement strand
TTGGGATGGGATGGGATTTTTTTTGTGGGAGTGGGACAGGAGAGGTTTGAAAATTCACTCCCGTGTCACCCTCTAGTTTAAACACAAAAAACAGCAGATCTGTTTATTGTGACAACATCACAGGGTTTTACTGCTACTAACAGAAAATCTGAAATCAAATTTTAAAAATTAATATTAAATTTGCATATTAACACAAAGCACCAACAAACCGACTACAAGCTTCAAATACATTCAATTCAAATGGCAAAAGCATCAGAAAATGAGAACAATGAGAAACAGGAAAAAAAAATACTTCGCACAGTTTTTGGCATGAAAAGAGGAGTAGACAGTGTTTAACGTCCTTCGGGGGGTTCTTACCCTTTGTAGTATTTAACAAACTGGAAAAAGATTCATTTAAACTTAAATAGTGCTCAGACACTTTTTTGATGTATCAAAACATGCACCATATCCAGACATCACTGCAGTATGTTGAATCGAACGTTGAATTTTGAGTCTCATTACATCCCTTTTTTATCACTGAAATTAAACTTTTTAAAAGATAGTGAAAGCCTCATCTTGGGACTCAATAACTGACCTCAAGTTTACGGCACACTCACCTGCAGGTCAGTCTGGCCACGGCGGCCTAATGCAAACTGGCAGTCTTGGGGTTTCACGGAGAGAAAGGTGGGTCTGCCGTCAAAGGGCAGCACCCAGGAGCCATTGGCGCTGCGGAAGGGCAGGTGGCCACTGGGGGAGACAGCGCCCGTGTCTGTGAGCTCCAGTACTGAGTCCTTAATGTGGCTGATGATCTGATGGTTCTCCTCTAGAAGCTGTTCCAGTTGCTCAATGCGGTTCTGCAACACCGAAATCTGGCTCTGAAATGGAGAGGAGGGGAGGTAGGGGAAGGGAGGCATAATCTACCACCACACTTCTACAAAAACACACACCAAAGAACCACCTGTGTGTTCTAGGGCTCAAGACAGGTCAGGACTGCATAACTGGCATGTGCATCTACTGCATCACACAATTTGGTTATACCATGTGCCACATTCTCTCTTAAATACCGGTGTAAAAACACTGGCAATAAATTATTATGGTTCCAATTCATATGCACTGAATATTTAGACCTTCGGTTGCTTGAAAAACTGCAAAAAACAATTTTGCCAGAGGATACAACATTTCACTAACCATCTTTTCATAATCTCAAGCCATTATGCAGTTCTCACAATTTTCTACACAACCTAGACAATTAAACCTGGTTTAAAAAAGCTTTTGGGTTTGACAATAAGCAATAAGCTCCTTCAATTCTTGAATTCTAGATACAATGTAAATTGATTACAGCTTTGCACACATTACACTTAAACACCAAAAGCTTTATAAAATACCATTTTCAAAACGTGCGAAAACTCTGCAAAAACATACACGGTACAAATTCAGACATGAAAGAAAAGTGGACAGTGTTTTACATCCTTGAGCACTCTTACCCTTGGAAAGTTGCCCCCACTCTGCCTCCTAGCAGGGTCATGTTGGACCCGGTCCAGCATTAGATAGAGGGAGAAGACGGCCACACAGAAAATTGCCCCGCCACACACAGTCACCTGCTTTTTCAGCTTCATCCTGTCCTTTTAGCCGAGGAGCACTGCAGCAAGGGCAGAAGAAGAAAAATAACTATCCACAGATTAGTGAAAATGGTGTGAATCTGAAGTCCTTAGAAGCCCCAGAATGTCCAGGGGCCAGGCTTTGTCAGCAGGGTTTCATGTCCACCCCTGCACTGCCATAGAGTCTCCGGAGCAGGTGACTGTGGGCAGGTAGAGCCGAAGGATGATGGTCAGCAAGAAGGGGCCAGCAATCTGTCGAGAACCAAACCACCAAGTCCTGCTACTTCAAAGTGGCCCTTGTCCTCAAGCATCCAAACCCACAGGGACAGAGAGGAAAAAAAGGAACAACTCAGGTCCCAAACAGTGAGAGCCCAGACAGAGGGCCTACTGTTCCTGTAGCATTCTGAGTGTATGCGTTTGCGTGTGTGTTCCTTTTGATTCACAGGGCTAAGATTAGTCCTTCGTACGCCCGAGATCGCCTCTCTCTAAGTTGGCCGAAGAGACAAAGCCATCACAGTGAATGTAGGTTTCTACAGGGCAGTTCAGAGGCGAAGGCTGAATGAGAAAGACTTGGCTCATCACATTCCCTCTTTCTTCAGCCTCCTTTTTTTTTTTTTTTTTTTTTAAAGCCAGGCTGAAGGGGGATGCTGGCTTCTCCTGAATGCCACTATGCTCTCGAGGCCACCGCACAAAAACCAAACACAGCCTCCCCTTTATTAAAGACAGAGAAAACAAGCAATGATTGCCTCTTTTCTTACTTTGTGGATGAGAAGAAAGGAAACGCACAGACAGAGAAAAAACAGAGATAATGTGTTTTCGACACGAAAGAAAATATATATATGAGCAAAGTGGCCTGGATTTGGTTGTTCAGCTGAACAGGTGTTCCTCCTCTCGTTCTCTCTTGAATCTAATAGGAGCTTAATCTTCTCGGCTCAGTGCCTGTCACTGACTTAGCCGTGCCCAGGAGGGATTTGGGATTACCATTCAAACATTCAGATTGGCCTGGATAGTTGTAAACAGCAAAACAAGCTGCCTTTCCTTAGAAATATTACTCTGTCCAGCTACATAAAGTGAGGATGCAACACAGTTAAACTTCAAGGACACCTATACAGATGATCCTGCAGTATTACTATCATCCAGGTTGAAAAGAGTGCAGATTAACACAGAATCCTTCCAACTATGCAGCAATGCTCTGGCTCCATGAGCACTCTTCTGAGTAGAGGAAATACCTGTAAAGGGGGAAAACACAATCACATTTAGAGTGAGATCATTACTGATGAGTAATGCATTTTAAAGCAATCAACTGTTGTCCATTAAGGGTTGTGGCCTGCACACATTACTTCAAAAAGTTCAATGTGGACGTTGAGGAGGCCTGTTATATGTAAAGGCATGAATATTTGACTATTAAATACGTGGGTGGAAATTAAGACAGTGCAGTAGAGTGTAAATCCAGCCCAAATAGATGTACAACCACTTAACTGACATTAAATCTATCTGGTTTATATACAGAGGCATGGACTGTTTTGCTTTGGTCCTGCTTGTTTATATGAAGGCGTAACTAAGTAACAGCAGCTTTAGCACGCTAGCTAATCGGTGCTACATTTAAATAACGTGGGATATATAGAGAGTTATACTGTTACCTACCGAGTCCTGGCAAAAACAGGTTTCAGAGATAATAACGGAAAACAATTACCAGTGTCGTTTCCTGGTGTGCTTCACACAGACTGAGTTTCCGTTACATTAACCACGGCCACTGAACGCTGCACCCGTTAGCCTGTTAGCCAGCTAGCTCTTGATAATCCAGCCTGTCTCCCTTTAGCTGGCTGGCTAAATCCTCCAGAGCCAGCTCTGGGCCATCTATGGACACAGCTCGACCACTTTTATGCCCCGGCTCTCTAAAGTCAGCTACGAGGAACCTTCCTCTTCGTCCCCATGCGTTTCATTCACAGGTAAACACACTAACGCAGCAATGACAGACAATCCAAACAGCAGTGTGTGTGTAAATCCAAAGAAAACGAGGTTCACCCGTGATTCCTCCTCCAGAACCTCCTGCTCCACGGATCTGCAGACAGAGTGGTCGGGATGTGGAGAGGCACGATGGGAAGAAGACGCGCCATGTGACCGTGCAGATGGAGGCGCAAACAGTCCTCATTCACAACCGAGCCCTCCACACGACCTTTGATCTGAGAGGATAAGGCTTCTCCACCCTGAGGAAATATGTCTGGACTAAACAGTTTTCCATTCTCTTCGTTTTTTTTCATTCATTTGTTGTATACATCTCTGAAAAGTGTGGGAAAACAAGAACACCCAAAGGCTGTTCATTGCAGTCATACAAGGTTTTCTTGTAGATGCAAGTAAGACAAGAATATGCATGGGTGACATTCTTGTGACATTAGCATGCTCAGTGCAACAAGAAAGTATAAAAGACAATAAGACAACAGAAAAAAGGCAATAAACAGCTTTCTTTCATTTGTTGTATACGTCTCTGAAAAGTGTGGAAAAACAAGAATATCCAAAGGCTGTTCATTTCAGTCGATCTTTTTTTTGTTGTTGTTGATGAACAAGGCTTTCTCTCTTTTCTGCACGTGTTTCATTGTTCAACATGATGTTTTCTCAGTGCTCTGTTATGGCCATCAGACTCCTCAACTAGAACTGAAACATAAACTCTACCCCCACACACACCGCCAGCACTCCCTCCCCTGAACAACTCAGACTTTAATTGCCTCTGTAAATAGCCTTATATTTATTACACTGCACATTCTCTGTCCTGCTGCTGCTACATTTGCACAATCATATTTATTGCTGTCTGCCTCTGTTCTGCATTTTTGTACATGTATCTCTCTGCTGCTAGAACACAGTATCTGGCATAATACTGTATTCATCCATCCTGTAGTTATTGTCGACTGCACTGAATGTCTTGTCCAGTTGTTTTGTTGCTTTTGTGTTTTTTTTCTTGCAGTCTCTTTTGTCCTGTGTGCACTAGTGGTCTTGTGGTGTGCTGTTCTGTTCTGTTCTTTTGTTGCACTGTGGTCCTGGAGGAACGTTGTTTCGTTTCACTGTGTACTGAGTGTATATGACAAAATCTACATGACTTGACTTGAGATGGAGGGATGGAGGATAAGGGTTGCTAGCCCTGAGGAAATGTGTCTGGAGTAAACAGTCTTCCCTTTGTTTCTAGTTTTCATTCATTTGTTGTATACATCTCGGAAAAGTATGGAAAAAAAAGAATACCCAAAGACTTCATTTCAGTCAATCATTTTTTGTTGATGAACAAGGTTTTCTTTCTTTTCTGCACATGTTTCACTGTCCAACATGCTTTGTGCATCTGTACATGATGGACAACTACTGAAAAAATGTTCCCACAGGTCCTCTCACTAGAGCCACGTGTGTTTCTGTTCACTGATAAGATGGGCTTGTATCATTAGTGTGTTGCACTATCCATGGATCTTAAAGGAGTAAGTCACTGAAAAATCATATTTACACAGATTTCCCAAAAATGTAGTTGATTGGCTAGTACATGTTTGTTGGTGTTTTTTTTTTTTTTTAGATTTCCTTTTTAGTTTTGAAAAGAAACAAAACACTGCAATTGAAATTTACCAGCAATCCAAAGTCACAAACTTAGAAAAGTCAGTCTGGAAAAGGAGATAAATGCAATTCGTTTTTTATGGACAAATGTTACATTATGTTATTTTATGGACAAATCATGTATGTAACTGGAACACTGAGGAAAAGTGGAAAACTGGACACCTTTACATTACAGTCATTTGGCAGACGTTTTTATCCAAAGCGACTTACAATATGAGGAAACATTCAAGTTTCAGTGTGAGAACCACCAATATCCAATGACGTATTTACATTTATACATTTGGCGGCTGATCTTATCCAGGGTGATTTACAATGTAAAACTGCTACAGATACAGGAAACCTAAAGTCAGAATGATTGCCCAAACACTCTATGCCCATGCATAGGACCAGTTGCAGAGTTGTGATGTCCAAATACCTGACCTTGACCTTTAGATAACTTCACTTTTGAAATTAAAGTGTGAACACACACACTTAAGGCTAAAATGTAAAAGAATACCCATAAAAAATACTATAAAATCATATAACTGTAGTAATTGTAGTGTCTCCACTGCACAATAAAGTAAAATATTAATGACCGGCACATTTAAGATGAAAAACCCCACTGAGATGAAAGCTATGCTGAGACTCGATTACTTATATAGGCTACAAGCTGTTGAGCAGACAGTCTGTGGGGAACTCTCTCCAGATATGCAGGGGCTGAGAAATGCTCTGTTCTGAAGTTTTAATACCACCGCTCGATCACTTTGAGGACACCTGGCTTTCATATCTGGCCAGGTACTAATAATACCACCTGTCTTAAAGCCCCAGTTCTCTGCTGCTAAGTGGGCCAGGATGACACACAGAGAAGGCCTATATTGTTTCCTTCTATTCAGCCCATTCAACTTCCACGGATCCTGTTTCAGTTGTGGGGGTCTCAGAGCAACAGCTTGAGGACACATGCCGCTCTGATCTATTCGGTCAGGCCTGCTCCCACCCCAGGGCAACAAGCTACAGCACTGCCAGGTCAGAAATGGATCTGCAGATCTCTTAGGCCTCTTCTCGTCTCCATGGAAACGTGCTGCACAGAGAAACAGTTACAGAAGGAGCTTTTACCAGTGAAACCCGTTTAAACGAACTCTAACCCAACTCAACAACCATAGAAAAAAACACCTTAGGCAAGTCATAAAGTCAATATCAGTTCCATGTGCACGCACATACATAAATAACAGAAAATCTGTTTTTTCTCACTGGATCTTATACCATTTGTTAAAAAAATTGACCAAAACAAATGGTTTGTGTGACGGCGATTATGGATATCGAACTTAATTTTGAAGCAAAAAACTTTTGCAGATGCAAGGATAGTCTAAACTGATTTAACTGATTTAGTTTACCCTATAGTCTCTTTCTCTCTTTCTCTTTCTCTCTCACTCTCTCTCTCTACCTGTATATACCTGGTCTGACCCTACCTACACACTTCATCCACATTACAACTTATGCACCTTAAATACACCCAATGCATCCTTTATCAACCCATAAACATTATCCGAACTGCACCTTACATACACTAAGTACAATCAATACACATTAAAAATACCCATACTGACCCCATACGCTTTAAACAAACACGAACAAATTAATGTTTTCAGTGGTCTTTGCAATCTCCAGGGGAAAAAATGAAATCCATATCATGTAATTTGATTATATAATCCATATATAATCCATAAAATTATATGATCTATATATAATCCCGAGTGCAGATCCTAATTAAACCAAATATACCCTACCTGAACCGACCCCTGAATTCACCCAGTTTGCAAGAACAAAAACAAACTTTTTTCTTATTTAAAACAGGATCACATGTGTAGCTCAGCCCATATTCGGCCCTCAGTGCAGATTGTGCTGCTGGAGTAAAGTCTGGCACAAACGTGCCAGATGTACGGCCTTTCTGACAAAGCGGATCCTCATTACCCTTATATGGTAAAAGCGCCTTCAGAAGAGGGGCGGGGCTTAGAGGGCTGCGTCATCACTGTGCACCCTCACAAGGAAAACACGGAGTGCTACAGAAAAAGGACAGAAAATGCAGCTGAATTAAGATAACACACTCTCTGTTTGAAGACTGGTTATTAAATTTAAGCTCAGGGCTCACTGGGAGACTCCTGTGCGTAAAATCGTCTTCCAGACACACACAGACGCAGAAAAAGGTAGGATGAATGAGGTTGTGCACTCTTCACATTACAGGCTTCTAAAGCTTTTACTGACACTGATCACATGTAAACACTGATCACATGTAAACACAGAGACCATGTAAACACTTATCACATGTAAACACAGAGACCATGTAAACACTTATCACATGTAAACACAGAGACCATGTAAACACTTATCACATGTAAACACTGAGCTTTTGGATCAGAACCACTGCTGTTGATGTGCATGCTTTCACAACTTGCTCTAACCTGCCTTTGTGAAGTAGATGGTTGCACTAAAGCACCATCCTGGTCTAAAAGATAAGATATGTGTATATGTGTGTATGTATATTTATGTATGTATGTGTATAAAATTATATGTATACAAACCTATATGTGTGCATATAGTGTATATAAATATAGTAAAATATAAATATAGACATTTGTGTATGTATATGAATAAATTTTATATATGTATATATATACATGTGTACATAGTATATGTATGTATACATGTACGTAGTGGATATATATACAGGTACACATTGGAGTCTTCTCAGTTGCTTGGTTGCAGCAGACATTGACAAAAACAGTAATAATGCACCCAGAAAATTGCACATGTTGCACTGGAAGTATTGCACACAAGAGAAACTATTTCACTTATCAGTCCCTGGTGTTTTTGCTTGTGTGTGTGTGGTCAACTGCGAGGTGTACCCCTACTCTGCAGATGGAAAAGTTTTTCCTGCTCCATATACCCACTGCAACTCAAAAAGGGCTTGTTCATTAACTAATAGGAAAAAAATCTAAAATGTGCAATGGAGGGTTACTCCAGGACTGAGGTTAGGAACCACTGGATGAAACTGCTCTACATATGTTGCGGCAGACTAGGCTTTCCTTATATTCATTACTTGTTTTCTGCTGTTTCTCACTGCTAGATGACTGAAGAACCCTCAGCCCTGAGAGAAGAGGGGAACAACTTGTTTAAGAGTGGTGATGTCGAAGGAGCCCTCAGCTGCTACACCAAAGCTCTGAAAGTGAGCAGGTGTGATTCGGAAAGCGCCGTGCTTTACCGCAACCGTTCAGCCTGCTTTCTCAAGCTGGAGGAGTACAGCAAGGCTGAGGCGGATGCCACCAAAGGTAGATGGTTATTGCACTTATAATTTAACAGAGAGTAAAATAATTACAGTGATTACAAATACAGTAGCGATTTACCCTTGTGTGTTTTGAAAGTTGTAACGTGTCTTTTCTCTAGCTCTGGACACCGACCAAGGGGACATCAAGGCCCGGTTCCGCAGGGCTCAGGCCTTGCACAAGCTTGGCCGATTGGATCAGGCCTTCTTGGATGCTCAGAAATGTGCACAACTGGAGCCCAAGAATAAGGCGTTTCAAGAGTTACTCAGACAACTAAGTGCTCAGATCCAGCAGAAGGTGCATTAGCCAACATGCCGTTGCAACATGCAAATTGTGAAGATATGAGAATAGTCCATCAGTTTTAGTGCCCTCCTGGGCTAGATGATAACTGCGTGTGTAAAGTTGCATTGAGGTAAAAGATTGCTTTAGATTATGCATTAGGTTCTTCTTAAACAGTCACAAAAAGAGTAATGATAGCACCATGAAATATGCATGAATGGATTTTTTCATTGTTTTGTTGCTAGTGATTGTAACTGTTATGTACTCTCGTTCCTCTAGGCTGTGCAGCTCTCATCCACAGACTCCCGAGTTCAGCAGATGTTCAAACTCCTGTTGGACAACTCTGCCCAGGCCTCAGATAGACAGAAGGTACTCAAATGTCTAAGACCGCCATAAAAACTGACATCATAGTTGATTCCATTGTGTAAAATTTTCTTTGTTTTGCCTAGGCTGCGCAGAACCTTGTGGTGCTCTCTCGTGAAGATGCAGGAGCAGAGCAGATCTTCAGGAATGATGGTGTGAAGCTCCTCCAGAAGCTGCTAGAGACTCAGCAAGAGGACTTTGTCCTTTCTGCACTCAGGACGCTGGTTGGCCTGTGCACAGGACACCAGTCAAGAGTGAGGCTGTTTATGATCTTTAAATACATGTTTATTCTAGTATTTAAATTTAAAATGTATTTTAGTGCCATGCAAGCCAACCCAGCTGCTTGAGCTGAAATCCCTCATGTTGCCCTAACACCTGTCATTTATCCACATCCTTCTTCATGTAGACCATGGCCATAGTGAATGAGCTGGGCATGGAAAGGCTGTGTGGGGTTATGGGCTCTGGGATCTCTACTGTGTCCCTGTCTGCCTGTCACTTACTTCAAGTGATGTTTGAGGCTCTCACTGAGGGCATGAAAAAGGATGTGAGAGGGAAGGATGAGGCTATACTGCCAGGTGAGTGTCCTCTCATAAGAAGTGGATATGAGATACCCAAGAGATACCATTTAGAATTAAGAAGAAATTATAAAATAGGAAACCCACATTAAACCTCTTGATCTTAGACAAATCAGGTTGAAATGTTTTGATGGTTTTGTACAATTTTATGTATATTTTTAGTCTTAATGAAGGTATGTATGTATACTTTGAAGAAGTATTTTTTAAGGCAGAAATTATGTATGAGTCTCATTTTTCTGTATTTTAGATCTCAGCATGAAATACTGTGATAGAAATTCACAGTTGGTTATATATGTTGATGCTGGGTGATGTTAATGTTGTGCAAATGCACCATTTCTAGAGAATAAGATTCCTTAAAACACCAAGGTTAACCACAGTATACCTGTATATGCCTGTCCTTAATACATGCATATGCTTTTATGTGCGCCTCAGATTTTTGAGGTCAAGTTTCTGCTGTTTTTGCATTTGCTAGCTTGGGTCCCTGCCATGTTTTCAAGGCTCACACTTAAGCTAAAATATTAATAGCTTATACAACACAGTGATACATAACTGTGGTTAATCATAAGTGTTCACATAAAAGAGCATAAGTGGTAAAACAAGAAGAGATTTTACTGTCATAATTTCTCCATATTTTAGATTTGCAGCATTTGTTATCCAAAGAAAGCAATGTCCAGCTTGTTGAGGGCTCAGTAGTGAAATACAGTGGAATTACCCTTATTTTCTAAATTCTCTACACACAGTGTGGGTGTTGGAGCATGTGAAGATGTTTTAATGTATCTTTGGGTACCTTTGTCACAGAGCCCTCACGTGAACTTCGCTCCATGCTTCAACATCTTATCGACATGCTTCCTGCATCACACGTGTCTGGGCCGGGACGTGACAGTGCCATCAACCTGCTGGTCAAACAGGTCCCTAGAAAATCTCATAAAAACCCAGACAACTCCCTCACTTTGTGGGTGATCGACAATGGTGAGGACCACAACACCTTCTCTTACTTTTAAATGCCTTTACATAACTGCTAATTCATTTCATCTACCAGCAAAACTGTGATTTGCAGCTTGTCAGGAAAAGTTTCTTCAACCCCAGAATGTTACTTTTATGTCTGATCTACCAAATGTTGTCTGTGCTCTACTGTGCTCCCCACAGGGCTGAAGAAGATTCTGGAAGTGGCTGGTACAGTTCCAGAGATTATGGACGGGCCGCCGCTAACTGACAACACTCTCATGAGCTGCTCTGTGCTCCTCAGTAAGCTCTACGATGATCTAAAGAGTGACAAAGAGAGAGAGAACTTCAACAAGCTGTGTGAAGATTATGTCCAGTGAGTATCAGTTTTTGTGCGTTCCTGTGAATGCTATAGTTTTAGGGTGAAAAGGGTTCAAAAATGAGGATGTATTTGGTAGAATATTATTATATTTGATTATAAAATTCCAAAATTGATGAATTCTTAAGTTTAGCTGCATTTTTTCTTCCCCATCAGAAGTAACTTAATCTGTTCTTTGCAGGCATCACTTTGGGGGTCCGGGCTTGGAAAGTAAACTGCGAGCGATACAGACGGTTTCAGTGCTGCTTCAGGGTCCCAGTGATGTAGGCAACCGCACCCTGGAGATGTCGGGTATCATGGATGCTGTCATTTCTCTGTGCGCCTCTGAGAACATCACCCACCAGCAGGTAGCAGTAGAGACACTTATTCATGCTGCAGGCAAGGCCAAGAGAGCCTCTTTCATCACAGCTAATGGAGTGGCACTTCTGAAGGACCTTTATAAGAAGAGTGAAAATGAACAGATACGAGTGCGGGCTCTTGTGGTGAGTACTACTTTAAAATGGCTGGTATTTTAGATAAAGGTTTCATTGCAATTTTTTTCCAAATCTTTGCAGAATTTAATGTTTGAGATGTAAACAGTCATTCAGAGTGGTTTGAAGTGAAATGGTTAATTGCAGAGAAGCTTAATGACTTGTTTAAAGTAGTGGTGATAGAAACCATAAGTCACAATTTCTGCAATGCAATGCAAATGAAGCCATTTTATTTGCTTTCTAAAACAACTAAGGATCTTTCATGTGTCTTCTGGATTTTGACAGTAATGTTGACAGAGGTCAGCAAGAAAATTCAGTAAAATTCTTTGGGTACTACCCTGTCTCACAATGCCCATCATGTACCTCTCTGGCCTACAGATAGCTTATCACAGATCCATCATAGAATAATTTCAGCATCAGGTAATGTTTTTGTAATCATCTTCTGTGGGTTTGCCTTTAGAGACATAAAATTCTTTATACATCTGGTTCCTATCTCCACTACTGTAAATAATTCTGACTTGGCAAGTTTCTCTAGAACGGTGAGTTTCACATCAAACCATTGGCAAAAATTCCAGGGCATTCAGTGTAGAAAAAATATGGAGTGTTAAATAGAATATTCTTGATCTCTTAAATATTTTCTTAATTCATGATCTCACATAATGATATTGTGGTTCTGTGTATGAAAATGGGTTTTCTTTTGGTTAATGTGAAGTGTGGGCTGATGTTTTGCAGGGGTTGTGTAAACTTGGCTCAGCTGGAGGCACAGATTTCAGCATGAAGCAGTTTGCAGAAGGGTCAACTCTCAAACTCGCCAAACAATGCAGGAAGTATGTGTCTTGTTTCTGGAAGATTGACAATCTCAGCAGGCCTTGGCAAATACATAAAAGAGCAGTAATATGAATGTTGGAAATGTCATGGATTCTTTCAGAGGGTCAGAATGTTCACGAGTTCTTACAGAATGTAGAGAGCAGGTATCAACATATAATCAGTGAATATACCATCTCACTAATACCAGTGAATGTTCACGCTTAAAGAATAGGGAAGAGTTTTGCAAAGTGTCTGGTTGACCCTACCAATATATTTTTGTCATGTTGCAGAGAGGAACAAATTAGTGGAAACAAAATAAATAAATAAATTA
>JBBPCZ010000136.1:7260340-7272092 GCA_037974445.1 Brycinus macrolepidotus | reverse complement strand
ATATATACACACAGAGAATATGCAGCAGGGAATGGCATGATAGTAATCTCTGTGCGTACACCCCACACACAACCTGGGGCAATACATGCCGTAGAAGAAACTTTGAGCTGTGTACTGGGATACATTTGAAGAGAATTCAGTCTAATTGGCCAGGAAAGAGAAGAAGATGACCTGAAAATTTGTTGTGGATTTTCAAATTGAAATTGCAAAAGAACCCTTGCTACCTTGGGGAATTGAAGATGGTTTGCTAAGAAAAATGAGACATAAGGGAACCATAAAGCTGCAAAAATGTCATTACTTTGTGACATAGACATCTCAGAGCTGTGACTGCCAACATAGTGTCTGAATAGTTTGGCCCTATCAGGATCATGTTTCCAGTTTTGCAGTTTCCTATCATGCTTGCATTACGGTGAAACGATATTCATCATAAGACAGTGTTTGAAGATGGTGTGTACGTAGATAACTGACTTTCTGCTCTTCTCCAATGTGTGTCTTTTTTTGGCAGGTGGCTGTGTAATGACTCTCTACCACCAAACTCCCGGCGCTGGGCTATTGAAGGCCTGGCCTACCTCACCTTTGATGCCGATGTGAAGGAGGACGTGGTGGATGATAAGAATGCTCTTCAGGCCATGTTTAATTTGGCTAAGGTGATTAATATTTACCCCAAAGATCACAGAGGTGTACTTGAATGCAGGGCTATACTGGGCTAAAGCAGGCCCTAAATTCAGTATTGCACAAAGAGATGGGTGTTGTATACTAGCTGCTTCAGAGGAGACAGACGAAGGCAGGATAGTTTCAAACACAGGTTGTTTTATTTAAATAACACTTTTTTCACAAGCTTATTATAAACTTTCTGGCTAATTGGACAGAAATTAGTAGATGTACATCAAAACAAGGCCTCAGTTACTGAACTTCTAAATTATACAAGGAGAGTTCTAACATAAAATTCTGCAGTATCCCACGATAAATGTATCCACATGACAGATCATGCAGAAACTGAAATGGGCATTTATTTCTCCTAGAAAATCTCCCATCTCCATATTTTGCCTTAGCAAGAAAATTCTCATAGCATAAACATGGCCTGGTCACTTATTGCTTAATAGATAAGATTTCCTAGCTTAAAATGTTGAAATGTCTTTCCCTTTCTATAGATATTTATTGTAGAGTGTGCGACATCTATAGTGTTGCTGTAATGGGAAAGATAAAGGATGATCCCATCAAATTAGAAGATTAGAAGATTATAGCACACCCATTGATATTGTCTCTCACTGTTTGTTAATTCCTTCTTCACTTTCTCTGCAGTCTGAGGATAAGACGGTTTTGTTTGCAATTGGATCCACTTTGGTCAACTGCACCAACAGTTACGATGTTGAGAAGCCAGATCCGCAGTTGGTGGAATTAGCCAAATATGCCAAACAGCATGTACCCGAGGAGCATCCAAAGGTATTTCTGCATAACTGGATACTAATCACCCAGCAATACCAATCACAGAACCAGCAAGGGCTGTCACTGCTGGAACTGTGTTGTTTTGAAAGCTATAATAATGACTGTTTTTATGAGTAGGATGCTCAGCCTTTTGTGGAGAAGCGTCTGGTTAAGCTGTTGGTGGCGGGGGTGGTATCAGCTCTGGTGTGTATGGTCAAACAGGAAAGCCCTGCTCTCACTGACACATGCAGAGAATGCATTGCCAGGTTTGTTACTGTTCTTGTATGTATAATACACAAATATGACTGAGATTGTCATACAGTTAAAATAATTAATGATGGTTAATCACATTATTTTGTATAGTTAATCATGATTAATCACAGTCTTATCTGCTCAAGATATTTTCCCTTGACAAAACTTTATATGAGTGGACAAAATAAACATTAGAATGTATTTCTTACTTTCACTAGAATTCACTAACATTATTCCCTGACATGGGACAACTCTTAAATGCACTGTAAATGCAGACTGTGCTCTTTCTCATGGCACTCTGTTATCTTCTTGAATCTTGCTTGAAACAGATGTTTTTTCTTCCTTCTGATAGGGTGTTTCTGGCTCTGGTGGAACGACAGGAGGATCGAGGAATGGTAGTGGCACAGGGAGGAGGAAAAGTAAGAAGAGCCTACCACAAACACTTATTCTGTATGGAATTACCATACGCTAGTGTTCATGGTCCTTTTTTACATTATATGTATAAAACATATTTATTACATTTACAGGCCTTATTACCGCTTGTATCAGAGAGCACCGATGTGGGCAAGATCAAAGCAGCACAAGCCCTGGCCAAGATCACCATCACCTCAAACCCTGAGATTGCCTTCCCTGGAGAGAGGGTGAGACAAGACCCATTATTATTTCCAACTTTAAATTAAAAGGCAACATAAACATAATTTGCAGTTTATCTAAATATTAAATGTTGCTGAAGATTTTCCATAACCTTCTTTAACAAGCAAAGTTAAGCACATTTTCATAGAATGGTTAGAAGCCTACTCTCTCCTCCCTGGGGTTCCCAAAAAGTCCATTAAACAGCTCCAGCTTATTCAAAATGCTGCTGCCAGAGTTCTAACCAAAACCAAGAAAAGAGAGCACATCACTCCAGTTCTCAGGTCCTTGCACTGGCTCCCAGTTCAGTACAGAATTGATTTCAAAGCATTACTCATTGTGTAGAAGTCAATCAATAGTCTGGGTCCTAAATACATCTTTGGTATGTTTGAAGTATATAATCCTGGTAGGTCTCTTAGATCTGCAGGAGCTGCTCAGCTAGTGGTGAAAAGAGCTGAAACTAAGCATGGTGAAATGGCGTTTAGTCACTATGCAACTTGCGGCTGGAACAGACTGCCCATCGGTATCAGAACCGCACCAACTGTTGCTGTAAAAAGCTGCTAAAAACTGCACTATTCTCCTCCTCCTTCTTTTAAACATTTGCGCTTCTATTGCACTTTCAATTGTCTTTTATGTATTTTTAATTTCTTTTACTTCGTCCATTATTTTATTCTATTTTATTTTATTTTATTTTGTATTCTGTTCCTGTAAAGCACATGGAATGACCTTTGTGTAAGATTAGGTGCTACATAAATAAACTTGAACTTGAAGCCTAGTCCCTTATGGGTTAGGAAAGTCTGTCCATGCGGTGTCCAGCTTGGCAATGCACCCATGAATTTATTTCAACTCTTACAAGACCAATACCTTTGAATGATGATCTGAATCTGAAAGCCTCCTTACTGTTACAAGCACTGATAAAATCAGACAAAAAAAATCACATAAATTGTTTGTGGCATTTGGCTCAAACGATGCACAAAAAATTCCCCACATTTTTCAGATTGTTTATCTCCTTTATGAGGGCGGTCTTTACCAGCAAGCTAATTGGCGCCGTTTAACAAAGGGTTGGGCTTTTCCCCTTATAAACAGACACCATGTTAAATTTATTCGTTCGTGTTTTTAACCAGTTAACAGTCTCTTTTATAAGATCATCAGATGAAATATTGCTTACATCGTTTTTCCTAATACTTTGTTATGCAATGAATACTTTCTTTAATAACAGTGTCATATTACACTACACTAGTTCCTGTCCATTTAGCCCATTAGAAACCTGTGATGTAAATGGTTTGCAAAGTCTTCAATCACTCTGTTTTTTTATCATAGCCATGACCTTTGATTTAAGGTGGTGATTGTTTTTCATCTGTGTGTATGTAGGTTTATGAGGTGGTGCGTCCCCTGGTCAGCCTCTTGGCTCTGGACTGCTCTCTCCTGCAGAATTTTGAGGCTCTGATGGCCCTCACCAACCTGGCAGGCATCAGTGACAGACTCAGGTTAGCCCACCCCCAAGCAGTAATGGGTCATGAGAGCTATATTTGTACAGATTTGTGTTACAATGTGTTGTTATAATATCTAGTTTACAAGCTTTTACATTGTTTCTATCTCTAGATAATATTTTTTTAAAAAAAGTTTTTTTTCTTACAGACAGAAGCTCATTAAGGAGAAAGCTGTGCCTAAAGTGGAAGGCTACATGTTTGAGGAGCATGACTTGGTGCGAGCAGCAGCCACTGAATGCATGTGTAACTTAATCTTAAGTCCTGAGGTACGTCCCCACCCTGCGTGAAGTCTAAAAAAAGTAGATGTTTAACACAAGTTCTTACATTGTTAGTGTCCTTTCTCTTGTCTTCTAGTTCTGATGTGGTTTTCTGTTTGTCTCACAGGTGCAGAAGCTTTATCTGGCCACAGACAGCGACCGTTTGAAACTCTTGGTGTTATACAGTGGTGAGGACGATGAGAGGCTAAGGAAGGCTGCAGCAGGGACTCTGGCAGTGCTGACGGGGGAAATGCCAGAGGTGTGTGCACGGATCCCTGGCACGGTGAGTTATTTCAGTAAATCTTGACCAAATTTAGTAGGAGAGAATGTGTTCATTATGATTGAAAAAATATGAAAACATTTGAAGGGCATGTTTCATTAAAAATTATATTGTTTCCTCACTTAAAAAAAAAAAAAAAGTATAGTATGCATGCATTTTTACATACCCTACACTATACAGTCCATATATGGAAAATAAGCTCCAAAAACAACCCACTTTGAAACCATGATTGTTCTTATTTCATGAAAACAAACACATTTACCTTTATCAACCTATTCAGCCTTCTGCAGTTCAGTCTAACCCACTAATGCTGAAGTTGTAAGAAGTGTTTTAGTCCAGACTGTCTTTTAAATTTCGTTGTTCCTTGAAAAGTGACAATGACAAAGATTTATCTTATCATATCTAAATAAAGCACAATACAGGGTAGCCAGTCAGAGCAAAGGTCATTTACATTTATGCATCAGCCCCAAAGGAACAGTAACAAACAGCCTGTTCAATTCTAAAAGACAAAGAGATGCTGGGAAATGGTCATATAAAAATGAATCACAACTGTTTTGGGACATAAAACAACACAGATATCATAAGTGGACTTCAAAGGGACAAATGTAGGATATGGGCCCTTGAAGTGTTCCTCTGCTCACCATGTTTGTTGCATTTTCAAGGTAATTAAACTGAAAATGTAGCTGCAAAGCCAAACAGTAACTGGTCATTTACAACATTTTTTTTTAACCTTTTTTCAGTAAATTAGCCATCTCAGTAGTTCTTCAGTTATTTAATGTGGTCAGTTATTGCCGGCTGTTAAGAAGAAAAAAAAAATTGTAACTTTGATACTTTAATGCACCAAGGTCTGAGCTTATGCTCATGGTGAATCTAACTAAGAGTGAACTTGTTAATTAATAAAACACAATGTATACAATAAAAATGCATTTCTCATGAGTGTTATTGTATGGGAAGTTGCTACTTTTTGGACTTCCAGGGAATATGATGATTTCTTTTCTCATCATTTTACTCCACACACATAATTACAGTTTATATATTTTCGTTCTTCAAATTCTGGCCTCCTCCTTTCCAGTCTACATTTCATTCATGTCCTCTGCTCTCTGTAGACCAGTCACTGGCTGGAGATCCTGCAGGCGCTTCTGCTGAGTGAAAATCAGGACCTGCGGCACCGTGGTGTGGTCATTACTGTAAACCTGATGCAGGCAGAGAGGAGTCTGGCTGAGAAGCTTATGGAGAGTGAGGTGCTGGAGATCCTCTCAGTACTGGCTAAAGAAGCTGATGCCAAACAAGCCTCCGTCTCCAGAGCAGCACAGCGCTGCCTGGACCTGGCTATGGAATATGGGCTCATTAGGAGCAATGAGGAGGAAGTGAAAGGGAAGTCTGCAGCATAATTGGAAGATCATCCCTGTAGACAAATCTCACTACATGTCTTAAAATAACAGTTTGCAATACGATGTGTGATATTGTTCATGTATGTGTCTTCAGAACTGTACCAGTGTGTGCAACTTCACACTGAAGGCTTCAAAATGTAAGGACTTGGGGTCAATGCCGAGAGTAGGCAGGAGAGGAGCATCCTTGTAAAACAGCATCAGACATCCTTGTTAAACTTTGGATTGCATTTCTTAGTTTAATATAAAATATAATATACATAATTAATATAAAGCATAATAGACAAGTTATAAAAATGTATGACTTTAAAGAGGTAACATTTTGAAGCCTTTGGGTCACTTGAACTGAGCTGCAGACACTTGCTTTCCTGCGAGGTTTTTCACATTCACAATGAAAAACAGCACAAATGCCGAAGCCACATTAATCGCTACCATTCCGTTAGTGTCATTCCATAACAAGATTTTGTTTTTCCATGTATTCTGGTAATTCCACGTATCTTACTTTTGAGCACTTTGCTTTTGCATTCCAGTCAGCCGTCTGTTTACTTTGTCACGTAAGCTTTGTGATGTTGCGGCACATGTATTTAGTTTTATGGAAATCACTTTCAAATGATTTTGAACATTGGGGGTGGGGGTTCCCACGCTGCCTCTTTCTACACTTTTATTTATCAGCAAACACACTGTTTGAAGTAATGCACTCTGTGCCTTTACATGACTTTTATAGCCTGCATATTCGATGCAGTTTTTATATCGTTCATGGACTACTGTTTATCCGAAGACGAATAAACGTAGTGTGTGTAAGTCATTTAAGACTTTAATTCATTTGTTTTTCCTGGTTCCGCTCTTTAAAAAAAAAAAAACGCATACCCACTGGGCTGGTCGTGTGTTGTCGTAGTGATGTCATGTGACAAACTTGGGCTGTGTTCCCATTGTACACTGTTTATCGGTGTATGTTTAAGGGTCCTTGGTATAACTAAACCTGCTCCAGTCTGAACACTCTGCCTCATCTTTCTTCAGGTAATTAGAATCAGAAAACTTTATTGATCCCGGAGGAAACTGCTTATGCTGCATCTGCACAGACACAAAGACAAGAACAATATAAAATACGGTACGTCAAATATAGGTCACAAATAAAACTCCTGAAATAGTCAGAAAAAGCTTAGTACTAAATACTAAATATACTATGCTATGTCCAATAAAACATTGTGGTCAGTAAGAGAAGCGGATATAAATACTATAGATAAATAAATAAAATTACTGCAGAAGATTCTCTCATGTGGGAGAGAGTTCCACCTGTGCTCAGAAGAGCATGGGTTTGAAGCCCAGGACTGCTAGTGGCACCACTGAGGTACCCTTGAGGAAGGTACCGTCCCTACACACTGCTCCCCAGGTGCCCCCGGTTGGTGGCAGCCCACTGCTTCACTTGGTGAATGGTTTAAATGCAGAGGAAAGAATGTGAGACTGTTCGCACTGTGTGGAGTGTTCACGCGTGACTTTTACTTAAACACATGCTAACAGAAATGATGTAGAAAAACATGGATCGTGGATAAATCTGGAAACGAAAAGTGTGCTCTGGTGCTTATTGTTGCACACGAGAGTTTGTCTGCTTTCGAAATAAACTAGTCATTAACTCGATGTCTCGTAGTTGAGTAGTGACGGTTCGGGACAGCATTGTGCTCCCTAGTTAGAGGATTGAGCGCGCTTATTGGGACGCGGCCTGTTTTAGGTGGCTCCAGCCAATCAGAGCTCTGAGTGGTAATGACGTCACAGATAACTGAACGGAAGAAGACACGTGAATCGCGTGCATGGCAACTTTTACCGGTTTACCTGGAGAAGGTGTGGGAGTTTCATGTCCTGCTGATGGATCCTAAAATAAATATGACGTGTCATCACATGTAGGCGATCGTTTTTGGCGTGTGGCGAAATCCAGACACCTCCCAACTCTTAAGAAAGTGTGCCGTTCCGACATGGAGGGTCAGTGTCCCGTGTTCACGTACACCAGCCGGGACTTCGTGCGTAACGTTAACCGGACGGACGGGGAGACCACCCTGTCCAGATTTGATGTGACCCTGAGATCCGGCTGGACGGAGAAGATGGGCCGGGGTCTGTTCAGATACCACCTAGGAGAGCTGGAGACCAGGGTCCTCCCGGGAGAGGCGGGGTATGTGGCTCAGCTCAACATCCAGAGAGGAATCGAGAGACGAAAACCCCAGGAGATCCTGAGCATTAGGCAGAACTTCGACCCCAAGCAGTTCAACTTCAACAAGATCAACCCTGAGGAGGTGCTGTTCGAGATGTGTAGAACCGAGCCGAGCTCCACGGAGCGCTGTCCTCAGAACGGCACCACCGGCCCAAGGTGTCTGGTGATCATAAACGTGAGTCCTCTCGAGTTGGGACACAGCCTTCTGGTGCCAGAGCCGAGGAGGTGCCACCCGCAGATACTGACCCCCTCGGCCGTCCAGGTGGGCATCGAGTCTGTGTTTCTGAGCTCTGACCCGGGATACAGGGTCGGGTTTAATAGTCTGGGGGGCTTCGCGTCTGTCAATCACCTGCACCTCCACGGGTATTACCTGGACCACCCGCTGAGGGTCGAGTGGGCGCCCGTGCAGCCCGTCGCCCCGGAGGGGGGTCTCAACCGCCTCGCAGGGTTTCCCAACGGCTTCATGTTTTACACCGAGGGTCAGGACCCCGGGGGGGCCGCCGAGGCCGTGTGCAGGCTCACAGATGCGCTCGTGGACAGGAACATTGCGCACAACGTGTTTATGACTCGAGGCTGCCCACCCTGCGCGCCCCCCGGGCCACGCGCTCCCAGGCGCGGAGTGCGCGTCCTCGTGTGGCCGCGGGAGTCCTGTTTCGGAGCCAAAGAGGAGTCCGCTTTCAACGTGGCCCTGTGTGAGCTCGCAGGACACCTCCCCTTCAAAAACCAGCAGGACTTCACACACACAGACGAGGACGGAGTGAAGGCCATCGTCCAGAAATACGCCTTCAACGACCACCAGTTCGAGGAGCTGCAGAAACACCTCGTGGGACAGCTGTACAAAGTCAATAACTGTGCAGACTAAAGATTTCCAACTGTAAAGTGGCCCCTTATAGTCATGCGTGAACACACCACAGCACACAGTGAACAGTGTGAAATTCTTTCTCTCCATTATTTAACCCGTTCACCAAGTGAAGCAGTGGGCAGCCACCAACTGGGGAACAGTGTGTGGGGACGGTACCTTGCTCAAGGGTACCTCAGTGGTGCCGCTGGCAGTTTTGGGTTTCAAACCCACGACCTTCTGATTGCAGGGGCAACTCCCTAAACACTAGGCCACCATGAAAGAAGTTTACAGAAATGTTTACATTTTAAGAC
Organism: Brycinus macrolepidotus; assembly: GCA_037974445.1. Taxonomy (NCBI): domain Eukaryota; kingdom Metazoa; phylum Chordata; class Actinopteri; order Characiformes; family Alestidae; genus Brycinus; species Brycinus macrolepidotus. The sequence continues at coordinate 7,263,018 of JBBPCZ010000136.1, read as the reverse complement.
CTCTTTATTCATTTCGTTGTTTTTTTGTACTAGATAGATAGATAGATTCTTTCATCGAGTTTTAATTTATGTATGAATTATTTTTTCTTTTTTTTTTGCTGCTTTAATGTTTCAGTCGGCCATATAAATGGTGTCCATATCATGTCAATCAAAATGGAAGTGGGCATTTGCAAGACTGTGATTGTTATATATATATATATATAAGAGGAGGAGTCCAAGCTGCTCAGCCCTGCTTCTGGATACATGTTTAGTCCTGATCTAACACACATGTCTGGTTCATGAAGACCCTCAGCAGCATTAAGAACGTCTGAATGTTCTGGCTGGGCGTGTTAGAGCTGAATACCTCAGGGATGTTGATCTCCAAGAACAAGAGTTCCCCTCTGTGCTATAAACTACAGTTTGGAAAAAAATATTGAAGTAATGGCACTTGTAGAACCGGTAACACCTGATACACTCTGCACTCTTAACAAAAAGTGTTTTATGTCACAATAAAAACTGTTCTATGATTTGGAACAACAACTTTGCCCTTTTCGGTGCAGTATATAGCTTTATTTCTTAAAGGTTCTAATAAGAATCTTCCATTACCAGTTCTCCATCATGGAGAAGAACCATTTAAAAGCACCCAAATGATTGAACTTTCTTGGTTCTACATATATTGCCTTTGTTAAAGAACCCCATTAAAGGTGTAGGAGGGGCAAGAAACTTTCTGTTTAATTCGCCTTGCCTTATTTGTGAGTTGTTGCATTAATTTTAAAATGAAAGATATTTCTTTTAAACCAGTGATGATATGCATGATAATGGCAAATAAAAGTACTGTTATTCAGCACAACTGCTGTTAAGCGAAAACGTGAACGTTGGAATAAGCAGTGTGATAACCTACCCAGGCCTGCGGTGGGCTGGTGCCCCGCCCAAGGTGAGTCCCTGCATTGCACCCGTTGGCCCCTATCCCGGGCTCCGGGGAGCTGCGGCCCTAGTAAGGATTAAGCGGTTACAGAAAATGAATGAATAGCCTTCCCAGGCAATTGCCTTTAAGAATTTAGAGGGACATCAGACTGGACAATTTCCTGGACAGACCTCTCAGTGTCCACAACATGCATAACAGACATGAAGAGGTATATGTCCAGTGCATCTGTGTATTCAGTGACACAACCTTTTTTTCTGCTGCTCTGGCTCTACTCGGATCATATTCTTACTGTTGCCGTGTGTCGCGGTCAGAACAAAACCTGTTTATGATTAGAAAGTAGCTGTCATTTACACTGCCAACATTTTATGACGAACAGACCAATAGAAATGGTTTACAATTACGCAATAGTTTCATAATTAAAAGAATAAAATCTCTCATTAAATTTCAGAATTTGTTTTCCTTCTTCTGTAAAGGTACTTTTCTGGACATACAAGCTTTTATTCTGACAGTGATGTACAGTGGGGGAAATAATTATTTGATCCCCTGCTGAATTTGTAAGTTTGCTCACTTACAAAGAAATGAACAGTCTCTAATTTTTATGGTAGTTTCATTTTAATGGAGAGAGACATAATATCAGCCAAAAATCCAGAAAAAAACTCGTTACATTAAAGTTATAAACTGATTTGTATGTCACTGAGTGAAATAAGTACTTGATCCCCTACAACCTATCCAGACTTCTGGCTCCCACAGATTGGCGATTACAATCAATCAGTTATAGATATTCCTGATCTCAACTCATTATGTGTATAAAGCACACCTGTCCTGTTCCAACCTCTCCACCACCATGAGCAAGACCAAAGAGTGGACAAAGGACGTCAGGGACAAGATTGTAGACCTGCACGAGGCTGAAATGGGCTACAAGACCATCAGCAAGAAGCTTGGTGAGAAGGTGACAACTGTTAGTGCAATTATTCGAAAATGGAAGAAATATAAAATGACCATCAGTCGCCCTCAGCCTGGAACTCCATGCAGTATCTTGCCTCATGGGGTGAGGATGATCATGAGAAAGATGAGGGATCAGCCCAGAACTACACGGGAGGAGCTTGTTAATGATCTGATGACAGTTGGGACCACAGCCCAGAACTACACGGGAGGAGCTTGTTAATGATCTGAAGACAGTTGGGACCACAGCCCAGAACTACACGGGAGGAGCTTGTTAATGATCTGAAGACAGTGACGCACTACGCTGTAATGGATTGAAATCTTGCAGTGCCCACAAGGTCCCCCTGCTCAAGAAGGCAAATCTACAGGCCCGTCTTAAGTTTGCCAGTGAACATCTAAATGATTCAGCTTGGTAGAAAGTGCTGTGGTCAGATGAGACCAAAATCAAGCTCTTTGGCATAAACTCGACCCGCCGTGTTTGGAGGAAGAGAAATGCTGAGTATGACTCGAAGAACACCATCCCCACAGTCAAGCACCTAAAGGCACCTAAAAGAAGCCAAGAAACCTAAAGGATTCAGAGTTTCTGTAAAGAGGACTGGGCCAAAATCCAGGACCGGCGTCAGAGCGGATCTACCGGGCTGGCATCTAACTGACTATGGGGGGGGCACTATTGATCGTGAACTATATTCATATGGGTGCTGGAGCGTGTGTAGGGGGGGCAGTGCCTTCGAATGCCCCCCCTTGACGCCGGCACTGCCAAAATCCCTCCTGAGATGTGTGCAAACCTGGTGACCGACTACAAGAAACGTCTTACTGCTGTGCTTGCCAACAA
>JBBPCZ010000136.1:7226059-7256406 GCA_037974445.1 Brycinus macrolepidotus | reverse complement strand
TCTCCATTAAAATGAAGCTACCATAACTGTTCAGAGACTGTTCATTTCTTTGTAAGTGAGCAAACTTACAAATTCAGAAGGGGATCTAAAATGTTTCCCCCACTGTATGTAATTATACTCATACAGTCTCGATTAAGGTCTCACTTAGTCAAAAACACTAGTTAGAGATTCTGTCAGCATCTGACTGGTAGGAAAGCAACCTTTTTCAAGGCATGAGTGATGTTTGCAGACAACAGCACCTGTTGTCTAGAAATGAGCTTTTTGTGGACGAGTGCAATATATTCCCCAAACCTGATGTTTGGGGAATATATTGCAGAGTAATGTTTTGCTCACTCACCTGGAGCTTACTAGCTTATGAGTTTTTATCATATAACTAAGTCATTCCTCTGATTTTTCTCTATACATCTATGGTGAAAGGGGTCAAGATGTCTACAACACTAATGTAGCCACTTTATTCACTCTCCAAAATGACTGGTGGAGCTGAACTTCTCTTCTGATTTTGATTGTTGTGAAATAGTGGTCAGTTGGGAAAATATATTTTCTTAGGGTAATATTTTGCCTCACAATACCCTGTACCTCTCCTGCATGAATGGTTTTTAAAATATGTTTTACGTCAAATCACAAACCTTGTAAAACTGTGTGCAGTAAAACTGTGAACCATTTTGTGTTATAGCTTTATGGGAGGTAGCTTTTAAAGGCCTTGTGTTCTTCCGGTGTCCGGTTCCTATCCCCGCTGTTGTGGAAGTTTCTATAGAATGGAGAACCTACATAAAAAAAAAAAAACAGAATGATGGTGTAATTATGTAGAATATCACATTTCTAAGGCCAGAAACACACCAGAGCCAGTGTATGAGAAGCCTGGGTGTTTACTATTCTCCTTTTTTATTAAGAAAATGACTGAAAAACGCTAGAGAGCGCCTGCAAACCATGCTCTTATGACTAAAAATGTTACTAAAATATTTTTTCAACTCTTTCACTCAGGGCTTTGCTTACATTTTGGAAAGAAGAAGAAAGAACCACACAGGAAATAAATGTAAACATACCTCTGCATATTTCCATTTTTCTACAGTAGCCAAGTTTTAGGCAGTAGGACGCCAGTATTCCAACTACTGAGAGCTGACTGGTTTTTAAGGTGAGCAGCCCATAGGCTGTTCCTGCTTCCTGATGAATGCGTACAAGTCCTATATATTTCTGCGTAATTAGTCATTCAAAGTGGTTTGATCTGAAATGCCCCATTTTAAATAACCTGACCATGATTAATGGGGTTTGGGGGATTATGGCTGTTGACCATGCTGAATCTGGCCTCCAGTATCATATAGACATTGAAACAAAGTCTACATGCAATACTCCTTTCATTCACACTACAGAGCTGCTGCACGAAGCTCAGAGGTTCTGGCTGTGATAGTTGGAGGAGGTTCAACAGCCATGCAAGACCTGGTAGACCACCACACCACATTCACCATCAGATAAACACTACTTAAAGTTTTTATCTTTAAAAGGGACAAGAAAACCGAGCCCCACTCTTTCTTTAGATCAGAAAAAATCCACAGGTGTTACTGTCCATCCTTCCACTGTGAGAAGACAACTAAGCACTGTGGGTTTGAAAGGATGTTCAAAAAGCTGTTGCAGAGAAAAAAAAAGAGGAAGAAAAGAAGAGGCAGAACACTGAAACTGGAATAAGGTTTTATGGACAGATGAGTGTAATTTTGTAAATGGAAACTCTTGGATTACAAGATGGAGACAATGCAGCCAGCTTCCAGGACTGAACTTTGCAGGTATTTGCAAGAAGCCTGAAAAAGTCTTTGCAGATTTCTCTGTAAAACTGTTTCTGTGTTTCCATTGGGGTTAAATTGACAGGTATGGCTCTTGACCATGCTGAATCTGGCCTCCAGTATCATATAGATGTTGGAACAAAGATTCATGCGATACTCCTTTCGTCCACACTATGGAGCTGCTGCGCAAAGTTCGGAGGTTCTGCCTGCTATAGTTGGAGGAGGTTCAGCAGCTCTACCCTGAGAGATCTACCCTGGTCAAATGTACCACAGATATGGGAGTTTCCTGTAGCTCAGTAAACAGCTGTGCCAAGACACTGTGACTGTGGTATCAAGAGCCAGATAAGAAACTTTTGTCTGATATCACATGTCAGTATATCGGCAGAGAAAAAATCCTAGAAAATCAGGTGTGTATCCAAATCACTAAACTGCACAGACAAACTGAAGATGACACTTTTTTGCCGAATTCATGATACTAATCCATCACCAGTGCATAACAGGTGTCCATGATACTAGCTTTGTGTAATGACATCAGCACTAATTTGTTCTAATCATTATGAACCTTGTTCAATGGATGATTCTTGCAGTTACTGTTTTTGTAAAGAGAGGTGACTTTTTTAAAGTTTAATGAACCCTTACATAATCTAAACATTCTATTACATTTTAAGATTTTTATAACTTTAAAATCCAAGCCAAGAACCATCCCAGAACCCTTTTGGAGTATTCATAGGTATGTAATTATAAGAGTTTAATGTCATTATAACAGTATTGGTTTTGGGAATAAACCATTCTTCATGTATGGTTGGTTCATGTATGTTGATTATGTTACACCTTTACTATTACTGGTAGTAAAAGTGACCATGTTGTTCACTCTAATGTTATTTACAGTGCTGTACAAAAGTTGGTTTATTTCATTTTTAGCCTCAGCGGCCCTTAACAGTTTCGGTTTAAAAAAACACTGAATCCTCGAACTTAGTATATCAAATCTTCCAGTATTTAATTTATCCACTCTTAACTGTTGTGCACCTGCTACCACTTTAACTCATCCACCCTTCCAGCAAAAGCTTCCAACAGAGACATTGTGTTCCCTTCAGAAACAAATTTCATTCTCTTGTATATCTAAAATGATTAAAGGAGGAGAATATATAGAAGATAATCCACTGGCATACGGAAGATTTAAAAAACTGGGACTCCTAACAGCCATGCAAGACCTGGTAGACCGCCACACCACATTCACCATCAGATAAACACTACTTAAAGTTTTTATCTTTAAGAGGGACAAGAAAGCCAAGCCCCACTCTTGCTTTAGACTTGAAAAAATCCACAGTTGTGTCTGTCCATCCACTGTGAGAAGAAAACTATTCACTGTGGGTCTGAAAGGATGTGTAGCTGTTCAGAAAGCTGTTACAGAGAAAAGGAAAGAGGTAGAAAAGAAGAAAAGTTGACCTAGAACACTAAAACTAGACACCTGGGAAGTGGAATAAGGTTTTATTGACTGATGAATATAATTTTGTAAATGGGAAATCTTGTATTACAAGACAGAAAATGCAGCCAACTTCCAGAACTGAACTTTGCAGGTGTTTACAAGAAGCTTGAAAAAAATCCTTGCAGATTATTCTGTAAAACTGAACCAGCTGAGCAAGTTTTCTGAAAAGAATGGAAGCTGTAATAAATGCAGAGTGTGGACTCCATACTAAGAAACTAAAAAAGCAGATATTATATATACATATATATGTTTTCTGCTTTTTCCTGACACTGAAAAATGTTCTTGTACTTAATGACCACTGTGATGAAAATTAAATAAATGAAGTTTTGGTCTCTTTTGCAGGATACTGTATATCATTTGCTTATGTTACTAATTGATAGTATCCCACTTCAGCCTTTTGCTTTGGTCCTAGAAGAAGAGGTTATAATGAAGAAGACGTGCTTGTGTGTTAATTGCTGTACAGTCAGGTGGTCATGTGAGCCTCATTTCTGCTCTGCATAGGAAGATGCTGAATATGAAGCAGGAGTTGCCAGGGCGTCGCCGGTTGCCAGAGAGACAGCAGAACTGTGGGCCTGGCTGTGGGCAGCAGAAGCAGCCGCTGTCAGAAAGAGCAGACAGCAGTCAGCGGACAGCCTGTATATCCTCGGATATCAAACCTACTTATTTAAAAATACCTTGAATAATGGAATTAGTCATACTGTGAACAGTTTCTTGCTTAATCTCCTCACTATCCTTTATATATTAGAATTGGTTCTTCATGATCAGAATGTTTCTCTTTCACTCCCTTAGGGCCTTTTTTCTGTTTGCATGGTTCTTTTGGAAATGTATTCCTTCCTTACGTGTCATGTAAAGACAGAAATGCAATCTGATGCTGAGGGAGGAATCTGAACCCGCCTTTGTCTCTCAATTTCTTGAAATCTCTCTTTTGAAAACTGGCTCATCCAGTCAAACAGCCAGTTCTGAATTACATGCTCATCCAAGACTGCGAGACATGATCCCGCCTCCATTTGCAGGATCTGACTTTGCGCCTGAAGCCCTATGACCTGGGAATTCAACTCATATTGTGATACAACAAAAATGGGGCCTGATGTGTTAATACGTTAAAGGAGAATATGTTAGTGTTTCCATTGTCAGTTTATTAGACAACTGTAAAAGTACATTATCTGAGAACAAATAAAGAAAAAATCCAGGAAACATAATCTCAGTTTAACAACCACAACATTAAATCGGTTAGTTAACTGATTCAACAATTAGTTTATACATTATACATTTTATTGTCGTTTGTGGATAATAAAAGAACTGTTCTCATTTTGCATGAGGTCCTCTAGATTACTTTAGCTATAATCTCAACAGCAGCAGCTTTGAATTCTGTGAAGATAAGAGCATAATTAGTATGTGGAATTGAGCGCAGTTAATCCTTTTAGTGGAAAGATGCGTCAGTCATTATCAAGGATCCTAGTCATTTTAATCCCATGTAAGTAGGGTACTTTCAAAGCAGCACATACCACTTGAACAGTAGACAGTAGTATAGATTTACCTCATAATAAAGGGACTGAAAGAAAGTGTTTTTTCCCAAAACAATGTGAACAAAAGGATTGTAGTAAGATAAGCGTGAGTGCCACTTGACACAAGATTAGCAAGATTAACTTTAGTGCCCTAGTGGATCTTTTTAATAGTTACATTTATGAATACTGCTGCTGCAAACGTAAAGGAAATGTTTGGCAAAAAAATTACCCTTATTCTAAATGTAGTTTGATGAAGATATTTGGTGTCTGAAGTTTGCTTCTTTAGTGCTGCACTGGTGCTATGAGGTGAACAAGTAAAGAGAGTTTATAACCACCAATTAGCCCTGTGTTAAATCATCACATACTTGTTGTGAGGTAGGTGCACTCAAATAGACTTGCTTATGTGGTTTATAGCACTGCATCACAAAACTATGGACTAAGGTTATATGACTGGAGTCTAGCAGCAGGTCCAGGTTTCTATTCTTCACTTCAATAACTCTATAATTACTCTGTAAGAGTAACTCATCCGGTTTCCACTGCTTTCTAAGTAGTTACTGAATAATAAGAAGAATATTTAAAAGGTAAAAAGTCTTAGAATTTACTGGATTAATGTTTTATTTTTCTCAAACTGAATCTACATAAGACAGATTTCTGACTAAGATTTCTCATTCTGTGCATCTCAGCTGTAGATATTGAGATACTGTAGGTAGGCTTGATACTGTCCCCTATGGCTCATATAACTGCTATATAAGCCTATAGGAGCAGCTCTAATCTAACGAGTGCATTAGGCATGTGCACTGAATTGAGTTAATCAGGAATAAGCATCTCACAGCATCGTTTCAGTCATCCCCTTTCTCTTATCTATTTTTAAATGTCCTTTTCCCATCATTTTATTGCTTTTAATTCCTCTCTCCTCTCTATTCCTCTCTCTCACTGCCTTTTCTCTCTCACTTCCAGCCATTTAATTGAGTCATGGCCACTGATCCTTATTAATTCCAGGCGATAGCTTCTGTAACTAGGACTATGTTAGTCAGGAGAGAGCTGTGTCATCTATTTGCAATGCACAAACACCCTTGTGTATTTCTTGTCCAGGGTATAATCATATCTTGTGTCTGTTCTTTGTCACTACATTGTTATTTGCTGTTTCCTTGAAATAGCGTGTGTGGTATGTCTGTACAGTAGTTTATACCTAACTACTAGACCGGTCATGCAGTACTGTAGCGGTAACCTTGTCATGTGCTAAACAAACATGACACGCTTATTAATGTCATGCGGGCATGCAGATTCATGCTTGATAAAATATTAATAAGTGCTCTCTCCCATGAAAACAATTACCATAGTTTACAATAGGATATTATTTCATTATAGCTTACTATAAGGCAGAACTAGAGCAACAATGGCGAAAATATTATAGACTTTTATTATTGATGCATAATGCCAGTGCCAGTATTTATGTATCGGAAGATAAAATATCGCATATCAGCATCATCCCAGAATTCCCAAATCACAGCCTCCTTTTATTGTATAGGATTTTACAAATCTCACAGTTGAATATACTATAGTTTTGCGCATAACAGCCATTAAAATAACTTATTATTACTGATTTCATATGTTTAATGAATGTGTTTAACAAATGCTACCTGTTTGGTTCACTGCTGACATAATAATACACAATGCTAAATTTCTTAAACTACAGGTTACAGAGCTATAGTTGGGGCTACTGTGTCTTGTGTAGCTCTAAGCTTTTGAAATTTGATACCACCTTTAACACAAGCCTCAGGGATCAAGGGCAGTGCAGTGAACCAATCGGAGACAAGGGATACCAGCCTTGAGTGCCAGTCACCTGGGTCTGAACCTCATTTAGAAAGGACCTATGCGCACATCTCTTTGGGGTCCTGCAGGATGACTACAGTTGAAGCCTGTCGGAAGGCCACTGTTGACCCCTATTCCACAGACAGGCTGGAGCAGAACGACTTAATGACTAACCTTTTCAAAGCTACCAGCACTAGCGTGAGAGGCCTTCACCCCCATATCACTTTCAAATCAGGAGATTTTGACTACCTACCAAAAGCAGCAGTTTAAGTCACAGGTTTGAAGTCCAGCATTCAGACTTCAAACCCATTTTAGCTGCCCTGACCATGTGACACTTCGACTCTAATCCCACATCTGACAAGGGCGGCCTGGTGGCTAGGGAGTTGCCCCTGTGATCAGAAGGCTGTGGGTTTGAATCCCAGGACTGCCAGTGGCACCACTGAGGTACTCTTGAGCAAGGTACTGTCTCCACACACTGCTCCCCAAATCCTTGTTGATGGCTCAGCTGGGCCCCACTTGCTCCTCCCCCTCCTCCTACACCTGATCCTCCTCCTCCACCTGCTCCTCCTCCTCCTCTCCCAGTTTAAAAGCCTGTCTCCCACAGTGCGTGTTACTCCTGCTGCTGCTGCTCGCTCCAAGATGGGGAACTGTATCGTGCCGTACTGTGATGGGCCCAAAAGCACCAACATGAAGTGGAGCCTGCCAGCCGTGTGTGTGGTGTGGCAGACCGCCATGGTCATCCTATTTGGCTGCTTTGTCCGGTACAACCCAGAAGTGGACGCTCACTGGCCTGAGTATAAAAAAAAAGAAAATATTACGTCTGACATTGAGAATGATTTCTACTTCAGGTATCCGAGTAAGTGACTCCATCATGTGTTTTAATCATCCTTGCTTTTTACAAGTTCTCTCTTAACTCTGCTCTCTCGTCATCATCATTCTCTCTCTCTCTCTTTCTTTCTCTCTCTCTCTCTCTCTCTCTGTCTCTCTTTCTCTCTCTCCATCATCATCATCATCATCATTGTCTTTCTCTTCTATTGTTTTTTCTGCTTTCCTAGTGACATTATGTCAAAAGCTAATTTTGGCTAATATATTCATGTGGCACATGTACTCATGTTGGCCATCACGTGTTTCCCATTTCTTTATTTAAAATATTATTTGTAAGTTCAGATTCAATGAGTGAATTGTCATTGTGCTGATTTGTATGTTGTTACATTCTCTCCGTCTCTCTCTCTCTCTTTTTATGATTGTGTAACTTTACTGCATTGATGTTTGTCTAGATTTTCTTGGACACACTCACAGGTGGGACTTTTTTCTTCTCAGAGCTCATGTGTTCATTGTTATTACGAGTAACCTGTACAATGGCCATTTGTCCAGTGTGTACACAGGATTGTGGGGTTGAGCTTATGCTATGGTCAATATTTCTGTCTAAAAAGCAAAAGCGTCTTTTTTTTTTAAATAAATTTTTAAAAAATATTAACAAATAGGAGCATTTGGTGATATGGAGGTTGGTTCCAGTTACATGACTAAAGGGTGTAACTGAGTCTGCCCACTGAGAAAGATCCTTTCATAGGTGTACTTTTCTGAGTATCGCCCTGTAATCAGATCAAGGAGTAAACATTCTTTCATACTCTGGAGAGACTGGATGAAAAGCTGTTCCATAAAATTCCCTTTTACTGCACTTTTTACTGAGCTGTTCTTAAAATAGCGCATAGCACTTCTCTCTCTCTGCACACACACACACACACACACACACACAAACACATACATATATGTATATGTACAGGGGGTATAGAAAAGAACCACCCCCTTCAAAATATTCACATTTTGTTGCTTTGCAGCCTGAAGTGAAGACACACAAAATGGCTATATACTTCCAGCCGTATTTACTAAATGTAATTTAGTTTAGAAATGTACCAGTTCAGAAAAAAACATAATCACTGAGATGGATTAAGGATCACCCCCTATGCCAGTACTTTGTGGAACCACGTTTTGCTTTAATTACTGATCTGAGTCTTCTCTACCAACTTCTCTACTAACTTTGGACATCTAGACTGTGCAATATTTGCCCACTCCTCTTTACAGATCTGTTCAAGCTCCATCACATTGGATGGTGAATGTTGGTGGACTGCAATCTTCAAGTCATTCCACAGATTTTAGGTAGATTTTAAGTCTGGACTCTGACTAGGCTACACAAGGACATTCACCTTTTTCTGCTTCAGTCACTGTGTGGTCAGTTTTGCTGGGTGCTTTGGGTCATTGTCATGTTGGAAAGTGAACCTTCTTCCTATTGACAACTTTCTAGCAGAGGGGAGCAGGTTTTCCTCAAGAATTTGATGGCATTTTTTCCCATCCATTTTCCCTTCTGTCTTGACAAATGCCCCAGTAACATGCTGCAGAGAACCCCCCCCCCCAACAAAATGCTACCAGGCCCATACTTTACTATAGTATTGCTTTACTATGTGCTATCCTCGAGATGTACCATTTGGTGTTGAGGCCAAATAGTTCAATTTTTGTCTCATCCCATAATACCTTTTTCCATTTGGTGTGTTTTGGCACCGCTCAATTGAGACTTATTGTCTCCTTTCTTGAGGAGTGGCTTTTTTCATGCAACCCTCCCATATAAGCCACATTTGTGGAGCACTTGTGATGTTGTTGTCCTGTAACTGCTTCAAAGTTGCCATAAGCCTCTTAGTATTCTCTTTGACCAGTTTCCCCCTCACTCTTCCATCCAGTTTGGAGGGACGGCCTAATCCAGGGGGGTCCTAGTAGTACCAAACACTTTCCACTTCTGTATTATAAACTTTACTGTGCTCCTTGGGATTGATGAAGTCTTTGAGTTTTTTTGTGCCCATGCCGTGCCTATCCACACCTTTATCTCTGAGATCTTTGGCAGTGCCTTGCCATCCATAGTTGATTGTTTGCTTTCAGTTGCACTACCAAGCACTGGAATGTTCCATAAATAGCTGTTTTTATGATGATCTAATCAATACAATTACAGTTGATCACATGTGGAGGCCAGTTAGCTTGGTGTGCAGTGGAGAAGGTGATTAGTTACACCTGACTGAGTTTAGAGTTAGTTTTAGGAGGGGTGATCCTTTATCCATCTCAGTGATTGTGTTTAGATTACCATATCTTTCACTTGGATGCTATAAATTGCTATACATATAGCTGGAAAAATTGTGTGTGTGTGTGTATCTTCATTTCAGGCTGCAAAATGTCTAAATATATATAAGTATATATATATATATATATATATATATAAAAAAAGGCCCCATTAAAAAGGCCAATTTTTTTTTTTAAATCCAGATAACATAACAGTGGTGCTGTTTCAGCAATGCCTGATCAGGACCAGCATAAGGCAAGCTTGTGGTCTTAGATCAGTTTATGGTCAGTTTAAGGTTAGCTTTCTCACAAAGTCACCCTGCCTTGTGTCAGTGCCAAGGGTAATGAGAGCAGCACAAACTGTTTAGTAAACAGAGAAGGGTGACATGTAGAGTGTAGCTTGCTGCAGAAAGTATCATTCACAAACAGTGTGGCATTTAGTATCACCTAGTGTTTGCCCCTGTATGGAAACAGTTCATTTCTGTTAAGCTGTCAACACACTGGAGCTCTTGGACGGCTTACCACAGAAGTGTGTATTTGTATTCACATAAACAGCCCACATGGCTTGACTGCAAGAGGCCCTGATGAAATTAAAGGTGACAAGATTTTTCACTGTCTATTTCTAGTGTTTCATCTTATTTAATCTAAAAAAAAATAAAATGTAATTTTAATTGAAAAGTTTAACAGTTCCATTTTTTCACTGTGGGACGTTTGAAGTGACAGTTATTGGTCTGTGATGGAACGTCTGGTTTCTTCTGTAATGGGTGAGCTTAGATCATGCTGGAGTAGCGTACGTTCTATCAAAATGCAGTGAAAGAAACTACTCAGAATTGATGAAAAACGTTGACAGTGAAAATACATGATGGTGCAGTGCCACCTGCATAAGGTAAACTTCATTCATCTCCCTCAGCTATGCATTGAGATGAGTCAGCGCAGAAACGCTTCGTCCTGGCTGACATGTAGATTTCCTTATAGATGTAGACATGTAGTTGTATTGTAACTGTATTACCAATCATTTCCTGAGGGAACTGGGACAGACTACCCTGTGGTTATCTCTCCACTTCCAGTTTCTACTGCCAGGGCAGAGAGGATGCTGGAGAAGAGCTCAGAAAATCATTCTCCTAATTCTCAGATTCTCTTCTAATATTGATACTGAAATTCAGTCCCTGGGGGGCACTGCACTGCTTCCACTGCTTGATGGGGCATTTTTTGCTGCTCTAATGTGCCCGAGTAAGCTGCTTAGCCAAACTCCAAATGTTTAAGACCTGTTTTTATTTTAGAAGTTTACCTGTTTTTATTTTGTAAGTGTTTTCTTGCTCACCTACAACATACAAGTTCTTTGAGTTTCCAGTTCATTTTTATCTTTATTCCTTATGTACAAGTACAACAATAGTCATAGTACGGTTCCCTGCCAAAGATATGTTCCACCTAATAATTTTAAATGAGGTAGAATAGCATACAGAGACAAAAATCAGAAGGAACATTTGTAGATCCTTGCAAGTAGTCTTGTCTAAACCAGCACTGGATGTCTATGGCTTGGGTGAAGTGCACTGTATAGTGGTGTCAATAGTAAAGTGATATGATGTCAGCAAACAGTAGTGCAAATATACAATAATGTGCTGCATGCATAAACACCAGGGTACAACTGATACAATGGTACATTTCCATAATGTTCTTGTTAAAACATATCAGAACAGAAGAAAAAAAAAGTAACTTTACAGTAAAAGGGCAAAAAGTTTTTAATGTAACACGATTTTATTCCAGTTTTGGATTAGTACTAATTGTCTATCTTTTATGAAATGGTGACATGGCACGTGACATTTTCTAATTATGCAAAAAAAAAAAAAAAAGTGACAAAAATGGAAATGATCAGACCCTTTGCATGCATTATGGTTTTAAAAGTACTTTGTTCAAATACTAACTCTGGGAAATCATGTAAATGTGATTGTATGAATTATTTTCTCCTCTCATCCCTTAGGTTTTCAGGACGTCCACGTCATGATTTTTGTGGGCTTCGGTTTCCTCATGACGTTTTTGAAGCGCTACAGTTTTGGCGCCGTTGGCTTCAACTTCATCATTGCAGCTTTTGGGATTCAGTGGGCTCTGCTAATGCAAGGCTGGTTCCACCACATTGACCCCGCGGATGGGATGATCAAAATCGGCGTAGAAAAGTAGGCTTTTGCCACACTTATAAACATGTGAACACCTAACCCTTTCCTGTCTAGAACTTGTTTCAAATGATCTGTTTTACAAAGACCTGATTGTCTTTTTTTACACTGAAACAGCTATAGGCCACATTCAGTGCTTCACGAGTAGCTTGAAAATGGTCACTTACACTTGCCTCAAGTTCTCCTTCCACTTACAGAAACATACAGTTTCAGAAAGTATTCTATCCTTCCTTGTTCTATCACATTGCATCTATAACATTGCTTGTGAGGTTTACAAGGACAATATATATCTCTAAAACATTCCTGCAGCTTTACAGTAATTAGGTGGCAGAGTCTCCAATTGGTTGATGTAAAACATGAAGTTAATTATTTTTGTCAAATGGGCCAACATCTCTGTACTGTTTAAAGTGATCCCAGGTGAAAGTTCTCAAACATGTGCATTCAAGCAGTTGCTGAATTTTAAGAAGATATTTACTATGTAAGGTTAAATTAATGCTGATGAAATACTGCAATAAGTATAACAATAAGTGAACTAATTCAGTGATGTATTATATGCACCTGTGCTATTCTGTGTTAATGTAAAAGGTAGGGCACCAGACCATTTTTCATTTCTACATGGCAATCACCTGTCATATCACAAAAGACTGCAATGATACAGTCCTGTGACAAATAAGGAATATTATCAGCCACAAAACTGTAACTAAGTCATTAATTCATTCTTTATCCAAGCCGCTTATCCTACTCATAGGGCAAAAGACAGCATAACTAAGTCATGACTGCACAAAATAAACGAGTTAATGCTAGCAAATATTATATAACTTTTCAGTACAACTTCTGCAAACTCAGCTGAGTGATCACCTTTCTGCAGCTGTCTTTGTTGTAACCGTTTTTTAGAAGATTTAACTTAAGCCAATAAAGAGCTGGATTAGGCTCATAGTAAGGTATTCATTAATTTATGAAATTTGTATACCTAAGGAACATTACAATGAACTCAAGTGTAAACAAATAAAACAAAGCAGACTGCACAAAACGTATTTCATACAGACTGTTGAATCATTAAACCTGTTGAAGCATTTCATCAGGCTGTTGAAATTAAACCTTTAAGTGATATTTATTAGTTTTTCTCTTTGTCCAGCATAATCAACGCAGACTTCTGTGCTGCGGGCTGTCTGATTGCGTATGGAGCCGTGCTGGGGAAAGTCAGCCCTGTGCAGCTGATGGTGATGACCTTGTTTGGTGTTACCTTGTTCGCTGTAGAAGAATATATTATACTCAGCCTCATTCATGTGAGTGTACACAAGGAGAAAACTGGTGTAATGTTTGGGTGTGACAATTATATCTACATTAGATTACTGTAACAGGTTCCTTCACTGTATTTCATGTGATGCTTTTAAAAAGAGGTATAATAATAATAATAATTCTAATAATGGTTAAATTAATTTTAAATATTGAAAAATTATTGTGCCACAAAGGGTTCTTTGAGTGCTGACATAAAACAATTGATAAAAACTCACTTTCCTGAGATTCCTCACTTTCTCATTTTTAGTAAATGAACATTGAGAACCTTTTAAAGCTACTTTCACAACAAAAATGGTTCTGTGTCGGATCAACGGCTGCTTTTTGACTTAGTGGGACCATTTTGGTTGTTTAATAGGACTATTCTCAAACATGTTCTTTAAAGAAACATTTACAACATTTTTGAGCGTATAAAAATGTTCATATAATGTACTTTTTTGGGGTTCTCTCAAGAATTTATTATTTGGAGGTTCTTTAAATAAAAAAAAAAGGTTTTTCGTACTTATACACTGTACCTCGTTTACAAAAAATGTTCTATTAAGAACCATCCCTTGAAAGGTTCTTCAATGGCATCACGCAAAGAACACTTTCCAGCATAGTTACTTTTTAAGAGTTTAGATGGTTAATTAATGTATTTTCTATAAGGCCAAAGATGCTGGGGGCTCCATGGTGATCCACACCTTTGGAGCTTACTATGGCCTCGCCATCTCATGGGTCCTTTATCGGCCAAACTTGAAGGACAGTGGTCGGCTGTTGGGGTCGGTGTACCATTCTGATGTGTTTGCCATGGTTGGTAAGTACTTGTTGATATTTGTTGACATACTTGTCACATCTTCTCTCTCTGCTTGCACTCTGCATTATCCAACCTCTCTGCTTTTATATGCATGTATAACACTGTGAATCAGAATGGTTTATGTTAGTTTTTAAATCTTTTTTTCATAGGAACTCTGTTTTTGTGGATGTTCTGGCCCAGTTTCAATTCTGCCATTTGTAACCATGGAGATGGCCAGCATAGAGCAGCCATTAACACCTACCTTTCATTGGCTGCCACTGTCCTCACCGCTTTCGCCGTCTCCAGTCTGTTTGAGAAGCATGGAAGACTTGACATGGTAGTAGGCTGTTTCCCTTTTAGTGCTCTGCACTGCTATGTGATAGATCAAAAAACAGCACCAGTCCAATTTTTGGACACCTTGAACAGAGCATACATAGTTTTTTCTTTCACAGATTATTCAGGGGTTAGACCAGATACACCGGGAACAAAACAGACTGCACAAAACGTATTTCATACAGACTGTTGAGTCACCGGGAGCTGACCAGAGTCAAAGTTAACAAGAAAATGCCAAATTTCATTCATTCACAATTCATTCATTCATTAATATATGGATGCTTTGAGTTGTGTTTAGTATTCCAAACTCAAATATAATGGAATAACACCATCAAAGCAGAGATCTGTGGTTATAATAAAGACGGTTTGTCCTCAGGTACATGTCCAGAATTCCACCCTGGCAGGGGGTGTTGCCGTGGGAACAGCTGCTGAGTTCATGCTGATGCCATATGGATCTCTGATAGTGGGATTCTGCTGTGGGGTCATCTCCACGCTAGGCTACATATACCTCACAGTAAGAGCTCCTGTTTTCCTTTTAACCACCTTATAATTAATCTTAAGATATATTTTTCAAGGTCACTATACATTTTTGTGATGACTATGAAGCTCGTCTGTAAGTTAGTTTCGAGTGTAAAGAGTGTGAAGGTTGCTATGAGTGAGGAATTGTAGTTTTTTTTTATCCCAGGCTCAAGCCCTTGGTTTTTAAGGAGTACTTTCACAAATTTTTTCGAGATTTTTAATGTTTCAATCACAGAGATGTAAACAAAGTCATTCAGAGTCTCAGATTTCTTCACAGTGGTGGTGATAGGAACCAGGGGGCCCAATGTCTACAACACAAATATAGCAAATACAGTATTTTATTATTATCCAAAACCTCCTGTGAATCTAAATCTGTCTTATGAGTTTTGATATGTAATGCTGATATTGTTAAAACAGTGGTAAACCTTTAAAAAAAAATGTTTTCTTTTGTTATTATTTTACCCCAAAGTGCCCTGTATGTACCTCACCACCATGAAGTGATTAAAACAATACATTTGTAGCCAAAACTTTATCTCAAAACTTTTATAAAACAATATCTCTGCCTATCTCATGCAATAATGTTCCGTGAGTTAACTTTCTGAGGCTTTAAGTGCTTCAGATGTCTGATTCTTATCACCATTGTTGTGAACCATTTTGATTTGGTAAGTTTCTCATGAACAGGGCATTTTACTTAATAACCCTTTGAATGACTTTGTTTACAACTTAACCACTTAATTATTCGGAATTAAAAAGAGTCACTGGAATTACCCTTTAAATACTTACACTGGATCAGCCAGATAGCTGTAGGCATTAGCTGTATGCTATCACCTAATGTAATAGGTTGAATCATTCTGTTTACTCTGTCTCATCATGGTTTTCATACAGTGATACTCCCCACAAAAACAAACAATATAGTGGTAAATCTTTTTGTCTTCCAGCCCTTCTTGGAAAGGAAGCTAAAGATTCAGGACACGTGTGGTGTACATAACCTGCACGCTATGCCTGGTGTCATAGGGGGAATTGTGGGGGCCATTGCAGCTGCCGGTGCTACTGAATCTGTTTATGGCAAACAAGGGTAAGTTCAGTCCACCCAGTCCTGTTTAAAATTACTTCAGTTTCATCTCATTAAAGGCTTAGTGGCTTTTAAATGTCAAATTGTAGAGCTTTGTAGCAGACTTGTTGTTGTGTTGTACAGCTATGTGCAAACACCTTGAGGTGTTTCCTCCTAGCACAGAGATTTCTCTCCAGGTTTGAGTTCTCCTTTTCCAAAGTAAGTTCTCAGTGAAAGCAGTGGTCTATCGTTCTCGGGTAAAACTGTTTTTTATTGTAGCACTTTTAGAGGTTTTTGTTTTGTTCCCTTGTTACAGGTTGATAGACACCTTTGATTTTACTGATGAGTTCCAACACAGGACTCCTGCCATGCAAGGAGGCTACCAGGCAGCTGGAATGTGCATAGCTGTGTGCTTTGGAATAGGAGGTGGAATATTTGTCGGTATGTCAAAGTATATTATGTACCAGGACCAAGGCAAACAAATAAGCAAATGTAGCTGCTACTGAACCCATGCTGTGCATTGTTAGGCCAATGACTGATGGAAAGGCTTGAATTACCTGAAGTGTATCATCTGGTAGAAGGACTGCTATGGATAGGTGTCTATTTGAAGAGTTGAAACTAGACATACACCTTGTCGTGGGTTTTGTTGTGAGCATACACAGACACACCTAACCAGTAATGAACTGGGATACTGTACATTTCAGTGCACCAAAAAGCTTGGGTAAAATTACATGTTTTCCTGGTTTTATAAGTGAAAATAAGTGCACGTCCTCACACTTTAGCACCACATAATGCACAGTGTCTGTTTATTGACTGAATTTAACATAGAACAATAGAAGAATAGAACACAATGTTCTGTGAATTGCGATAGTTATTGTATTTATACCGTTCTTTTTTTCACAATGTAAAGGTCAACTGGGGTTTTCAAGTGATATATAAAGGCCAATAAACATTCATTCGCATGAACATCCGTGAACGTTTCACACAATGTAAAGGGTGGCTGCTGTGTTCAAATGATGCAGAAAAAATGGAGATACATGATTTTCTTTGGACAGAGTACAATATATACATTTTATGTTTTTTTTACTAATAGAAACTCTGCATTAAAATGGCCAGAAAAGTGTGTTCCCTGTAGTGTGTGTTACCTATTTACACTTAGAAAACCAACATGTAATTTGATCGATGGTGTTCAGACTTTTGCACAGAACTGCATATGGGATATATCATAATGTATGATCAGTCTATTTCATTTTGTTTGGCTCTAATCAGAGCAGGCACATCTAGTATGATGCACAGGATGAATCAGCATTTCTTCGCTCCCTAGGTCTGATCTTGAGGATGCCTATGTGGGGGGGTCCGACAGATGATAACTGTTTTGATGACGAAGTGTACTGGGAGGTAAGATTTTATCTCCATGTTTTGTTGCCTAAATATAAATCCTTCGTCACTTTCTTACATGTAGTGATTGTTAAACCAGCTCAGTGTTGTACCTGCACGCAGGGCCCGCACCACTGTGTGTCTCCGTTTGAGTCTGTCATCATTAACACAAAGTGCTTTCGTCATGTCTCGGCCTGTAAAATTTACGGCTCACAGAAACACGTGCATGAGGGACGTGAGGGAGGAGGTGACTGAAAGTCGCGTCTTAGGACGTGTGTGTGTGTGTGTGTGTGTGTGTGTGTGTGTGTGTGTGTATAGATTTGAATATTTTTTTTCTGTGTAGGTGCCTGAAGAAGAAGACACTGCTGATCCAGTTTTACAGTATAACAATCATATGGTGACCAATAAGCATGCAGAGACGTAAGTTTAGAATTTACTAAAAATTCTGAAACTTATGATTGCGTAGATATGGAGGCATAAATGTAAATTTAAATGCATTTAAATGTAAAAATGATCTTTTTTGAATATAATACTGAAGATGTAAACATTCCTTCAATAGTCTGTAGCGTTAATATATCTGGTTAATTAAAAGGGATAAAAAGGTTTGGAAATGATCTTGTTAAAATGAATTATTGCTGGTATTGTGACATAAAACCACACAAATGTTATAAGTGGACTTTTGGTCATCTTTCAGTGAATGGTTCTTGAAAGAAACATTTTTGTAAATGTAAAGATCTCACATAGAATGTAAAGATGTTCGAAGAATTCTCAAACCTTTACATTATTTATACCTTTTAAAAGATTTTTTGCACTCACACGTCTTATTTATATTTTAACTACTTTAAGGACCAAAGTGGTTTGTCTACGCTCAAACACCTCAAGTGTGATTTAAGAACAACCCTTCACTGGCCACAAGGTGGCGCAAAGTCACCAGTATTACTTTACAGAGTTCTGTAAAATGACTTACGTTCTGTGCCATTCTCAGAACCGAAACCGGCTTCACTGTGGAGCAGCACTAACCCTGGAACAGCAGTGTCCCAGCGGTCTGGACTCTCGGACCATGTGCTCTTCCCTACCAGCAGCAGTACAGGAAGACCCTTTCACCTGTTTCCCTCAAACACAGAGACGCCTTCACCAGTGCCTGTGGTTTCTCAGTCAGATTTACTAATGTTGCTTGAAGAATTTGGGTTCCCCTGACTTTATGACTATATGATTGTAATTATAGATGTTATTTACAGTAAATCAGTAGGTCTTTAAAGTAATCTGTAGCTTAGACCTACACATATAGCTTTTAGTATTTATAAATTATTTTCAAAATATGTTTTGCATGGCATTTTAAAAAATTCCCCCAATGTCCCTGTCAGACTCTGAGGTTCTGCAGCAGGGTGTCCAGTCTTATAAACAGCCGGCTGCAGCTTTTCATTCCAACAAAGCAAGAGCACATCTGATCAGTTGTAGGACTGAGACTTATATGTTAAACAAGGGGAATCAGGCTTGTTCCTGCTTTGTTGGGATGAAATCATACAGCGACACCGGCCCTTTGTGGAAAAGATTGCACATCACTGTTCTACAGTGCAGTTTTAAATAGCATTTCACAAACACAAACAGATGTGGCTCACAGCTAAGTCTGTTTATTTGTAGTACTTTCTTCTAATAGTGTTTTTTTCCTAATAATCCCTGGAAGTACCTCCACTATTTTTTTTTCCAATGTATTTATTTTGTGTGTTGAGTTTTACCATGTGCTCCTGCTGCTTGGCATTTAGCAACTATTCAGAAAAACATATTTTTATCCTTAAAAGATATAATCTAGTTTAAATAAATAAAATAAATGATTTCAAATTATAAAGCTGAATGGCTAAAATTAGTAAAACGGGTATCAGTGAAATAATTGTGCCTGTAAAACATGCCTGTAATTTCTGTTCCTTGTTTGAAAGTGGATGTATACCTTTAACACATATTGTATATTATATAGATATTATAAGATTTAATTTAAATTCAGAATCCATTTCTTCTTCCTCTTATTTTGTAAGATTTCTTCTGAATTTTATGGAACATATATTTTATTTCTGTATCCCATAAATGTTTCTGTATAAATTAAATGTATGTGGTAAATTCAACATTTACCAATTTATTAAATCTATTATACGGACTAAACTCAATGGATGTGGTGGTTAATTAAATGAAGCTGTGCTGCAGCTCTGT
This sequence comes from Brycinus macrolepidotus, assembly GCA_037974445.1. Lineage (NCBI taxonomy): Eukaryota > Metazoa > Chordata > Actinopteri > Characiformes > Alestidae > Brycinus > Brycinus macrolepidotus. The sequence goes on along the minus strand of JBBPCZ010000136.1, from coordinate 7,237,011 downwards.
AGCAGCATCATTTTTTCCCCTTTTTCCCTGACACGTTTCTGTCCAGGTCTGTGGCCAGTTGGACACTTAGTGGGGTGAAAGTTCGTGATCTTTGCGTGTGTAGGTCAACAGAATGATGTCGGAGATGACCATGCCAGATGTCTCTTCGATTGTGTGCGTTAATGAGACGGACCAAAGGTCAATAAGGGTCAAGGGTTGCATTACAGTGTGCAACAGGTGATGCAGTAGAGAAATGCTTGTACTTTGTTTATAATATGATGGTTTCTTTCAGATACAGCAACCTTTATATGGAGGGGAATTTTTGTCTGATCAATTAATCCTCTTGTCGAAGGATACTGATGATAGAATAGAAAAGAATACAATACTAGATATCGAATAAAATACAGTACAATACAATTGAATGGAAGAACATCATGCGAGGGATTTGCGTTTAAAAGCTTAAAGTTTCCACGCTGGTCTCACGTTAGAATGCTGCAACCTTTCAATTCCACTTACGAGCCAGCCATCAGAAATATTTTTCTTCCTGCGAATGGCGAAGAAAGCGGGCTGTAATCTGTCTCTATAGGGGGCCTGGGTGTAAACCACTCTGATCTCAGCAGCCATGTGAGTAGAGAAAGCGCTCTAATTAACTGCTTCTGGGCTACTGTGGAGAAGAAGAGGGAGAGAGGGAGCGCACCCCATTTTTCTTATGCTCCAATAGCTCGTTCCCCACCTCCTGCGTATTCAGGGCCTTCCCCTCCACTCCCCACCCCGCAGGCCTCTCTCGTCTTATGTTTATTCATTTGCCACTTAAAGGCCGGACACAGCACCTTGTTAAAACTAAATCAAGCCCCTTTCATGACATGATCCTTTTGCCAGAGCTGAAAGGGCCCCAGGCGGAGGGGGGCCCCAACCCTGAGGACACTGAGCTGGGGCCTGGGGGGGCGGGGGTGACGGGGAGGGGGGGTTTGATGTTGTGCTCCACCAAAAAAAGCCAGCACTGTCTGCCCTGCTGGTGATTAAGGCAGCCAATGGTGGAGAGCGAGCGAGACAGCGGCGGGAACTGAGAGAAGGAGTGTGGGAGATTAAGACCGTCACGCCCATTCAGAAAGAGAGGGGACAGGAGGGATAAAGGAGGCAAAGAGCGTTAAAAGAGGGTAAGGAGGGAAGAGAGAGGGCTCTTTTCATGGCTGATGACTGATTGCCTGTCTGGATCAGTGCTCTGGCTTGATTGACAGCCATGCTGAGCTGAAGGGTGGGAAAGTGGGGAAAGCGCATTTGGGTGGAGCTGTTAGTGTGTGAGAAACAACGTTTGGAATTGGGGGGTGGTTGTACACTGTGCATGCTAAGCACTAGATACAATGCACAGTGACTCATACCATCATTCATTCTTGTGAGAGACAGAAAATCACAAATTTAGATTAATTAGTGAGAATTAGTGAAAAAAAAAATCATACACAGAGCAGAAAAAGGCATTCATGACTATCCTGGATTCATAAAGGTATATAACTATTTGTACAGGTGTTTTACACTCAACTGAGAATTTGTTAATGTGTTTAGTGGCCAAAGTCAAAAGGAACCCAAGGACAAGAAAACCTTTGAAAGCTGTGTGCATGGGCCACATTAACTGCCCTGTAAACCGCTGAAAGAAGTCCATAAACACTTCAATAAACTGGGCAGAGCTCATCTATCCATGTCACCACTGATACGGTCACCCATCTCTAATTCTGTTTGGAAAAATCTCACTATTTAAAATAATTTTGAGGATTGTGAGTAGCTGTTGTTTCAGGGACAGGGTTTAAAGTGGACAAACATTTTGTCTCATTGTCCTATTGAGTAATGCAGTGTACTTTCAATGTAGGGTAACACATTGTCACTCAAATACAATTTGAAAATTGTTGCTCCCTATTCAGGACAGAGCACACCAACCAAACACTGGTAACCCAACACCAATATTCTAACGCATGCAGTTGTCTTAAGAACAACCAGAAAAAATAGACAATCAAATGGACCAGTGTGAACAGACGGACAACATTCAAGAATCTAGAAAAGACACTGATCAAACACTTCTTTTTTGTGTTTGTTTGGTGCGTGAGCTCTGGCCTTAAACTCTTCTCATATTCTCATACCCACTGAACTATGAGTTTCATAGTTACTGAATAATTGACCTTCCTATGCTCCACCTACAAATGTTGTTGGGTTTTACATGCTCTATAGAATGTCAGCAAACATCTCATTCGATCTGTTTTTGTCAAATTGCCTAAAGTATTCTTTATTGTGCATTGGATACTTCTATATTTGTTTAAAGTGCCTACACAACAGCGAGCCTCCGGTTTAAAACACACCACCACTGTTAGATATAAACACTGTGTAATATTACAGTGATTTATTGGCAGCAATTTCTCCAACACTTTACTATTTATTTTCAGTGCTTGTACTGCTTTATAAGAACACTAAATTTACTGTACTAAATACAGTTTATTACAGTTTATTATCATTTACATTTTTTTTTCTGTACCCCTGCATGTACAGCTCAAATATGAGCTCTAATGTGCTGCCTGAGGGTCTTCAGGTTTGCTACATTACCCAGTAAAAATACAGTCAAACATGACAAATCTATGTATTTAACTTAGAAACTGCTTGAACGTACATGCAGACCGTTACACAGCTGAGAAAATGATAGTCTTTTTTTACAATTGCATAGTGCTGTTTATCAAACACGCTTTTAACTGACCATCACATTACAATAGTAACATGCACTTCTACCAGTTATTAAGACTAAACGTTCAAGCAATCTTTGTTTGAGATATGTTGTGACAAACAAACTCATGAGAAACTGTAGATGAAAAACAAAACCACATGGAATGGTGGGAAGCTCCATACAAAGTATTGGTTACCTTCCCAGGATGGTTTGTTTCTGCTAGAATGCACTTTCCAACAATGTGCTAGATTTAATGAGAACAGTAGATTATTGTAGTGTTTCTGCAACAAATGTGAATCACTTCACAGTGAACGACAGGCCCGTGCAAAGACATTTAGAGGGGCTGGTGCTCAGATTGTGTATGGCACACCCTAACCTAAATAATGGACTGACCTAAATTTTTGCCAAATATTTTTGCAAAATAATCAACAAGATTTTTGTTGACGAGGAAGGAAGGGTTGGGTTGTGTAACAAGCTATAGAATTTTTTGTTGAGTGGATAAGTGGATGATCAGCCAAATTTTTGTTGACTGGGGTGGGAAGTAATAAGCAACATAATTTACACCATCTCTATCCTAACAGTAACTCACTTTAGATGTGGATTTTTTGAAAAAACTGAGCTGAGGTCTCATGGCACTGAATTGAATTTTTGCCAGTGTTGTGTAAAGCTTGTCCAACCTGGCAACAGCTGACACGAATCTGTGGGCAGAGCATGGGTAAGTCAATCCACAGTGGTTTCTAGATATTAACCAGTTAAACAACTGAAAAATAAGTCTAGGGTTAGTTAGTTTTCCCTAACTAGCGCGTGCTTGCTTGAGTCAAGAAAATCTATCTAACCCCAACGTTGGTGTGTTTGTTGCTCTTGGACCTCCACTGTGGCCCTGTGCTATTCCTCAATTCCTCTGCAGAGTCCCTCTGTGCTGGTGCTCTGCAGGCCGCACGTCTCACTCCAGCCCACCTGCAGCTGTGCTCTGTGAGCTGGTTAAGTGTGCTGTTAGAGCGGAGGATTAGCTCTGATCCATTCCGCCTCCTGCTCTGCTCTACACACCGAGCGTTTGTGCAGAGGAGGAGCTGTGACTTACAGCTCAGTGCAGGAATCATCTACTGACAAAGAGTCATAACCCCCCCTACATACACACACACACACACACACACACGCACACACACACACACCACCTTCCCTCAGACACGCCTGAGCCCTGGCTGGATACCTTTCAGTGCGTGTGTCCTGTAGCTCAGGACAAAGCCTCCCTCTGAGGGGCGTGAATGAGCGGGAGGAGAGCAAAGAGAGTGCTGAGCGAAGGTGGGACTGACGTGTGGCTGCACGCTGCACTCTCTCTCTCTCTCTCTCTCTATCTATCTATCTATCTATCTATCTATCTATTTGTCTATCTATTTCCCTTGTTTTATTTGTGTGAATGTGTTTTAGGGGTTTAGCAGAACAACTGTACATTTTTGTGGGATCACAGAGATTTTGGGCAACATTTTTGTAGACCAAGAATGCATCAGAAAGGACTTATGAATAAATGAATTAGCATCAGTGACAATTTGATTCAGAATTGAATATAATCGTGTTCTTGTGTCTTGTGTCAGAAATGGGAAATAGAGGTCATTTGTCTGCTGTTGATTGTGATTGTGTTGATTGTTATTTACATTTAAATGTATAATGTAAATAATGTAAATGTATAACAATAGATTTATGCTAGAAAAAAAACAAGTGAATGATTAGATTTAGATTTTGTACACAGTGTGTGATAAAAAGAGTAGGTGGTACTGTGCCAACAAAGGTCCTTAAAGGTATGAAATAAAAGCCTCTCTGTCACGCGTTTCGGTTGCAGATTTCCAGGTGTTGACCTGAAGATGGAGTCTTATGTGAAAAACCGAAAAAGAGCCTAAAACCATTTTAAAAATCTCCTTGCATCTTGTGAAATAATGAATTAAGTAAAAGTAAATGTAGCTACAAAAACAATGTCAGCTGAAAAAGTACCAAGTCCTGAAACTTGTCAGCTGAATTTTGTGGGTTTTTTATGGTGGTTTTAATTTTTTTTAATTGTTTTTTTAAACTGGTACATTCATTAATAAAACAGCACAGGTTCTTTCCTGTTCTTTTCTTTATGAGATCTTTCTGCTCTAAAATGAAATGTTAATTCTGGAAAGTGTGATAGGTGTGATAAGAGGTGTGAAAAACAGTAAAGCAGTCCAGGTGCTGACCATAATTGGATAAAATAAAGAAACCCCAAAATGAAATATGAACTAAATGTGAAAATGCACATGGATGCAATTAATCAGTTGTTATTATCTACATTTATTCAACTTCTGCAAACAGGCACTGAACTATTCATTTGTTGTGTTCATAATCATTTTTGTCTTTAAAATTTGCCAGCTCATTAATATTCAGGGTGTTCACAAATTCCAGACAAATTATTAAGAGTTGCACATTCTATTCTTCACTGTCTACAGCATGAGAGGCTTCTTAAAGAATTATGTTCCAGGAAGCTGAATCTTCCAGTGGGTCATCTGACAGCACTGGTGGTGTTGGTGAACTTTCTTGTTCTTTTTATGTCACGTCTCCATATGACACACAATTAAGACGTGAACCAAAAGACATCTGCTTTTTTATAGAGTTTACATCGATCAGTCATAACATTTAAACCACGTTCCTTACATTGTGTAGATCCTCCTAGTGCTGCCAAAACAGCTCTGACTCATCAAGGTATGGACTCCAAAAAACCTCTGAAGGTGTACTGTGGAATCTGGCAGCAGATCTGTGGTATCAAAATGTCCGCAGCAGATCCCATAAGTCCTGTATACAGCGAGGTATGGATCAGACTATAGTTTGCCCAGAATGTCCCACAAATGCTTGATCAGATTGAGATCTGGGGAAATTGGAGCTCAAATCAACACCTTGAACTCTTTGTCATGTTCCTCAAACTGTTCCTTAACGGTTTTTGCAGTGTGGTGGTGAGCATTGTTCTGCTGAAAGAGACCACTGCTCCTGGGAACCAGTGTGGCCCTGGAAGATTGTACTTGGTCTACAACAGTGTTTAGGTAGGTGGTTTGTGTCAGATTGACATCCACATGAATGCCAGGACCCAAGGTTTCTCAGCAGAACATCACCCTCAGCGTCACACTCCCAGCTTGCCTTCTTCCCATAGTGCGTCCTGCTGTCATCTCTTCCCCATATAAGCAACACACATCCAGCCATCCACGTGATATAAAAGAAAACATGATTCATCAGACCACCTTCTTCTATTGCTGCACGGTCCAGTTCTAAAGATTACGTCCTCATCACTCCAGTTCTCAGGTCCTTGCACTGACTCCCAGTTTGCTACAGAATTGATTACAAAACATTACTCATCGTGTACAAGTCAATCAACGATTTGGGCTCCAAATACATCTGTGATATGTTTGAAGTATATAATCCTGGTAGGTCTCTTAAATCTGCAGGAGCTGTTCAGTTAGTGGTGAAAAGAGCCGAAACTAAAAACATGGTGAAATGTCGTTTATCCACTACGCTGTCCGCTGCTGGAACAAACTGCCCATCAACATCAGATCTGCACCAACTGTAGCTTTAAAGAGCGGCTAAATATTCTCCTCCACCTTCTTTTAAATGTCTGCACTTCCATTGCACTTTTAATCTTCTTTTATTGATTTTCTATGCATTCTTTTATTTCTTTTATTTTACTCTTTTATTTTCTTACTTCCTCCTATTTTTTGCTTCCTGATTTATTGATATTTTTATTATATTCCTGTAAAGCACACTGAATGACCTTTCTGTATGATAATGCACTATATAAATGAACTTGACTTGACTTTGTAGGTGCTTCAGAGGTGGACAGGGGTCTGTTGCCACGTAGTTCTTTACAAACTTTGTAAACTGTGGTGCATTGTGTGTTTTCAGCAGTTTGTACTACAATAGCTCTTCTGTGGGATCAGAACAGATGGGCTTGACTTTGTTCCCCACGCCCCCCTTGACAGCTCCCACTGTAACCAGATAATCAGGGTTTTCACCTCACCTGTAAGGGGTTTTAAAGTGGTGGCTGATCTGCGTATATCCTCCATTTGACCAGTGCTTTAAATGATGATCTGCGCTGCTGCTGGCAGCTGGACAGAACCTCTGTGGACATAAGTATTGTTTTCTTAGAGCCATATACTCTAACCATTGTGTTGCCTGTTAAAACTTTAGAGTGACAAGCTTTAACATCTTATTTGATCTGTGTATGAGCCTGTCTAAAGATTTTTGCCTGCCAATTACATACCATTTAAGGCGATAACATATAGTGTGAACATTTTTTTTCTAGTTAATTAAAAATCCAATCCATTTTTGTTGTGAAAAATCAGCAGTTTTCTAGTACACTTTATCTGTGCAGCATTTACTCTTCTGTCACTCTTTGTAGAAATTAAAAAGCTTTTATTATAGCGTAGCTATGAACAACAAAAATAAAAATTCAGGTTTTTTAATTAGAATGTTTAGAGTTTTTTAAGCACAGTGATTTGATACTAAAGGCTTTGTAATTCTGTGAAGAGTGTCATCATCACATGCTTTTGAATTACTTTCCATAGACACCTTCAATATAAATGCTACATCCCTTTATGTTTGTTTTTGTTTGTTTGTTTGTTTTCATATTTTTCATATTCAACATAACCTCTGGTTCATACCACCTAAAACACAAGAAGCCCAGGAAACTCATTTAAAGCGCTTACTTTTATTGTAATTCTAAGACTGTAATAATTGCTAGATCTGTAAAAGGCAGTAAGGGTATGGTTAAGGCAGTGAGTTTGTTTAATTTCTCTGTCATAGTTTGGACTTTTCTCATTTTGTAGAGTAAAACCTCTGCGGAAATGTGTGACCACAGTGCAATTGCAAGATTTCAAATGTTAAAAACTGTAAGTTCAAGCCCAGCAGACAGCAGCAAAAACACAGAAAAGCTTCAGCAGCAGTATCATCAATTGTGAGACCTAAATGAAGTCTATTAATTACACAGTGTCATTGAAAAAACTGTACTGTCTGAAAAAAATGATCATGGTGCATTCTTGTCCCCCAAAATACAAACAGTGTAAATGTACCCTAAAAGCTGCAATATGGTCCTTAAGGTCCAATTGTGAATCTTAAATGAGTTTCAGAGGTACACTACATTCATTTTCCCAGAGGAAAGGGGGATATTTGTACATTTTCATAATTTAACATTTTCACAGAGTCAAGACAGGATCAAAACACTTTGAAAATATGCCTCAGAATGTGTTCTATAACAAAGGGTACTGGGCGTCACCCCAGTGAGAATGTTTACACCCTGAAAGGAACAATTTTGGTACTTTTTTCGGAGAGTAATATTGAATGTTTTTTGGCTAATATTTTATGGATTTAAAAATAAAATAAAAACACATGGATATATGATATAAAAGCTTGAATATGACAGACAGCAAACAGTCGAGCTTAGAGAACTCATCTCTTAAATTTCAGTTTTCCTAAAAGATGCAGCTGGCAAAAAAATGCTTACCTTAAAATGACTTTTTATTAAACTGGAACAACTTCACGTTTTTAATAGAGAGCCAAATCATTTGAAGCCAAATGAGGTAATATGAAATGATCTCCATGTTGTACAGTATCACATCAAGTATAGCACATATCGGCAATATTCTAAACCCTGAAAACAGTCCTACACACCTAAAAGGATTTTTCTTTTTTTTAAAGAGGAAGCAACCTGACTGCCCTAATTTAATTTAACACTTGTTAATTAATCTAATTTTAAATTAACAGAACAGTCTGTTCTATTATTTGAAGATCAGTGAATCCAGAATTTGAAGGCAGCCGACTGGACTAATCTTAAAGTTACATTTGAATCTTAAACATTCAAATGTACACTTAAGGCATAAGACCAAAACATATATATATGTAAATGTTTTTGCAAATTCATATTTTATTTTTACATTTTGCTCCAGTATATTAAACGGCACAAACATTTCACAAAAATGCACAGAAATGATCTGTAATCCATTCCTAATCGGAGTTTACTCAGAGAAGGAGGATTTGAACCGTTTTTAGACCTCATGCAGATAGAATATAAATTTACAAACACAAGTTTCTTCCATGTAGGTGATTTGTTACTTTGTCACGAAAACATATTATTTGTCCAGGGCTGTTAAAACGTTCGCACTATTTTATAGGGAATCTGTTTACAGTCATCTGCAGAAGTCTGTGAAATCCCATGTGTAGGGTTCACACACATGATCTTATGTGGTACGGAATGTGTGCACAGGTTGTGTGTGTGTGTGTGTGTGTGTGTGTGTGTGTGTGTGCGTGTGTCTCTTTCCCCATGTGTTTGTCTATTCTGATCACACCCACACTGTCTGGCCCTCACGCCCCAGCCAGGGTCTGAAGGTGGGGCCACTACCATCTCAGCCATACAGCCAGTCAGACGGAGTGAAAAGAGAAGCACTGTGGGCCCCTGTTCCCTCACCCTTCCCCATGCAGACAGCCTCTCGCCCTGTCTGGACGGGCTCTCCTAGACACCCTGTCCCCCCTGTCCCCCCTGTCTCAACAGCCATCCAGACAGCAGGGGGCAGAGGTCAACACCCACAGTCACTCCGCCACACAGCACTGCATCAGTGTTGCATTATAATCCCATTCACAGCTTGCTGGAATTCACACACACATTCCTATAGTGTCCACGCCTGTGTCCATCACCAGTTCGGGGTTACCGTTTCGTGAGAAGATAATATAGTTTAGTTAATTGGAGTGACTTCACATATAAACATGGTGGAACAAGTCATGTTTCAATTAATAATGGATGTAAAACAAATAAAATAAAGCTAATCATATTCTGAAAGTCAATTCGTTGTGAGTGTTCAATCTATTTTATCAAGAAAAGGGTATTTTCTAAAGGAGTTTATCACACTGTATTTCACACAGCGTTCACATGGTCAGAATCAGAATCAGAATCAGAAAACTTTATTGATCCAGGATGAAACTGCTTATGTTACGACTGCATAGACACACAGACAGGAACAGTATAAAGTATAGTATAAGTCAAAATAAAACTCCACTCAGGGAAGAGATACAGGTCCATTAGAGCTCAGACCACAAGACTGATGAACAGTTTTTACCCCAAAGCTGATCACCACACTGCACTCTGCTCTGAAATCACACACCTTATTGACACAACTGCGCCAGATCATATTCACCACCGTTTCTTATTTTAACCTGTGCAATACACTGTTTTTGGAAAGTTTTGTTTTGTGTGTGTTGATGGTTGTGTATGAATGAGCTACATGTTGGATGTGTGGTATTTTTTTTTAGAAGTATATATTTTGAGCACCATTTTTTTTTTTTTGGCTGATGTACCTGAATTTCATTCCGTGTGTCATGCAATGACCGTCTTGATCTTGATTAGCTTAAGTCTTCAAGGATTAACTTAATTCTTCAATATCTTATTATTGTGTGCTATGGTCTTACCATGTGAATATCACTACTTATGTCAAAATTACTTATATACCACTGATCTCTATTACGTGCAGTAATGGTCTTGGTATAGAGAACAACTCCTAACCACTATTTGTGTTGCTAATATATTACTGAGCAGTAGGTTACTTATCTGTAATATTTATATCCCAGCATGTTGTGTGTATAGCACAGAGTATTTCATGTTTTTCTGCAGAGATTTTATCTGACTTTTGTTCTTGTCATTGTGTGTCTGTGTGACTGTGCAGTCATAATATAAGTAGTTTCCTTCAGGATCAATAAAGTTTTCTAATTCTGATTCTAACTCTGAGATCCACTGAGATTTTTCTGCATCGCAGATATGCAGCATCACTTTGAATCACTACTTCACACCACTTTCTCAGTGAGGGAACAGCATCCCTCTTCAGAACACGCCAATTCTAAGCTGAGATGGTCTGAGATGATGCTCCCAGAGCTGGTGTGGGATCATCACTGCTGAAGAAACTTTTTACACATGTGCTTCACAGGAACCCATAGCCTTTATAAGAGCTGCATTTATTTAATCCGAGCTCCACAGTAAACAGAGAACATAGGGGCAGTGATTCAGTTCAGGGTTTAGGTGAATCAGGTCAGTAAAACTGTGCCTGATTAAGACGCCTCCCAGAGCAGGATAAGCTATAAAACAGACACGATGAATCAAAAGAGTGAGATCTTTCATTTAGAAAGACTTTCAACGCATATTGTGTTTTGTAAAACTTTTGTGAAGCGATATATATATATATATATATATATATATATGTATGTATGTATGTATGTATAGATGTATTTATATAAA
>JBBPCZ010000136.1:7186863-7206827 GCA_037974445.1 Brycinus macrolepidotus | reverse complement strand
CTCAGGAGCGGCCCCTGCACTCCAAAAGACCTGAGCCTCCGCAGCAGGTACAGCCTGCTCTGCCCTTTTTTATAGAGAGCATTTGTGTTGTAAGTCCAGTCCAGTTTATTGTTCAGATGAACACCAAGGTACCTGTAGCTCTCCACAGCCTCAATGTCCAAACCCGGATGTTCAGCGGCTGTGGTGGAGGATGTTTGTGTCTCCTGAAGTCTACCACCAGCTCCTTGGTTTTTCCAGAGTTGATCTGGAGGTAGTTCTGCTGGAGGTAGTCTTTTTGGTCTAACACTGATTTTAGAATATTTATGCACTGATTTTAGACTATTTTTTATTTATGTTATTTTTATTATGTTTATTTATTATCTATTTTATTTGTCTTCTTTTGCATTATTAATTTTATGATCTGGTTTATTCGTATGTAAGCTGTCTTTGCGTGCCTTTAAATAAAATAAATGAATGAGTCAGTTTCAAACGCATTTTTTTTCATGCAGTGCTGCATGTAGTCGCACCAAAATATGAATTGTAAGCAACAATGGTTGTACAAGAGTAAATATTTAGTGTTTACTGTGGCTTATGTGGAGGTCAGATACAATCCTGTTCACGTTTTCTCACAGTTTGGGCGAGAAAAATACAAGAAGTAGAAAATTTCGACCCCGGCAGGACTCGAACCTGCAATCTTCTGATCCGAAGTCAGACGCCTTATCCATTAGGCCACGAGGCCTCTGGAGTGGCGGGAAAATTCTTCCCTTTTCAGTCTTACTCACATGAACCAAGGTTACACATTTTATGTTCTATTTACATTTTATTAACCATAACTGGACTCCTGCGCAGTCATTATGGCCAGTTCACTTAAAAAGAAAAAGATTTCTTTCAAGCAAGGACCGCAATTGCAGCTTTTTTTTATTACGATAACTATTCCGAAACTGTGTTTTACAGAAGCTCGTGTTTTAACATGATTAGCTAAAGGAGTACTACACAAATGAAGGTTAACTCGACGTGTAGTTGATAAATAAGTATTTTAATCGTTTAAGTGAATATTTCTGAGCTGTTCCCACCACCCTCAGCCACGAAGGGTCGCTGTGGAGAGAAAAAGGATGTTTTTATCAGAGAGGTCACGATGGATGTGGGTTCAGCCCTCCTGCTGCATGGACGACTGTCAGACTCTCTAAACTTACACACACACATAAGAGACACAGACACACAGAGCTGGACTCATGAGCGTAAACACAGCGTGGGTTTGGAAAATACAACTGAACAGGCTACAGGATGAGCAGGATATAAACACCTGCGACTTTCAAAAGAACCGAAAAAAGGCTCTTTCTGTTTAAAAAGTATTGCAGTGTTTTTTTAATGTGCTTTGTAGAAAAACCCTGCAGCTCTTTTTTAAACACTTGGTGCATGTGATTCTGTTGCTCCCTCTCCTCCTGGTACACATGTGGATGATGCATCGTTTTGTCTGGTAAGTCTTTTAAGAAATCCCCACCTCGTTTCTTTATGCTCACTGTTTGATTTGTGCCGTTTCTTTGAAGGTATGCAGAAAGAAAGATCAGAAAAATTGTCATGTTTATTTCCTTAGGTAAGCCAAGATACACTATATGGACAAAAGTATTATGACAGACCTGTTTTTCAGGGTTAGGGCTAGGCCACTTACTTCCAGTGAAGGGTAATCTTAATGCTTCAGCATACCAAGACATTTTGGGCAACGCCATGCTTCCAACTTTGTGGAACACAGTTTGGGAAAGAACCTTTTTCATTCCAGTATGACTGTGCCCCAGTGCACAAAGCAAGCTCCATAAAGACATGGTTGGATGAGTTCAGTGTGGAAGAACTTGACTGGCCTGCACAGAGCCCTGACCTCAACCCCATCCAACACCTTTGGGATGAACTGGAACGGAGATTGCGAGCTAGGCCTTCTCGTCCAGCATCGGTGGACCAACTCCATATTGAAGTCTGTGTATTTGAATGCAATGTCATTAAAGTCCCTGTTGGTGTAATGGTCAGGCGTCGCAATACTTTTGTCCATATAGTGTAATTATGTCATTAAAGTCCCTGTTGGTGTAATGGTCAGGCGTCCCAATACTTTTGTCCATACAGTGTACTTCCTTCAGACCTACTGTGGTCTGTAGGCTGTTCAGTATGGATGAGTAGCTTTACGGCTGAAGAACACTGATGAGGCTGATATAATTGCTCAATCTGTTTGGGTTTGACCCTTTGTGTGCCTTGTTTTTTCAGGACCTGCTGAATAGTCACTGAATGCTGAAGGGAGATGCTCCGGTTAGTGTCCCATCAGCCGTGGCGATGCTCCTCAGCTGCTCTGTGGAGGAGATGGGGCTCCAGCGAGACCCGCATAAACCCCCTTAAGATCCAGATGCTCTCCAGGAACCTCCAAGAGCAGATCTTCGGCAGCTCAGAGCTGGAGTACTCACAGGAGGATGTGGAGCGAAGCATTAGGCATTTGGAGAAACAGAAACTTTGGGGGAAAGAGGCAGAACTGTTACCTGATGTGAAATTAAAATTGCCGCAGCTGTACGGTGAAGACATTGATGCCCACTTTCGCATTCTGGCTGAGACACAAAGCCTTCCTTACCTAAAGGCAGCAAGTTGGCTCCAGCAAACAAATCTCCCTCGGATGCCCCAAAAATGGGCTTGGGAAGTGGGCTGGACGCAGTATGGGTTCAATGGACAACACAAGAAGGTGGATTTCCCAGAGGAGAATGCTCTGGTTTTTGATGTGGAAGTCTGCATGGGGGAGGGTCACTGTCCCACCCTAGCAGTGGCTGTTTCTCCAACGGCCTGGTGAGACGCAGCCTCCGGTTCTTGTTTTACCTGCATTGCATAAATCTGAAGAGACAAGAGGATATATATGGTCCCACTAACTCTCTGCATCAACAAATCTTTATTAACTTTGTATGGAAAATTCTTCCCCTGGAAAAAAAACAAGGTTTTCAGACCAGAGCGGTAAGCGAGATTGCTCAGTTTAGCCAGACAACTTAAGCCCAAAGTCAGCCTTGTCTAATAGGAAGTTATGTTACATTCCTGTTAGACAGTCCTCACCTCTGGCTTTATCTGTCTGGCTAATTGAGAAATCCTGCTTTGTGTAATGCTTCCCAGTAAGACAATTTCAAATGGACATCATCAGCTTGTAAATTACTATTCATTGCTGATTTGTTGAGTAGGTCAATTTTAGTATAGTATTTTTGAACAACTGAATATGATTCAGTAATCATGACAACACAAAAATAGATAGTGAATGATTGTGTTTATTGATTGACTGATTGATTGATTGATTGATTGATTGCCCCAGGTACTCATGGTGCAGTAAGAGACTCGTTGAGGAGAGGTACACCTGGTCCAGTCAGCTCACATTAGCAGACCTCATCCCACTGGAGACTCCACCAAACTCCAACAGGCCTAAGGGCGGACAGTGGAAGGAAAGGCTCGTCGTGGGACACAATGTCAGCTTTGACCGAGCACACATCAAAGAGCAATACCTTCTGAAAGTACGTATTTTGGATTCACTTGTGAAATGCAAAAGTTGATTTTGCTTTTGCATTAAGACATATGTTTTACAAACTGTACCACAGATATCTGGCTGATTCTTTGTGCAGCAGTTTCATTATTTAAAAATACTACAGCCCTAAAATGTTGTTTACCAATTATTTATGTTGTGGTGCTTACTGATCAGTTACACATTTTCCTTTTGTACTGTTGAACTTAATTAGGGCTCAAAGATGCGTTTCCTGGACACTATGAGCCTCCACATGGCTATCTCAGGGCTGACAGGTTTCCAGCGGTCCCTCTGGATGGCCAGCAGGTATGGAAAGAGACAAGGTCTGCAAGAAGTTAAGGAGCACATGAAGAAGCTTGGTCGGCGCTCTGAGGGCCCAGGGGTCTGTATACTTACAAACAGCTGATATCTGTTAGTCTAACACCAATCCCAGGCACTGTATGCAGGATATTAGGACTTGGAGCACATAATGCATGTACAATATTTGTTTTAGTCTTTGATTCTTTATGTCTACAATATGCTGCATATTTACTTACCCGTGTAACGATCAGGCTGGCAGGATAAATGAGAATTTACTGAGAAAATTAAAAAATGTTAATTAAGATGTTTTACGTGAAATGTCACACTGAATGAAGCGTGATCTGTTTGTGTGTATTGTTGATAGATTGGCTGCTGGGACTGGGTTAACATCAGCAGTATTAATAACTTAGCTGATGTCCATGCTCTCTATGTCGGAGGGGAACCCTTGCAGAAAGAGCCCAGGGATATTTTTGTAAAGGGCAACATGAGTGATGTTAGGAACAATTTCCAGGTAAGTGAAAAGTTGGCCACAGTTTGTAAACCAGAAATAGGTACATGGCACACACACTTGTTGGGTAATTCCTTGTCAAATCACAGGATTCTGAAGATGTGTTGTTGCATTGCACATTTTGTTCATTCTTTTTTTATTTGTTGCATTTGCCCTAAAACTAAAGTATTCAAAGTATTTCAGTAAAGTTTTAACATTATTGCATCTAATTAATAAAGTATCTTATTGACTTAGTAATTATTTAAGTTTTCAGGCACAAAATCTAAAGGATACTTGCCTAACATTCGGTTTGTGTTTGTTTTCCAGGAGCTGATGCAGTATTGTGCTTCAGATGTATTGGCCACTCATGAGGTGTTCATCCAGGAGCTGTCTCTCTTCATGGAGCGGTAATTATATTCCTCTTATTGGCTTCTCTGCCCATACCCCACCCGCTGAATCAGTTCTTGCAGTTACTTATTAAATAAATGTACATTCAAATTGATACGTATTTCTGTAGGTGCCCTCATCCAGTGACGTTTGCAGGCATGCTGGAGATGGGTGTCTGCTACTTGCCTGTCAATCAGAGCTGGGGGCGGTATTTAGAGGATGCCCAGGACATATATGAGGAGCTGCAAAGAGAGATGAAGAAGTCTCTGATGATTCTGGCAGATGACGCCTGCCAGTTACTGCAGGATGACAGGTAAACCTGCACAAAGGACTGTTCTGCTGAGTTGTTTTCATGTGTGCTGCAGACATTCAAACTCAGGCTACATTTGAAGTGTTTCTTTGAGTTTGCAAGAAGTACAAGGGAGGGCAGGATTTAATATGATATTGAATTCAGTTTATTTCTGTGTATGTCTACAAAATTATGCCTGATATTTTAAGTGCTTTATTAATCAATGCACAGTTGATATCTATTTCATGATTAGGTACAAAGAGGATCCTTGGCTGTGGGATTTAGAGTGGGATGTTCAGGAGTTCAAGCAGAAGAAAATCCCTGTGAGCAAGAGAAAGAAGGCTGAGCAAGAGGCAGAGAATGCAGCAGTAGCTTCTAAAAGTGAAAGCCCAAGGAAAGATTGGGATGAAGGTAAGCACAAATGGAAAAAAAAAATCCCAATGATCCGAACATGTTCAGTTGTCTTTTATTGTTATTTGTTTTAAAATAATGTGTCTGTGGATAAGTAACACTGATAGTTCATGAGACATATTTCTTAGCATTTGCTGTAAACCACCATTGCATAAGACCTAAATGTTAAACAACTGCAGATCCAGGTCCCCCAGAGGAAGAGGAGCAGGGGAGGCTGGACCCCAGCAGAGAGCTTTTGGAGCAGCTAAAGGGGAAAGTGAGCTGCCTCCCCAAGAGGAGACAGCACATGCCTGGACACCCAAAGTGAGCCCTGCTGTGTAATGGGCTCCACAGAGAAAGCCCGGTCAACTATGTAGATTTGAATGGTCTTTTTTTGCTTATTGTTTATAAAATGTGTAATGTGTGTTCACGAAGTACATGAATTTGCTCTTCCTCCCTTCTTGCCATCTTTCAGCTGGTATCGGAAGCTGTGTGCACGAATGTCGGAGAAAGAGGACGAGGCTTGGTCTCCTGGAGCCAATCTCATTAGTCTGCAGATGAGGGTCACGCCCAAGCTCATGGGCCTAACCTGGGATGGCTTTCCACTGTACTACACAGAGAAGCATGGCTGGGGGTACCTGGTACCAGGCCGCAGAGACAACCTGGACGCTACAGAGGACAATGAAGGACCCATGTGCCCTTATAGGTAAAACAGCACTGATAACGGCAACACAGCGGACAATGTTTTCTTAATAACCTGGGCAGCACAGGTCTTTCAGACTTAAAAAATCTTTTTTAAGCTTTTGCTTTAAATGTGTCATCTATTGTCTGTAGTTGTTCACAAAAATGCGAGTGCAAATATGATTTGAAATGCATTGCAAATTACGCCTCAAGACTCTTTTCTGAATTTGAAACTTTGCTGCCATATAAAGCACCATCTTTCTAATCAGAACATTCTATGGAATGTATCATATTTCTTAGTGTTGAGAGAGTTTCACAGTACGATGTGTTTGTAATTTATTTTGGGATTTGGTTCTTATACCTATAGGGCAATAGAGGCGATCTACAGAGAGTATTGTGAGCAGAAAGGGAAGGAGCAGCCACAGTGCCTGGACAGTCCACCCTTAGAACTCATGCTGACTGACAGCAGTGTCTGGAAAGAAGTAAGAAATCTGTTTCCTGTGCAGTAATGTTTTTTAGAAAGATAAATGTAAAGCAAAGTGAGGCAAATAAATGACTTCCCATAGGCTTCTACATGGTATCAACAAGGCCAGCAAAATTGCTTTTAGAAACTCTAATTTGTCACTGATTCAGTGATGCAGTATTATCCAAACCATCGTCATTGCTACATTCAAGCTGACTGCATGTATTTAATTCATTACTTAACATTACTTAAGTCATTTTAAACATGTGTTCAAATGTTGTGTCCTCTAGGTGGAGGAGTTGAGTTTGCTGGAGGCAGTGTATGATGATGAGGCAGTGTCCAGACCAGTGAGGTCCAAAAAGACCCAGGTCAGCCTTCATTCACTTCTGCCAATTTGACAAGGTTCTGCAAGCCTTGGGAAAGGAAAAAATGCTTATAAAAATCTATTGAAATGTTCTGTGTTGTCTGGACTTTTATGTAATAGTCAGTTTTAAGACAAAAAGAGTTCTCTTGTTTCTATCAGGTTTCACATCTGGAAGCAGGTGGAAGTGAATGTCCCTATCACCATGGTAACGGACCCTACAATGATGTCAACATCCCGGGATGTTGGTTCTTTAAGCTACCTCATAAGGTGTGATAACTCTTCCCTTTTATCAGATTTCTTTTATATGAATTAACAGTCCCCTACATGGGCAAATCTTGAGTGTGATTTCAGAAGTACTTTTATATCTCAGGATGGGAATGAGAATAATGTGGGCAGCCCCTTCTCTAAAGACTTCCTGTCTAAAATGGAGGACGGGACCCTTCAGGCAGGGAGAGGGGGAACTAATGCAACACGGGCTCTGGAGATCAACAAGATGATCTCATTTTGGAGAAACGCCCAGAAACGCATCAGGTACACTTCCAGGAATAATCCTGTGAAACGCCCTGTGTTATTGATTTTGGCCTTACTGAGCAGCCTTGTCATTGATCCTTTTAAACTAACTTGTTTTTGGCCATCTGTCTGTTTAGTTCTCAGATGGTTGTCTGGCTCCGGAAAGGGGAACTTCCTCGCAATGTTAGCAGGTGTGGCAGGGTTACTTTGCACCATCCACTAATAACACTGTGGTCACTCCCCTAAAACCCTTAAGTCCTATTTTGTCTTCTACCCTACTTCAGACATGATGACTATGATGAGGAGAGGCAGTATGGCGCTATCTTGCCCCAGGTCATTACTGCTGGAACGGTCACCCGCAGAGCCGTCGAGCCAACATGGTTGACTGCCAGCAATGCCCGTGTAAGAAACCTCGACCCAAGCACTCTGACTCTTCTGTCTCCTGATCTTGAGCAGTCTTTGTATTCACAAAACCACTAATTACTTCTATTACATTTAATTATTGTATCATCAGAATAAGGGTCTGCAATAAGGGTAGAAATGTCTTGCCAGTAATTGTGTGCAGCTCTCAGGTACACTACACTAAAGAAATAACAGAATCCAACAGAAACTGGAACTGAAACTAAGGATTTGTTCCACTGAAAGCGTATGTGTTTGTTTGCAGTGGGATCGTGTGGGCAGTGAACTGAAAGCTATGGTGCAGGTGCCTCCTGGTTATCACCTGGTGGGAGCAGACGTTGACTCTCAGGAGCTGTGGATTGCCGCCACCTTAGGAGAGTCTCACTTTGCTGGCATGCATGGTGAGCTTTGCTGTCATATTGATTTGGTTCTCCAGCCCTTTTAGGATCAAAGCCTCTGTTCAGTTGCCAAATGCCTCAATTATCAGCTTGTCAATATGTTAAATATTAGGTGTAAAAACTACTGGATTTTCTCAGGTCAGCGTTTTCCTCAAAGCTATAGCTAGATTTGGCTTTGTCCCAGTTTGTAGCAAAAGCTAAGTCTCAAACTTTGCAAGCACTTGTTTTTTTCTGAACAAACACTTCTCACTGAATCTCGCTCACAGGCATAACTGTGGGAAGTAGGTGGGCTGGTGCGGCAGCACCCCAAGTGTGATACTTGGTGATAAATCTAAATTAAAACACACACCCCCACCCACCTAGGATCGACCAAATTCAGCACCCCCCCCCCCGGGTGTACAGCCACACCCTCAGTAACAGTGTTAAGTTCTGGTTGAACAAATGAAAGTTTCACTGCTGTCTTGTTCCTGTCAGGCTGCACAGCGTTCGGATGGATGACCCTGCAGGGAAAGAAGAGTCAGGGCACTGACCTGCACAGCCGTACTGCTAATGCTGTGGGAATCAGCCGTGAACACGCCAAAATCTTCAACTACGGGCGAATCTACGGTGCAGGCCGGCCATTCGCTGAGCGCCTGTTAATGCAGTTCAACCACCGGCTCAGCCAGCATGAGGCAGCCATGAAAGCCAAGCGGATGTATGCACTGACCAAAGGACTGCGCAGGTAGAGCCGCTGACGCTACTTGAATTACTGAATTTACTAGACAGAGTAACTAGAAATATATATATATTTTTTTTAATGGTAAATGAACTTACTTGCGCACACAGGTACCATCTCTCTGAGGACGGGGAGTGGTTGGTAAAAGAGCTGGGTCTAGATGTAGACAGGGATGAAGATGGGACTGTCTCCAGAGAGGAATTACACAGGATTTCTAAACTGGCAGGCAAAAAGTAAGGTCACTGTCGCCCAGTTTTGTTTTTTTTTCTTTCTTCTCATTGATTATTTTTATTTATTTGTTTTTAACATCTTTTTATTTTCAACTTTTCTAGCACTAAAGAGCAGAATGTCATTCTATGTATATTATAGGACAGTGCCAGCTTTTTGAATTTACTTTTAACAACATCTATCATAGCTGTTCAAGAGTAAAAGCTACTTTTGGTAAACGGTCAAAAATGTCCTGTTCCCTTAGTACTCGGGGTAAAATGAGGTGGGATCTGGCAGGCCGCCGAGTGTGGGCTGGAGGCACAGAGTCCGAGATGTTTAACAAGCTGGAGAGCATCGCTCACTCGGTGGAG
Source organism: Brycinus macrolepidotus (assembly GCA_037974445.1). Classification (NCBI taxonomy): domain Eukaryota; kingdom Metazoa; phylum Chordata; class Actinopteri; order Characiformes; family Alestidae; genus Brycinus; species Brycinus macrolepidotus. Next base: position 7,197,361 of record JBBPCZ010000136.1, on the reverse strand, counting down.
CCTGCCACACCTGTGCTGGGCTGCAGAATCTCTAGAGCCTTAGAGCCTGCTGCTGTCAGAGAAGAGGTGACATTTCCAGAACTTGTGCAGATACAGCTTAACTTACAATGTGGATGCACTGATACCCCTTTTTACTTCATCAGTGGTCAGGACCACCAGTTAGCAGGTATTATGTGGATAGAGGATCATTCTCAGCACAGTGTAGTGGCGCCTTAGTGTGTGAGCTGCATAGTGTAATGCCACTACCAAGTCAGAGTCACTGCTGTGCTGAGAATGATCCACCACCACCGTCTGCTCACTGGTGGTTCAAGTCATTGATAAGTGGGGTAAAGGGGACTAACAAATGATTAAGAAAAACCAAATGGACTTCTGTACTTACTTGTGAACTATAAGGTGCCCCTGCATGGCAAGTGGAGCTGATTAAATGGATAATTTGTGTGGATACGAGGGGTATATAATGAAGTGGCTCATCAGTATGTTTTAATAGTCTTATTACTTTTCTCCTATTAATTAAATTATTTTAAACATCATTATACATCAGCTGGTTTTCTTTTTAAGAACTCTTAAGTTTGCTATAATTGTTATAAATGGATATACAACATTTTGGAATGAAACTTAAGAAATAAATTAAATAAACATAGTAATTTTTACAAACTTGCATTTTCAGTTCATCACCAGCAGGGTGAACTGGGTGGTTCAGAGTTCAGCAGTGGACTACCTTCACCTGATCCTGGTGGCCATGAGGTGGCTGATGGAGGAGTATGACATTGACGGGCGCTTTTGTATCAGTATTCATGATGAGGTCCGCTACCTAGTTAAGAGCGAGGACCGCTACAGAGCAGCACTCGCTCTGCAGATCACAAACCTTCTGACGCGGTTTGTAACATTTATTTGCAGAAAAATCTCTGATGGCTTTCAGTCTAATTTTTTTAAAGAATACTTGAACTACTCTTGATGATTTTAGCAGATGAAATTGCTTCATGTTGCTCTGTATTAACGGTTGCGCATGGTCCTCAGGTGCATGTTTGCCTACAAGTTGGGCATGAAGGATCTCCCTCAGTCTGTAGCTTTCTTCAGTGCAGTAGATATTGACCAGTGCTTAAGGAAGGAGGTCACCATGGACTGTGTGACTCCATCTAACCCCACTGGACTTGAGCGCCATTTTGGACTCCCCCACGGTGAGAATAACTAATTCAATACTCTAGATTTGAACAGAACTGCAGGAACAAATACTATCCCAGAGTAAAACAGATACATTCTATTAAAGCTTACGAGACTAGAGAAATATGCTGTAGCCTACCTTTTTCCAGATTATTTTGAAATTAAGTATGGCGATGCCAGACTTATCAAGTAACATATTTCTGTTTCATTGTTTAAAAAGAAAAGATGTTGACAAGAAATTTTGTATTTATTGGAAAGCTAAGTTTAGATAGCGGTATTGTGAATACAGGGAACCTCTAAATTATTACTAATACTAGAAGTATTGTTTATGAGAAAAAAAAAAAAAGTATACAAATAAATAGTTTTTTCTACATGCATTCTGAACTTCTACAATTTTTTTTATCCACAGGTGAAGCGTTTGATATCTATCAGATCATTGAGATTACCAAAGGTTCATTGGTCAAAGGAAAACAATCAGTTCAAACACCCTTGTAATGTTTGAGAGGAGGAGAAACAGGAGCACTGAACTGGGCAGAACTGGAAGAGTGGAATATTTCTGAAAAACATGACGCAAAGGAAAACTGCTTTTTTACTGCTTCCTTCTCTTCTTCTTGGGAGCCTGACTCTCCTCAGAAACTTCAGAGGCTTCAGTCTGAGAAAACAATGAGAGAATGTTGTCATGAGGATGAAAAGATGCATTATAACACGGTTTATACTGATTTGTACCAGAATGGAAACTGTATTGGTTCTTTCTACTGTGTAGATTTTTTTGAAAGATTTATGAATATTACCCTGACTGTTCTGTGATGTACATTGTATTTTCTATTTCTAAGCTCTGTCTTCTTAGGAGTGTTACAGTATCCTTTGCAAGGACCTTATGTCATTTTGCTTATTGCATTTGCTCTGCAATATTGAGCATTGTTCAAACTCAAATCTGATAAAGACCCAGTTAATAATCTGGTTAATTAACAATTGGTTCAGTATCTGCCAGGAGGTTTGGGCTTGTTGTGTTAAGGTCTTTAGTGTCGCACAGAATGTTGTGTGATGGGAGGATCACCTTAAGTGCAGATTGTGGGTAAACTGACCTGCTGACTCTCCTGCTGCTGCTCTTGCAGTGCAGCCTCTAGGGTGGCAGAATTGATCCGGAAATCTCTGGAAGTGCTCAGCTTCATGTACTGCATCAGATTCACCTAAAGAAGGAGGTACCATCGCACACTGGATTATTAAACATTACTGCTTTATGTTTGTAATGTTCTGTGAGATTTTTGTCATAGATCAAACTATTCACTATACCTTTGATTTCTTGGAGAGAAGAATGAGAAATTTCTCATATTGTTCGATATTGAAAATCAGGGTGGGGATGGCTTTTGTCTCACGAAGAATCTTAGCCTAAAGGAATTTGGTTACCAAAAAAAAAAAAAAAAAAAAAAAAATCTTAGAGCTGTGCAGGTTCCAAATGAACACACTAAATTGCTTAAGAGTAGTAGTTCTTACAGAGGCAGCCGTAACAGCTTCCTCTTCTTTCCTTTTCTTCTTCTTGTCATTTGCTCCTGCATTGGACTCGCCACTCTGTAGTTAAAACATCACATCTACTGAACAGGCAGCTTGTTAAAAAAAACAAACAAACAAAAGGCAGAATACAAGTGAAAAGGAGGACCTTACCTGGACATAGGTGATGAAAGTGTAGCACTGAGGAGTGAGGTGAGACCCTGACAGCTTCACCTGGACACAAATACAGCCAGCTAAGTAAACATAAGTTTTGTTGATGAATTGTACAATTTGCTTAAACACTGCCCATTCTCTAAATCAACTCTTAAGAGGGTCCTCTCACCAGTTTCTCTAGTCGAGCAGGCAGTTGGCCAGGATGAGTTGCACACGCTTGGATGTACTGCAAAAGGAAATAAAAAAATTAAAATACCCTTCCAGCAATGTCACATGAGTACTGGAACACTCAAGTGATAAAGGTTTGCAGACGGGGTTCTCTCCACCAGTGAAAATAATCTGAATTATTACAGAAGACAGTGTATCTCAGGGCAAATGTGTACAATGAGAAAAATGCTCTGTGACTCACATATTTGATGAGAGTAGTGAGGATAGCATAGGTTCGGCTAAGCTCACGTAGTAGAGTGTCAGTGCAGGTTCCAGCAGGCAGGCCTGTCTGCACCAGTTCATTCAGAGCCGTCAGCAAAGTCCCCAACTGCAGAGTCACTGCTTTCTCCACGGGGTCCTGCTGACCTGCCGACTGGGTGGCACCTCCTCACACAGACACACATGCATAATACAATACAAAGTAATAACTTCACCCCAGCACAATTTGCTGACAATTCATGCTCTAAGAAAAAAATCAAATGTTTGCCATTTAATGAACTGGTCTGGGAAAGCTTAGCTTCCCCAAACACACACAAAGCGCATGGTGAAAGTGAAAGTGTGTTAGAGGAGCACCTGTGGTCGTCCTATCAGAAGTTGCCTTGCCTTTCTTCTTTGCAATCAGCCAGTCCACTTCATCTAATACCTTCCCCACCTGAGACAAAACTAAGAGCTGGAAAGACAGAGAGAAAGAAAGAAAAATCCTATCTTCATTACCCTTAACCCCACACTTTACTGATTCATCATTTAATCCATAGACATGATATGCAGTGTTTGCCCTATTCCAGTTCAACAAACCCAACAGCAAAAATATGCAATATGAGGGGCTTAGAGATTGAAGAGCCTTAGGCAACTCACTGTAGTGGATGGTGCGGTCTTTGTGCTGACAACGGCAAAGTGAGATTGTTTCTCCACTTCCACATCCTGCTCAGAGAGAGAGAGAGAGTGAGAGAGAAAGAGTGAGAGAAAGAGAGAGAGAATGATCATATTCGACTTTCTGTTTGGCCCAAACCAATAAACTTACATGATAAGATCTGACAATTCTGATAGAAAACAAATATCAGCTGGCCATGGTCAAATGAGCACGTGGACAGCAAAAATAAAATACTATACATTTTCTTCTGCCTTTGATTTGAAACTTGCACTCAAAAAATTACATAGTGTAATTATTTTATAAAATTTGGCGCTACTGATTCCTTTTTGTCTGTTTCAACTTATCAAACCTCAGAAAAACTAAAGATTGTGATGCATATTGTCTCATAAAAATCTCGAAGTATATTGCTGATATATTTTTGGCATATTGCTCAACTCTACCTTTTCCTTCATAATTTGTTGGTTATAATGACAAAGCCAACCAGTGGCAACATTTGAAATAACTGTTACATAACATAGCAAACTAGTCACAGTACTATGGTTCAGTAAACGCTAATGGTGTTTTGATGACTGGCCAAATTTCCTGCTTATACTGGCGACACACACTTAACTCACTGTAGTTACCACAGTCGTTCTTGTTTGTATGTAACTTCACTCCCAAGATCCAAGATCTCACACAGATTGTACACTGCCGGGGGGGAGTTGCTGTACACTGCTGTGACAATGGAAATTCTATGAAATGTTCACAAGTCCTGATCAGGCAGAGAATTTGAGTTCTTCTACCTTTTATCTCCATTTCAATTAGAGTATATTGATCACTAACCAAAGTGATATATATATGACTTTGGTTAGTGATCAAGCCACAACTTCTTAGCCTCACACATGTTTTTAACATTTGCAGTTGCTAGTTCCGAAGTTGACAGCCTCTTTACTGTGGGAAGAGTGTGTTATGTAATACCATGTCTTGTTTGTGTTTGGTACGTTACCTGGTCTATGTCTCCCAGTGCACTGTGGATGTCCTGACACAGCTCCCAGAGCAAAGACACAGGGCTTTTGTAGAGGACATGTAAACTGAAGAGCAGAGACAGCAGCCCCTTGCTGAAGGATATATCCTCTGATAGAGAAAGGGGGCGAAAGAGGGGAAGAGAGAAAGTGAGAGTGAGGAGTACGTAAACAAAGCATAACAATAGTTATGTTAGGACAGTAAAAAAAAGGGAAACCATGAAAGTTGGTGAAAGAGTGAGAGCAAGTGAGATTATTTGGAAAAAGACCAAGCTGTCAACCATCCACAAGGGAGAAGCCGAGGAGATACATCACAAATATAAAGAAGTGTATAAACCTCAAACTGAGGTTGCCTTTAATATGGAATCTTATTCAATAAATGCCAGGTTTGAGGGAAAGTTGTTTTGCATTTAAGATTACTCCTCCTGCTCATTGTCTTATGTGATATTTATCTACTCATCTGACAGGCAAAGGGCAAAACATATGTTACTATAAATTCTCCAGACAGACAAAGAAGCTTACCAAAGTTGGTTTCTTTGCAAATTTTGACTGTCCATGTAACCATTTGGAGAAACTGTCAAACAGAGAGACATCTTTAAATGTCACAATTAGAGGACGACACCTGGAACTGGAATGAAATGTGTGAATGGCTACCTGTTCAGAAGAGGGTTCCAGCAGGCGAGACAACATACTGAGGATGCTGACCAGCAGCTGAGCCTCTCTGCTGTTAAAATCATCCTCTCCTCCACTTAACTGACTGAACAGGGCACGCTATACACCGAGACAAACAGACAGATGTATATGTGTGTTTATATATTCTAAACTTTCAACCACATCTGTGTTCATGAGTAGAAAAGTCTATGATTTGACAAAAGTTGCCATCCATAGGGTTTTGTTTTGGTTGAAAGAAGTTTTTCCAGTGTTTGTCATTTCATGTTTTGACATTGAAACAATTTAAAAATGTCAGAAGTGCAAACTCAAACCTGTTAATACACAATGTAAATCTAATGTAAAGGTCATTCATGTGATCAACTGTGTAAACTAAAGACTGTGTAAATCTAAGGGTTAATGCCTAGTCCAAATTAGTTTCTAATTAGAAACACTGTCCTCTATAGTGACCAAATGTCTTCTTTGCCTCTTACAAAGCTGTATTAAAGCAAACAAGAATTGTGCAGTGTGCGCAGGATCAGAAAAAAAGCTCTACCTGAAACTGACGGATGTAGAAGGCAGTTTTTTCTGTCAGGTTGGACTTTTCAGTTTCTCCCTCCATCTCCTTGGACACATCTAAAGGGAAAGAAATACACTGTCATTACTGATGCTGCAGAAAACAGTGTTTTCTTAACAGTGTTAAGACCCCTTTGAATTTCACAACGGGAAAACACTTAGTTAAGCCAAGAGGATAAAACAACCCACCAAGAGAGCATAGGAAGTTGGCCACTTTAGTGGGGTACTGCTGGATCACTGTACTGAAGATGCGCAGCAGCCCTTCCAAACACAGCAGAGACACACTCTGACTCTTCTCCTTCTTCCCAGCATCCTCCACGGCCGATGGAATATTAGTGTACCGCCACATCAGCACACTGAATGACGAGAAAGGATCATCTTAACCCTTAGAGGTCACAGTTAACTCGAACACAGTTAACAACTAACATGTTCTAACTTAATTTTTTACTTCTGGTAGCTCAGTGAAACTGAGAGCAGAGCAGACAGTTTAGTAAGATCTGAACCTGAGGAAAAGTTATTACTGTGTTCAGTTTTTTTTTTTTTTGGCCCAAATTTTTTACGTGTTTTGTCAGTACATTTTTTTCCATTTTTTGGAAATACTAACACAGAATGTAAACCCAAAGCATAAGTACTTTATTATGTAACTAATGTTGTAATTAATTATGTAGATTGAATTAAATACGTATAAATACGATGAATTTCCTTCATCAAATAAAAAAATAAATAAATAAATAAATAAATAAATAAAACGGCCCACATGCAAATGCTGACTTTGCTACAAATACATACATTCTGATGACCTAAGAGCGGTAAAATAAACGTAAAGGAAAACCATTCGAACGTTCATTTTTGCAAACATGGGCACATCCGAACAAGTATATTAACTGTGACTCTAAATTTTAGAGTATGGAAAAGCCAGTGTGGAATAGTTGAGAGTAAAGAAAGACCTGGTGATGTCGCAAAGGTAGCGGAATGTCCTGTCAGGACTCTGACCCTCCGGCCCATCCGTGTGACCCGTTTCCTCCAGCTGCTGGACCTTCTGCAGGGCAACACTTACACTGTAGCGCATGAACTCCCCACTGGAGCGCAGCACTGACAGGCTCTCCTCGTGAGTCTGAGCGCTGTCTCTGGATAGAAGAACAAGAAACCCACATATCACCTAGTCCATTCAGAATCGCCATTCAATAGTAATACATAATAATACATGAAGCTCCAGTATTTTGCAAGCAGAGCACGTCTTGGACATATGTTCAGTGATCAGCATGGAATAGTCCTTATTTAAGTACAGAAGAATCATCTGCTCAGAGAGCATCTCCTCTCCTAACGCACATCTTCTTGCACTACTCTTACATAAAGATTTAGCACTTAATACTCTCCTCTGGTTCTAACACTGTCCTCATATTGTTAGTCGCTTTGGATGAAAGTGCCTGCCAGATGATTGTAAAGTAATGTAATGTAGAGTAATAAAGTGAAATACATTTCAGCAAAAAACATTTCATACACTTTTCCACAAACTTATATTTAGTTATCAGACAAGATGTTTGGTTCACTGTCTGAAGTTTGCTTTCTTAGATCAACTACATTTGGGCTGATTATGTACATTTTGCATTGTGTACATTCTTTTGCTGAACTATCTTTATAAAAATGCATACAGGTTCATATGTAGTGTTCCCCCCACATTCAGCACAACCTACCGGAAGAGAGCACTGAGGAGGGTGGACACGAATCCCATAGACAGCAGACTGCGTGGGGGTTTGCTGGAAGACGTTCTGCCCTTTCCTGACTTTTCCCTCAAGATCTCAGATAGCTTATGGTAACGATTAAAGAGCTCCAGTACTTCCTGAAAGCGGTTCTTACTGCTCAGTGCATACACACACAAACAAAGAGGCAGTATAACAAATTCTGCTTATTCTGAAGTATAAAATAAGACACCAAGTCAGTATATGAAAGCTCCATATACAGGTCAGATTACCTGTAGTTGCCTATGAGGAAATTGTATTCTATGAGAACCTCATACATTCCCATCACTAGAACAGCATAAATACTGTTCTTCACACCAACACTGGATGCCATTGAGAACTCAGCAGACTTATCCTGTAAGACAAAGATTGCCACAGGCTGTTTATCTCAGACCAATTTCACAGAAAGCTCTGAACTAATCTTAGTGTGCGAGGGCACATTTTCTGCAGCTCATCTTGAAACATACAAGCTCAAAGTCCTCCAGGTCGCTCTTGATCATTCGTCTAGTTGCACTCTCCAAGATAGTTTCAAGCTCGTTCTGGAAACCTCCTTCATCCTCCTCATTTTCATCATCGATCCCACCGCCAGCAGTATTACACACACTCTGATGCCACAGCAAGCAGTGGACTGTACAGGAGAATAAATGAGCCTGAAGGAGAGAAAAAGGGAAAGGGGTTATTAAAAAAATTAATAATAAAATAAATAAATAAATAAATAAAAAGAGAGAAACTACAGAGTTTCAGAACATACAGGAAGACCCCAGACTTCACAGTGGTCACAGTTCAGAGGGTATATTACCAGAGGTTCTTGAAGAAAGACTTGGTCTCCCTGTGCAGTTATACATGGCTCCAGCTTCACAGGAGGCAAGAGGTCCTGCTCTGGTTCGTAGTATCGTCTTAGCTGGATATTAGACACAGACATACACACATACGTATGACATTAGCTGTCATTTTTGGGATTATTAAATAAAAGCTTGAGGTGGCCACAAATTGTCCTGTTCATGCTTTTTTAGATTTGGCACAAAGTTATACATCACAAACACTCTGCTGACCTGTGACAGGAGGGTATGCATGATGGAACCTGCCAGCTGGGAGTTGCGTCGGAGAACGTCATGAAAACCCTTTAAAATAAATAAATAAATAAATAAATAAATTCATACTACTATGAATGTTACTACATGCTACTACTGGTACCACTACTACTAGTAACATTATCAACAACAGGGAAACACATGTGGGAACTCTAAGTTATTATGCAACATTTTTAATTTACATATTTGTTCATTCTGATGAGACAAACAATTATAAAATGTAGAAAGTTGGACTAAATGCACCCGTGTTAGTTTTACTGGGAATTTTTACACAGTGCAGGAAAATAGAGTTTTAGCACAGAAGCCCAGTGTCTCATAAACAATGATCTAAAGTACAATACCTGCGTCATCAAACACTGGATAGAAATATAAGCCAAATCTCATCATCAGCCTGATAATTTACTTAAATAAATAAGTAAATAAATAAAACTTTGTTGTTTCAGCTGCTCAGAGCAAAGTGACAATTATTATTAAGCATCTGTTGGTTTGCAGATTGACACTGGTTTGGTGGAACTGGGCCATTGTCACAAATGTAAACTGAGGACCACCTGTCCAGAATTCAGTGCAGGGGAGGAAGGAGGGAGAAGAATCTGACCTCGTAGAGCATGAGCCGTACGTCTGCCTGCTGGCTGAGGCAGCGGCGAAGGCTGCTCAGAATCTCCAAACAAAATGCTTCATTGGCAGCGGAGTTATAGCGCAAGTGGACATCTGCCTGGACCTGAAACACGGTACGTGATCCACACACACACTCACTGGTCAAACTTCCAGAATACAAACTCTTCTGGCACAGATAACACAGCATGTCCACGTTCTCACATAAGTATGAATCATGAAACTGGGGGACACATTCTAACAGTCGCTAATAGAGAAACACCTATGTCAATACAATATACACAACCTCAGGAGGCTGATCTAAAGTGCGGGTTATAAATATTGTAACGTCTGCCACGTCAGTCACCTGGCTAGAGGTCAGTGCCTGGCTGCACTGACTAGAGGCTAGACTTCCCAAGACCCGAAAATTCTTCAGCAGCAAAAGGAATCCAGCCACTGCGGATTTCCGTCCATCCAGTTGACTACGGAGAGAGAGAAGTTCCAAGTAAGATTTAGACATCTTTAAACATAAGAAGGGCATTTACATCTTACATTTTCTTACAGCAGGCATGTCCAAAGTACGGCCCGCTGTCAGATTTCATACGGCCCGCAGCTTCGGTCTTACAATGTGTTATTTATGCCTCGCTGGTTCTGTCAGAATAAATAAATCATAAAACTTTAAAAATGTAATTCCTCCTTTCACCACACGGTGGCAGCACCATTCTAAGGCTATCTGGCTCTGCATCCCTGCAGCAAACAAACCCTCAGTATCACCTTTCTCATTAGTGTCAGCAAGTTATCTGTTCCTTGATCAATCTAAAATTGAGTGTTTTGAACGGTAACATCTGTCACTATTAACAGTGAAAAGCCTAAGGCACACAAATGAACTTGGACTTATGGCACTTATTTTATTAAACTCTTGAATAAGATTTGGTTATAACTGTTGATGTT
>JBBPCZ010000136.1:7141357-7152016 GCA_037974445.1 Brycinus macrolepidotus | reverse complement strand
TCTCTCTCTCTCTCTCTCTCTCTCTCTCTCTCTCTCTCTCTCTCTCTCTCTCTCTCTCTCTCTCTCTTTCTCTCTCACTCTATCTATATATTTATATATGTATTATTGTGCAAAAGTCTTCCTCAGAGAATCATATTTAAAATCCGCTTAGCTGAGCAGTATATGTTAAAATCTAATTTTAAAATGTTTACAAATAATATCAATACAGCGATTTATTGTATGTCTGTGTGTTCGCATAATCACCAGTATTATGTTGTAGTTCTCATCAAATACCTTTTAGTTTAAATCAGGTGAGTTGCAGTGCTGATGGAGTTTCACAAATCCATGCAAAGTCTGCAGGCATTGAGGTGAAACCTGGAACCGAACCTGTGTTCCTCTAACCAGCTCACAAAACTCACAATTACTTTTTACACGCACAACAAATCTTGATATTGTGTGAAGTATGTATTAGGTAAATATTTTAAAAAAAATGAAAACAAGTGGAGACGTTTTGGTGTGTTACATTATTTTGTTATAAATGTTAATTAGGTGAAAATGCAGGGACTCGACACACAAGAGTCTAGATGGAGGGCAGGAGATCACTTCTTTTTTCTCATCATTGCCAATACTGAAAGTTGAGGATGCGTCCAGGGTGGTTGGAGAACACTCAACAAGTTGAACTAAGAGTATAAATTCTTTACTGGCTCTGATGTCTCTGTAGAGCATTTCATGTTTTCACATTTAATGCCTTAGATTCCATCCAGTCGTTCTACAGTGGTAAAATGGTGGATAAATTAAGCAGTTATTAACATTATTACTGCTAAGGTTCACAACATAATGGCAGGGGGATGTGCCACGTGGTTTTGGTCCACAGTGCCACTGCAGACGTTTTCTGGAGCCATCAGCCCCAATGAACGAATATCTGCTCCCTGCCACATGTCAACAGCCTTTGAGGGGGAACATGAAGTCTGTTCCACTGAAAGAGCACAGACTTTTAAGTGAGAACTACCTCCAATGTAGTGGTGAAATGCTGACTGTGCACAAAAGTACTTCCCCTCCATTTGACAAAAATAATTTTTTCCTCTGTTCTTGGAAGCTTGGGTTGGCATTTTCTGGCTTTGTGTTTGAACTCTTGGGTACGCTGTAAAAGCTCCTGGAAAAGGTTCTCGGCCATCAGTGTTGTGTTACCTGGAGATACCCGACAATTAATACAGTATTGTAAAAAGGGCCTATCTGTCCAAGACCACTTTGCTCTGTTTTATTTTATTTTTGAAAAAATTATCAGGCATAAAAACAACGCTTCTGGCAGGTCGCTGCTTCCTTATTTGTGCTAGATTTCCGGCCCAGGGACTTAAACACGTGACAAATTTCACGTAAGTAGGCTTGAAGGCAAGCACTTGAAGGCAGCATTAAACACTGGTGAACCAAATCTCAAATGGCTCCTTACCCTCTGTATAGTGTGCTGTGTAAGTGAATGAATTCTGGCTTCTAAAAGCAAACCGTGCACTGTTTGTTCAGTATGGGATTGTGCAATAGTTGCTGAATCCCAAATGGCTCTTTGTTAGTCATATTATATTCTTGGGTACCAGATAAAGTATTTTAATTTCTAAATAGTTCACTACATAGAGAATATGGATCCAGTCTGAAAGTATACCCATGATAAAATCACTGTAACTCAAGTAGCTTATTTCTTTACTTATAAAACGGATAGTTCCGGTCCTAAATCTGATTAGCAGAGCCGCGTTCAAAGTCATTATAAAATACTCCTTATTAAAGCACCCTATGACCGCTTCACCGCAACAGAACTCTGTATTAAGGTTCTAAAAGTCTCTAAAAGCCGCTGTACTGTGAATGGAAAAAATCTTTGACTGTTCTGCTGTTCCATGAACCACAGAGTGAACTGACCGATTAAGTAAGAACCTGTTTTTGTTTAAATTGAGGGGCTGGTTAACAGGTTAAATGTCTGCTTCAATAACAATCATCCAGTAATCCATTAACAGACTTTGAATTAAAGTACCAACTGTATGATTCTCAGTAAGACTGCAATATTTATGGAAAAAAAAGATGAATATATATATCACCTGAAATCACTTGAATGTCCTACAAATGTGTGTCAAATGTGTGTTTAACAACACCCGGATGGTTACCCTCTATATAGCTCGCTATGTAAGTTAAGAAATTCTGGCTTCCACAAATAAATCATGCACTGTTAGTACAGTTTGGGAATGTGCCCAGACTGAATCCCAAATGTCTCTTTATTAGACATATTATACTCTGTTTGGGTGTTAGATCCAGTATTGTAATCACTACATAGTCCACTTCATAGAGTAGGGAGCCATTTGAGGTTTAGCCTCAGTGTGAGGGAAAAGGGACGTACGGCCTAGTGCTTCTATCAATGTCACAGTGGTGCTTTGGTGAGTGTGATGGGGTTCTGAACATTTTTTATTCTCCTTGAGCAGAACATCGTTGCTTGGCAGCTGTAACATAAAAGTAATTTTCATTATACTGAGGCCTTGGGTTATATTGACTGTATAACGGATACAGGATTTTAGACACTTCACTTCTCATAGTGCCTAAGATTGACCTTAGCTGTGATAAATTCGCATAATAAAATTATTCTAAAGCGCAGCCTCTCGTGGAGTATTGCTTTATCATGATGAGGCTCCGTTGACTTGAGCTGCATTCCCTAAACATCCCCCTTTATTCCCTTTACACTAAGGATGTGGGTTTAAGGAACTAAAGTTGATTAAGTGCCTTCATTCAGAACACTTTGCAATGTCATCATTGGACTTGAAGCAACATGCCCTCTTAAAGAGATAAACAATGACAGATGGGTGAACATTTTGCAGTTTCCTGTGAAGTGATAAACCTTTGTTCACTACTCCCTGTGCAGGTTGGAGTTCCTTTCCAATGGAACATTTTCACTCCCTATGAATGTCCGAAGGCCCTGTGTAGTCCACTTTGCAGGGAAACACTCGGGAGATTCAGATTTACCTCCGGTGTAGTGAAGCAGAATAATGTACATCATTATGTTTCCACGATCTTCTGTTAAAATGTAGTGCTAGCCTCTAAAACCTCCATATGGATTTTGATGTTTCACCATTCCCATCCATCATCAAGAAAATGCTCTGCTAGCTCAAGCAACCCTCCCTGATACCGTATTTCACTCAGAAACACATCACAGTTAGCAAGGAAAATTTGTAATGATTTGAACTCATGTTCTTTCGAGTATCTGACTTGAAAGAAAGTGGCACTATTTACCATATTATAATACTCATGTATGTTTGTACACTTCTGTGTTTCAGGATAGGGTCCTGTGTTCTCTTATTGTCCTGTTCTTTCTAAATGAGCAAAGGTACGTACTGTAAATAGGTACATTACATAAAAACTAGATTTTAGGTCATAAATTGAATAAAGTAAAACGCTTTATCATTCAGGGTCTATGACATGTTTGCCCCATGTGACCTATCCTATATTAACTGATTCCACACCAAATAAATGTTAAAAATCGGGTCAATATTGAGATTTTTTACTGTTTTTATGATACACGGTTCGACACACTGGTATTATGGCCCTTGACATAAGTTTATTTCAGCTTCTGCTGTCTTAGTTATGTTTGTGTATAAAAACAAATGAGATTTGGAGTATTGTAAACTCCCCCTGTAGCATTTCCTCAATTATCATATAAACGAGGATTTGTGGATAAACTCGCACGCACATCCCTCGTTAACCTTTACACCGAACAATGGAAGCCTTCTCCTGCCAACCAAAGGGGGAAAAAAGGGAAAAAAGAAGAGAGAAAGATAGAAGGTGATCCATTAAATTATGCAGAGAGGGGTTTTTTCGGCATGCCGTGCGCTCGGTCCTGGCGAGAGAGAATAGTAAGGGTAATAGAAGGCTGAGCAGTCAGTGCAAATCCCTGCCAGTCCCCCGAGGCCAGTTTAGGCCAGACTCTGTCAATCAAACTCTCCCCACTGCTGTAATCTGGGGATGGCACTGAGGAGCCTGCAGGTCCGATAAAAACCATTCTCCCTTTCTCACATGCATGCGCACACACATACACACACCCCCTGAAACCAATCCCCACTCTCTGGTGGGCAGAGAGGGGCTAGAAACGGCAAATGTTAAAAAATTGATAACAGCCAGTCTCACAGCAGCCGTGTACCCGAAACGAAGAAGTGCGCTCCTCTCAAACTGTCAAATTCTCTCTTTCTCTCTCTCTATCTCTCTCTCTCCCTCCCTTTCTCATTTTCCTCCTTTTTTTTCTTTCTTTCTTTGGTCACCTGTTAAAGTGCACACTTAATTTCGCATGGTCTCTTCCAGGTCCTGACCTTGTTAGTGTAGGAAAAGTAAATGTTCAGTTACTAATGAGCAATGCTTTTTCCTTCCAACCAAGCAGCAAAAGGAAGACCCAAACCTTGCGCTGGCTGGTAATGAGAAGCCTGTACAGGCTTCAAATGACGCTGGAAGGAATGCAAAAATAGACATGATTGGGGACACAAGACAGCCTATAGAAACATTCATAGTATAGCAATGCCCTGTGCGTAGCAAAGTGAATTGTCTCATTTGTTACATACAGATGCGATAGATGTGCATGGTTAGTGGTCTTTATAAACAGTTCCTATTGGTCAGGCCTTGAGTCACAGGGGGCACTAGAGAGAACTGACCTCTCAGTTTTAATATTGTGCCCCCTCATCTTTATATTTATGTTTCACCCTGCAAAGTAATCTGTGTTTTATTTATTTACAACAATACAGACTTACAACACTGCAAATCATAAGAGCAGCAAAAGTTCTGTTAAAAAAGTGAACTCTGCCTTGAGCACAAGCGCAAGTAGAAGCCTTGTCCCAAATGGTGCACTCATTGTGTGTCCTCTATACACCTTACTGGGCCTTCAATGAGGACCACAGCAGTGCAGACTCAGCAGCAGTCTATTATCCCAGAGTCATTGAGATACAGGTAGGATCAATCAAAATGGATCGTTTTGGTTACAGCTGTCTGCTCAACATGGGAGCAAAGGAGATACTGTGATGAGTAAAAATATAATTGAGCCACTTTATGTAAGCAAGTGTGTTCATTTAACAAAACGAGTATAACCAATGGGCCGGGTGCGGCACATGCAGAGCAATGCACATTGTGCAAGTCTGTCCCAAACACATGCGTTTAAACTAAGCCCACACTTGCACTATATATGAAAATGTAGTCTCGGAGGAAGACCACAGAGCTTAGGGTGCAATTTGGGACTGAGCTGAAGACAAAAAATTCCAGACAGTCTTGCTCGTTTCCACCCTCACCGGTAGTTGCCTAAATGTGGCTTTGTTCATGCTAAGCATTTTTCCTCACCCACAACCACATATTTTACTTTTATCCCCATAGGAAGAAGATTCAAGGTGGTCAGAAAAGCGCTTCCACCAGTGCTTTTAAATTTGGTCAGAGCAAGACACTGCTTTCACAAAAATAGCTTAGTGTGAACACAGCCCGACTTCTCCAAACTGTTACAAGCACAAAATCACTAAGATTTAAATGTATACCCAGTTACAAGCAAAATAGATGAGAAAAAAACTGTTTCTACTCATTTCTGAGTAGAAATTCAGAAAATGAAGTTACTATCTGAAGATAAGATGTTTTATTACCTAACATTATTACCTATAGTAGTTTTAGTCTATATAATCATTTGTAATTGTGTTTGTGTACATTTAATAATGTAGACCAGATTTCATACATAGATTAGTGGGTTAGCCTGTGTAAGTGTCACCTTTATCAGTGTTCCATTGGCTTGTGTCCCTATGATCCTGCCACTGGGCCTATCTTCAATGCTCTGACAAATGACTTGCACATTGTTTAATGATCGTAATTGCATGTATGGCATTTGCACCTTTTCTCCAATAAAAATGAAATGTTGTATTGTGTGTCTGTATTTATATATGTCGTCTGTACATTCCAAAATCTAAACAGAATATATCATGTTATATTTTCAGTTACAAAAACTGCTTATGTAGAAATACAAAAGTAACATGTCAAACAACTACTTAAGTAGTGAGTAATTTATAGAACTGCAGAAGAACTTCTCAGTACATCGGCTCTCTCCCAGCATAGGAACTGAAGTCTGTTAGACTCTGTTCTTTTTTTTTTTTAAATTAGACTCAATTAATAACTAAAAAGTTAATGATTAGAATAAGCAAACAGTAGATCATTAATGGTATAATCAATTGTATAATATTATAAAATTACAATTATATTACACTGTTATAATATACAAATGGAACTGAAACTAGTGAAAAAAGTTCGAATCCATCAAAACGTTACTTGGGTACATGGAACTGAGTAAATGTGACTAGTTAGTGCCCACATTTTCTGCATGTTTATGCTTTGTATCGACCACCACATCAGTGATGATAGAGGTGGTGATGACGACACTGGATCACCAAAGTCATGCTGAAATTCATTTGCAACAGACATTAAACAGACTTGTTTATACTCATACACACCATCGGTTCAAAGTGCTGATTATTGTCAGACATGATTAAATCAAGGGTGAGGCAAACAGGCTGTCACAGCGGTGGAGCTCAATCACACCCACTGCTTTGTACTCCACGAAGCCCCGCGTTCTTAGTTGAGCTGAATAATTGATGTGTCTTTTTGCTGGTGTCTTCCCTCTTTCGAACCTTTGTTGCTTTGTTTGCCAGTTTAGCTTCTGATGCTTGGGGCCGGTGTGTGCGTATGTGTGTGTGTGTGCGTGCGTGCGCGTGTGCCTGCCTGTGGCGCTCGCCTCTGCCTCTTCCTCGTGCTCTGAGCGTTCTCAGACGGGTGATTCATAACAGATTCATCCTGGGCAGCAGGCGGGACACCCGGCCCTTTATTACCACATCCATCACCATCACTTCATCCGCTCAATGCTGCAACCAGCCTCTGCTCCTTCCGCCTGCCCGACCGCCTGCTCCACGCTGGCCAGCAAATTTACATCCTGCCACTTACACACACAAGGGCCAGGGGCCAAGGGCCATTCAGCCTTCAGGCAGCTGTTAGATAAGGTCCCCAATAGGCCAGACGGCTTCCTACACGCACTCTGTCTCTCACACACTCTCTCTCCCCGCCCCTCTGTTGCAGACAGTAGTATTAGTTGTAGAATCACACTCAGTGAATCAGCTCATCCTCAGTGAGCGCCGCTCCATTACTGCCCTCTTTCCTGCAGCCGCCGCAATCAAACCGGCTTGTGCAGAGGTGCTAAAATGTGGCTGCGCCACAGAACGTCTGGCTTGTAGACCACAGGTGGCTTTCAGTGCCCTCTGACATTCCGTCATAAATGGAGCTTTTCAAATGAAAACATGAATTGAATCATGAATTTGCATGAGCCACCTTTTCCACCAATTGATTTAACTCATTAATAAGTAAGAGAGACATGAGCGTGTGCGGTGTGTGATTAGAATAAGTAGCTGAAGGACACGCAGCCTTTAAGGACGCTACTCAGCAATGGACCACTTAAAAGGAAAGCTCATTTCTGCAGAATGCTTAAAGATTCCAGCTTACCATGTTGGCATGGATAGGATATGTATTGTCATGAATTAAGAAAATTTATTCTATCCTATTACAGTCAGTAAAATACAAATGTCTGTCATCATCATACCGAATTTCTTTATTAATATATATTTTTTTCCATTCACTGATTGATATTTTGTTATCTGTGTGTTCCACTAGATAGTGTCTCACTGTGAATCTGGTTAAAAGATGTTCTAAAATTGTTATTTAAGTAAAAATGTACCTCTACTGATTGCACTTATGAATATGTTCAAACCACTGTCTGTTCTGCACCAGTAGGTGCTTTAGACTTCTCCACTGTCTCTGCTGTCATGCTACAGCTTATTAGCAGTAAGTCCTGAATCCAGAATGCTGTTGTCTATAGCTTTATTGTGTTATTCCTAAACTTGCATAAACACTGTTTTGTGTGCTTGCTGAGAAGTGTTACTGCTGAAGATTGGTGCAGTTAGGCTGTATTAATGCCACTCACTCTCCTCACTGCTACTGGCTGAATGTATAAATTAGTGGACTGAGGATGTTTACCTGCGGCATGGCTGCTAGGGATGGAGCTGGTTTGTGTGTTTGTGCGTGTGTACGCATGAGTCTGAGTGTCTTTGTGGTTGTGTGTGTGCGCCCATGGGGGAAAATGATGCTTTTAATGCGAGCGACAGGCAGTGGATTGGGGATGTTTGGGTAATGCTGGTTACCTTAGCGACAAAGCGAACAGCAAATATAGAGCCGCACAAAACTGTTTTTGTTCTTTTGGAGGGGTTTTCTGCTCTTTAAGATGAGATTGTAGCTGTTTTTCTCCAAAATGGTCTCTGAAGTGCATGTGTATATGTTTGTGTGCGCGCTTGTGAGTGTATGTGTATGCATAGCGAAGAGAAGAGCTCAGATCGGTCAGTTAAGATAGTGAATGTGAGTTTCAGATTGTCTTACGTTGTTCCCCTTATCACTATAAGAGGAGAACAGAAAAATGAGAGCAAATATTTAAAAAAAAAAGGCACAAAAAATATTTTATGCTGTACTGACACCTCTGTCTTCTAAAAGTTAAAACAACTTAGGCCTACTGTAATTTCACCTGAGGGTTCAGTGCGGAGCTTGTTCTTTTATATTCCCGATGTGACAGCATTCAAAGCCTGGGCGTCTGGATTTCCTTCATGGTGTTTAAACTTTGATCTAATTGGCATAGACATGTGAGCTTCAGTGTTATCTACCATTTACCTTACACAAGATAAGTGTGTGTGTATGTGTGTGTGTGCGTGCGTGCATGCGTGTGTGTGTGTCTTTTCCTCATTCAAGTCATGTCACAGGCCAGACACTCCATTGTCAAGAGACGCTTTCATCTGCTGACTTCAAATGTGGCTGTCATCCAGTCCAATTATACACAGAGAAATAGCTACTGTTACACCTCAAGGATTGATTGAAGACAAAATAGAAAAGTGAAGAAAGGAATACCGATTCAAGGACACACACACACCAGAGGAAGGCTCCAAAAGAATGTGTGATTTGTTGTAAGATTCGGTGAATACCTTCATTTTAGATGGTGTGTGATATAAATGCTGAATCTAATGAGATTCCCCCTCCACTCCTCTCACTGTGTCTGGACACGAGTGCCCGAATCCAGCCTTTTCTCATCTCTGCGGCTTAATACAGCCACACAGACACCACTGCAGAGTGATCCCACAAACACTTTACACACTCTGCTGCACACCAGTCACACACTGTGCCACACACCTGCTCTTTGGCTCTGATTCTGCTGCTGTGTCTGACTGTGCCTTGCAAATCTATTACACACACACTTTTACACTCGCCTCTTCATCTGCTTTAACATGCCTTATCTGCTTTTTTACTCTATCCTTCTCTCTCTTTCTTCCTTTCTTTCATTCTCTCTCTACATCTGTACCACTCTCTCTCTGTCGCTCTCTGTCTCTCTCTGTCAGTACCCCAATTGTCTTTCTACCTTTGTAACCCTCTCTCTCTGCCTCTATCCCTCTGCATCCACCTTCTCTCCTTCTCGCTTTCTCTACCTCTACACCTATCCGCATTCTCTCTCTCTCTCTCTCTCTCTCTCTCTCTCTCTCTCCATACCCCCTCTTTCTCTCTCTCAGTACCCCCATTTATCTTTCTGCCTCTGTACCCCTTTCTCTCTTTCTCTCTACCTCTAAAGCTACCCTTTCTCTCTCTCTCTCTCTCTCTCTCTCTCTCTCTTTCTCTCTCTCCCTCTCTCTCTCTCTCTCTCTCTTTCTCTCTCTCTCTCTCTCTCTCTCTCTCTCTCTGATACATTACATACCGTATTGTAGTCTTGGACAGCACGCCATTCATGGCGCTAATCTTTCCAGTCTGATGCTCATGCATTATTACAGTGAGGGGCCAAGTAATCAAGGCACAAAGAATATCTCGTTATGGGTGATCTAATTGCATAGCGGAGACCGTTGGTGTAGCTGACTCACATAATTTTCATTCATTTCTGTGCACCATAACTTTGACACCTGTTGGGCAAAGTCTGTTGTAGACAGAGGAGACACAGGAAAGCCCATTCTATCTGATTTGTCTAATATCACTTAATGACTCTAACAGTGGGAGAAAAAGCAAAACCGATCCATTCGCATACTTTCAGTTTTCACCATGGACCACCGGCCTGTCCTTTGGTGCCATTGCTTCTCACGGCGTGGCTGTGCTGATTACATTCCTCTACCACCCACCCCTGCCCCTGGCATTGATTAACTGCACGACGCGCATCTAGATGAGATGCATTTTTAGCTGGGTAATTGCTTTGCAACCTCCTCTGAGAGGCTGAGAGACCCTATTCATCTTTATGGAGCTCTGATTTTATTACATCATGCTGTAATATCCATTGGTTTGTGTTTTGGTTCTATATTTCATTCGTGGACGAAGTGTTAAGTGAATGGAAAAGATGTTTGTGTTTTAGCTAACGTTCCTGTGCTGATGATTATGCAGTTTTTTTTCATGTGGGGATTTGATTACAGTACAGGATTGAAAATAATAGTAGCAACCTTTTAATCTACTGTGTTTAATTACATACATAGCTATTAAGTTCCTTAAAACACTGATTGACTCTCTCTCTCTCTCTCTTTCCCACACACACACACACACACACACACACACACACACACACACACACACACACACACACACACACAC
>JBBPCZ010000136.1:7118892-7137936 GCA_037974445.1 Brycinus macrolepidotus | reverse complement strand
CACACACACACACACACACACACACACACACACACACACACACACACACACACACACACACACACACACACTCTTTCACACAGAGTGGCTGTGGATGCAAGACACACTGCTACTATTCACATTAGGAGGAAGGGCCTTCGGGGCATGACAGTTACGAAGAAGATGCATTGTGCAAAAGTCCTAATGGTTGCACTGTTTCAGGTCAGATCTATAAAAAATGTATGTATTATATATTGCCTGAAGGCCTGAGCACTACAGTACTATTAATCCACAAACACTGCTGTCGAAAAAAACAGCTCTCGCACCTTTTTAGTATTTTTCATTTGTATAGTTATAGTAGTTTTGTAGTTTTGTCCCTTCCAAAAATCTAGCTCTCAAATCAGCCATTGAAAAACTATCACATGCCACAGAGATATTTATGTGAGATAAACTATTTGCCCTTTGAGACATGCTGTGGCCGGTTCATTAACGGGACTATTGATTAAGCTTTGCTCTCTTCACATGAGCTGGGAAGCAACAGAGATTTCCTCCCGGGCTGTGGAAACAATTTAAGTCGTAGTCAGAACCTGTGCTGATCTAAATCTAGACATGTGTTAGATGATGGTGGTGGGGGCAGGACCTCATTACAGAGATGCTGTTTGGCGGCCGGGTTTCAATCACCTGAGACTTAGAGGCCAGGCAACCCAGCAGCCAATTGGTTTGTTTACATTTCCGCGCTGAAGCAGCCTCAATCATTTACTTCTGCCTGGAACATCAAACGCAGACTTTCAAAGAACTAGACGCAGAGGTCTTGCCATTTCTGCGGAGTTTGACACTAATGAAGAAGACAAAGAGACAGAGGCTGTAAAATGTTGCTCGTTTTAATGATCAAGGCTCCTGATGCTCGACTTGCTGGTGGTAAAATGCGCTGAGAGTGTGCAGCATCTCGGTCTTGTGGGGAACACGCACAGCTGTATTTCTAGCAACATTCGAAAAAGGAGCAAGCCTGGTAAAAAAGCAGTATTTTAGTTCGGGTACACAGCTCAAAGCCCTGTGATTTATGCAGTCTCTCAAAGCTTTATGTAAACAGTGGGGATGGGTTTGAATACACAGAGGCAGTTTGTAGGACCATAGGCTGTGGCTCTCTTTTACTTCACTCAGCCTCTGTGTCTTTATAAAAGGCTCTCTCTACTTCTTGCCGCGCTGACAGGCGAGGCAAACTCTCGCAGGAAGCGGCAGATCAGATAAGAAGAGTGTGAGGCGGTGAATAGCAAACCTTTGATCGCTGATTCTCATTTCAAACAATCGCGGAATAGAAATAAAAGCCATGTTTGATTTTTTGGCCCAAACAGGTCCCACCACAACTGGTGGGAAGATGATTATAGCTCACAAGGGCCCCTATAACTGTGTTTGTGGAGGATTACATGAATATATGAAGTGCCTGTGGTGCTGTTTTTCTAGCAGGCTTTGATACAGACAAAACACCATCTGAACCCGTGCTGATTTACACAGCGCCATCATCCCACTTAAGTATCGCCATCTTTCATGCGGCATGTTTTTCCATTTTTTCAGATTAGGGACCTCATTCCATCACCTCATCTGCAGCCGCTGCACCTCTGGATATATGAGATGGTGGCCTGATATCCCTTCCCAAATGAATTCTAAAGAGGTGGCAAGATGGTTTTCCCACCCTGCCAAATAGCAGCATATTATGGTCAGCCATGTTGTGTTAGAGGAAGCTGACAGCTCTCCCTGAACCAAATAGATCACATCCATCACTTTGCCCTGCTCCCCAACTTTTTTTCTAAAATGTATGTCTCTCCCAATGACACTGAGGCTTTGTAATGGAACGCTCTGTAATTTTCTGTCTCCACAAAGCCAAGTGTGCCATTGTGCAGTGGTGGTGTTGAGAGGGGAGAGCAGAGAGTGAGAGAGAGAGAGAAAGAGAGAGAGAGAGAGGCAGATGACCCTGCTCCCCTCAGACTCCATGTCATTACCGCTGACCAGTCGTCCCTTTCTATCTGCTTGCAATCTGTAGCCCTTCTTGAGTGGCAGCATGGCAGCTGTGCGACCAGGGAAACTGATGCTATTTCAAGGCCAGCCAAACTGATAATGTCACTCTACTTCAAAGAGCAAAGCCGTCCTGCTTCCCTGGAGATTTCCCTCACAGATGAAATGATCAGATCAGGCCTGACAAGGAGCTATGCAATTACTGCTGCAGCTTCCGCTCAACACAAAGAAGTGAACTGAGTTTTTTTTTCTGACTGATTGATTAGTGCAAATTTTAAACTAAAATAACATTTTACACTCTATCACTTCTTTCTGATAATTTCCCCTTCAGAATGAGTACAAATGATTAAGTTCCATTATAGGTCAATTTTTCACAGTTGTAGATGTGTACACCATTCAGATATTTTGCAACTTTTAAGCAAATTTTATGAAGAAAATGCAAATGATCACTGTTTCCATCAACTGCGTTTATGCACAAGACAATGTGCTACAGAGTGTGAGAAACGGCCCATCATGCATTATTTTCTCTGCAAATTTACTGCATAATTAGTTCTAGGTGGAGCAGTTTTAACATCCCTCTATCACCTGTACATAGCTGTGGCGCCAGCAATTCAGAAACACAGGGCAGAGCAGGCAGTAGAAATTTAATCAGAGCTAAAGTCACTGTTCCACTTCACCATCGCCCTCCGATCTCCTGGGAACGCCATCGCAGTCAGACAACACGTTCCATTGAGAATTTCCATTTTTGCCCAGTGAAGTGCCCATCACTGGAACAGAAGTATGTGACTGTCATTCCCTCTACGTCATCACATATTCAAAAAAAAACCTCCATCACCATTTTTTGCATTTCTTCTGTATCAATAAACCTACTAATACACCTCAGTCACGCATAAAACACTTTTGTACATTTGGCCTTTTTTTCAAATATCTGATGGTTCCACCCAGATTTTTTATGCACATTTTCAAACTTTTCAAAAAGAGTTTACTATTCATAAAAGAAAATGGCAAACAGTTCTTTGAGACTGGAAGGGACATTTCGTTACTTGAGGATATTGCAGGCAATAATACTGAAATCAAAGATCCTGAAATATCATCTAAGAAACCCATAGAAAGCAAAGGTAAGAAACACACTGAGATTTGCCCAAGGATACAACTAGCAAACGTAGTTTCTCTAAGGAGAATTTCAAACTAGTCCAGAGCGCCAGCTGTATGCACTTGGCCTTCAATGTATTTCACCTACATTATAATAATTATTCTCTTTATAATAGAATCATTGTAATATCACAGCATGTTTTATGGCAAAGGACAATCACTGGCCACTACAGGACAAACAGAAAATCACTTTTTTTTATTTCTTTTTAAAAAAAATCCATTTGATGTATGTAAATAAAATTCATTCCTCTAGGCTTTTAAGGGATATGATTGAAAAGCTGTCAAAACAGCAGTGGCAACTTTGACATGCATTGCCTCTAAGATGGTTGAGAATATCATTGCTTGCTTTTCTTCCCAGTGTTTTGCTTGCCTGTCAACTGACAACTCGCATTCAACCTCTCTCTCTCTCTCTCTCTCTGCCTCCCCCTTTTTGCCAGGTACATAGAAAAAGCATCATTTTGAAAGCCAGGGAATTCGCTATCTCTGGTGTGTCCCTGTCTCAGCTGCTGTGTCTTATGGCTTTTTATTCCTATGTGATAATGAATGGGACTCATGTAGGGATACAAGCCACTAAACACAGAGTGACCTATCGCCTGCAAATGACAATCCATTAGAGGATGTAGCCAAGGTTTACCTAGCCTTTTATTGACTTTCCCTGACCAAGTATCCCATTTTTCAAATGTTAAGATTATCAATAAAGCTGAAATGTTTTTTTTTTGCATTGTTAAAACATATATTTATAATTTGTGTTTGTAGTTATTCCCATTGTTTATGGTTTGGGAAATTACTGTGACATTATTTAACAGGTGATTGCTGTTAAATATGCTCTGCAACTTTCCAAATGGTGTAAATTAGTAATGAGTGATAAAACAGATAAATAGGTTTACAATTAATAGTTTTTTGATGGGATGACGATCAATTGTAAACATACTTAATGAATTTTAAGTAGTGCTGTGAAATCGGTACTTATGTGACCCTAGTTGAATATGGGACAATATATCAGGTGCACTTGGATAACAGTTTCAACATTGTTCTTAACTGTAAGAACCAAAGTTAAGTACAATGTTAATATTTCATTTCCACTGTACTGCAACATGTTTACAAGTAAACAAAGATGTCCAAGTGCTTGAAAGTCCTTCTGTGAGTAAGCTGCCAATGTTACAAATATTATTATTTATTATTATTATAATATTATATTATTATAAACTTATTATTTTACTTTAGAAATATTCTGCAGCTCACACAGTGTTACATTCTACATGTTTCAATAAAAGGCAAATTACAAATTCAATGGCTGGATGTGTGTGTGTGTGTGTGTGTGTGTGTGTGTGTGTGTGTGTGTGTGTGTGTGTGTGTGTGGAGGAGATTTCACGGTTGGTTGCTAATATAGCCCATCTTAATTAAAGCTAATAAGCAAGTATTTAAATGTTTTGTCAATCACTCATAACAACACAGTGCCTAACTCACTGCCCAGCAGAGAAGACAACGAAACAAAGGAAGTCGATGCAGATTTTTAATAACCTTTATACGAGGCACTTTGTGAACCACTTATGAGCCTTCACTAGGCTTAGCAATTCCCTTTCCTTATTCTCTTCATCTGTTGCACATTATTAAAATAGAACTTTGACATTATGCATTGCACCAGAGATAATCTACCTACAATATAATACAATATAAGATACATATAAACAAGATAAAGCACCTTTTTTGTTCTAGTAAATAATAGTAATAATAAAACGATTGGAGGACATCTAGATAACCGAGTGTGGATTTGGTGTGTGGTAACATCAGTGCATGGGAGGAATTCTTAATAGGGGTTCATGTGCAAGAACTGTCCTTGTTAGCACCTGAGTTCAGATGAAATCAAACAGAATTTAGTCTTGGAAAAAAAGGCTTTCCTAATGCCCTCTTCTGAGAAGACCAAATGGACACTTGGACAAATGAACCCTTTTTTGTGATTGATTTTGCACAGTATTTTTCCTCATTTCCTCAAACATTATTGAGTACCAGCAAGAATGATTTTATGAATGTAACCGCTACATGTTCCCTTCAGTTAGAGGACATTTGTGTTCACATTACAATAAAAATAATATAGCACCAATTAATGTTTATACAAAAGCTAATACATTGAATGTCACTGCAATACAGTAAGGTAAAAGAATATGAAAGAATAATTCTCAGAAGCATATAAAATAGGCACACTGACATAGTCCACAATCGGAATGTCATTTGGTCCTGTTGCTCAAAAAAAAGAAACTATTTATGAACACATGGTGAATGTAAAAGTGTCATGCATAGTTTGGAAAAAAAAATCTCAGTTTTTCTTTCAAGTAACCTTTTTTTCAAACCTTTTCTTTTTTTAATGAAATACAGTCTCTGTAACATGACTTCAAAATAGAGAAAATAAAGTTATTTGTATAAGGTTGCTGGTCACCAGCAATTTCATTTCATATTTATAAACTCGTCTTTATCATTGATCCTCACAATAATGTGAAAACATTTACAAGAAGATACAAGATAATAAAGTGACTAATTACGAAGTGAAACCATTTCACAGAAGAGGGGCATACAATCTCAGTCTTTAAAAATTGTCTTGATCATTTGACTAGTGGATAACTCCGTTCCCTCCTCTTAAGTAGCATCCATCTAATTCTCAGTTCATGGATTCAGAAGTGTCTTTCCGCAATGGAATCTTAAAACCAGTGAGTCTTTGGCCAAATAACTGGCTAAGGAGATTGTTCTGAGACTCTGCAGTACGATAAGAATTAGTCTCCACAGACTTCACCCCTGCTTTGGACCGGGATTTGTTAAATGAATTGTTCAAGGAGGCCACTGACACCTTGGAAGTGGGAGAATGAATGGGTCTCCCAGGCACACCTTTTCTCCCTCTGCAATCCCCGTTCAGATGACGGACGAGCTCTCCTTTTTTTGGTGGAAAATTGTCTAGAGGGCCTCTCTTTGGGCCAAGAGTTCCTATTTTGTGCTTAGAGACTATTTTGTTACTGGCTGCATCATCCTTTACTGATGTAAGCACAGGATAGTCACCGCAGACCTCAGCTTTCCGTTGACCAGCCATACTTTCACATCTGTTTGGTCGAAACTTCTTTTTGGCCTTTGGGTCAATGCCAAGATTCTCCCGTGTAGCAGGGGATGCTGTCCTCTGAGAACTTTGAGTTATCTTCAGGTCTTTCCTCTTTTTCTGCTTTACTGAGTCCTTGTCCTCACCAATAACAGAGCTGAGAGGAATCTTGACATGATTTACACCTGCACCATCAGTGGCTCCAAGGCTTCCTGACCTTGGGCTATTGTCCAGACACTGCTTAATGTTTTCAGATGACTTATTGGAAGTTTTATCCCTAACCGGAATGCATGTTGACTGTTCAACATCATTTGTGTTTTGGTCACTTTCGTTTTTGTCAGTGGATGAAGGCTCACTTATCTGGTCCTGCTTCTGTTGATTTTGCTGGTTAAATGGAGATGGCTGCTTCATAAATTCAGGATGGTTGTCCTCATTAGGCAAAAGATCTTCTGTCTTTTGACTTTTCATGCTTTTTTGCAAGTTGCACATATCTGAGTCTTTGTCTTCCGTCTTCTCATCTGCATTTTCAAGACCTGAGCAGTCTTTCACATTGGTCTCTGGAACAATAGTCTCATTTGAAATGGTCATTGGTGATGTGGTCTGAATCGCTCCACACTCGTCTTCAATTTTGACATTACAGGTCTCAGATGGAGAGCTCCTATTATCTGTGCCAACCTCTCTGGTGTCTGTGTCTTGGAGTTTTTTTGTACTAACATCATTGTCTTCTTCCTTAGGCATTGTTTTCATTAGAGGGACATGTTCAGCGGGATCCATCTGAGGATAACTCTGCTCCTGCTCTTTCAAAAGCTCAGAAAGGTCTTCTTGCACATCCTCAATTTTCACACTAGCATTATTTGTTTCAGTGGACTGTTCATCAGTACTGTGATGTGAAAGATCTTCCACAATTGGTTTCAGACTCTGTGAGTCCACAGACTGGTTTAAGTGTATAGACGCAATGCTGGCAATGCCACTGTCCAAGCTGTTGTCTTGTGAACTCTCACTAAGTACCTTTCTTCTCTTGCTTGGTGGCATGTCAAATTCATCTTCTTTTGATGTGAGGGGCTTGCAAGGTCTCACAACCCCCCTAAACTTAAAGATCTTGTTCCCTCCAGCCAGATGTTTTTCCATATGACGGTCAAACTGTTCTTTCTTAGAGAATGTGTAATTGCAGGTACTGCAGATGAAAGACTTCTTAATCACATGCATAACATCAGCACATAGCTCACAGGTGTACAGCGTAGTGTGTTTAGAATCAAGTTCATCGACCTCTTCATGCTCATTTTTCAGATGCTCTTTAAGGTCTTTTGCTTCTTGATATGACACTGGACATTTGTGACACATGTAAATCTTTTGCAAGCTGTGAACCACCAGGTGACGTTGAAGCTTAAATGGTTTTGGAAACTGCTTGCCACAGTGGTGACAGTCCCTTGAGGGATCTTTGCAATTGGGATGCATTTCAACATTTTTTGGTGTAGTCTCTGCCTTATGTAGTACTTCAAGCGGTGTAAGTGTGGTATGTTTGCTCCCGCCCCCAGCACTTACTTTAGTCTTTACAGTTGCAGACTCACATACATATGATGACTTTTGCTCTACCCCAGAGGTATCCTCAGAAATCTTTCTTTCTTCTTTAGATGATTTGCAACTCTCCCCTTTTACAGACTTGTTAGATCGATGCTGCATGATTGAAGAGATGAAGTTCTTCACAGCATTCTCCTGCATTAAGCAGCCTGGCATGTCCAACAGGGAACTTTGAGACTGACCCTTTCTAGCAAACTGTGTGGCATGTTCACGCAGATGCTCATTGTACATCCAGACGTCTGAGATCTCCTTCAAGCACATGCCACAAGTCCAAACACCTGCTTTATTCTTGGCATGCTTCTCTCTCAGATGGTCTCGGAGTTGTTCACGAGAGCTAAATTTGCGCTGGACACACATATAACAAGTGGGAGGAGGTGAAGGATTGTGAGAAAGCTTGTGGAAGTCTAGCTCACCCAAGGTGAGGAACCATGTGAAACACACTTTGCATTTATACTGCTTATCCTTGGGCTTCAGTCCAGTTTCAATGCGTTTCCTACCTTTGCGTTCCGTGGGTTTCTTGGGTGATTTTTCAGGCTCTTTAATCTCACTACTATTGCTTGCAATATCCTCAACCAATGAAATGTCTCTTCCAGGCTCAAAGAACTGCATTTCCGGCAGCTGAAATGTAGTGTTGAGATTCTGAATGTCAATGCTTGGATGGTGAGGGATATTATCTGACACACAGACCGACTCCAGAGAGGTAGGTCTTGCAGATACCACAGCTTTACAGTCTCCTTGGTCATCTGTAGACTCTGCTTTGTCTGAACTTGTGTCTTCAGATCCATCTAAATGCACTGAAGGTTTTCTAGTTGTGTCTTCTGTCTGGCATAGGCTATTAATGCAAACCTCTGGAGTGTCTTTGTAGTGTCCTTGATGATCTGTTATGGCATCTATTGGGAGACTATTCTCAGCAGAACTGTTGAGTGTGCTTTTATGGCACATCTCAAGCATCTTAGCATCATCAAGTGATATTGTTTCATATTCACAATGGTCATTCAGATTGCTGACAAACACACTGTCAGTTTTGTTTTTATTTTCCTCATTCTTGTCATGAAACACATTGGAACCAGTATACTCTGAGATTAAACTAGGCATTTGTTTCTGCTTTTTGTTACTTTTACCATAAACACGTGCACATTTTTTCCTTTTCATTTCATCATTCCTTGGAAATAATTGGGAGAATTTGCTTTCATCATCAAAGAGTGCTTTGAGGTCAGGACCCAGTCCACAAGGACTTAAAGAATGATCTTTATAAGTATCGTTTTCATCTGTAGTTGTCTCACATTTAATAGGAATGTCAGGATCCTCACATGGATCACAAATTTCTTTCACATCAAGAAATTCCTTAGTGTCTGCATATTCTTTACAAGTGGCAGGATTTGCCTGGCCATTTTTGTCAAATGTCTCTAGTATTGCAGAAGTTTTTGACTTTGTTGTTGCATCTTCTTCTACAGTTCCATGGTTGCACAGTTCAGGATGCTTGGTGAGCACTGTCATCTCCTGCTCATCAACACAAGTGCTTTCCATACTCTGATGTGCTTCTGTGGTTTTTACCTGCTGACAACTGGGACTGCTAGTTGTGCTTTGTTTTCCAGGTGACTTGTGGCATTCTGGTTGTACCATTGTGGGGAAGTCTGGAGAAATAGCCTGTAGGATATCAGTTTTAAGGATACTGAGTAGCTCTTCTGAGAAAGTATCTTGCTTCATCAGTTCAGGAATTATTCCTTCATTGTTCATATCCATGCTCTTGCTTCTTTTCACTTTGCTATTTTTTTTTGCTTTCTCAATTGCTGGAGGCTTGCACCCCTTGTCCTTATTGTTTATACTTTTTGAAACATGTGATTCATTTGCTGTGCTGTCAAACACCGAAGCTAGAGCCACTTGATCTCCATGTCTTACAGAAATGCCATTTCTGTCTGGGTGCAGCACGACCACTGGGTCAGGGATCCCAATGTTGTCTTTCAGCTCCTTGCCCACTGTCTGTGGCCCTTGATAAACAGGTGCAAACCCTTGGCTGCTCAAGTTTGAGCTTTGAACTATGTTGCTTTCAGCTTTCACTGTGTGCTTCATTGCTTTGTGTCTCTTAAGTCCTGGTACAGTGCGGAAGTACATTAGACATATTTCACATTGAAATTTGCCTGGAACTGCATTCTGTGCACCACCTTTTTTGGGTGAGAATTTTACATCTGATTGGTTTGTGCAAATTTCCATCATTTGAGCAGGCATATTTGTGAGACTTATAGATACTGCTGGTAGTTGTTCTTTAGAATTTAGTGTTTCCTGATTTCTAGGCATATTATGCCTCTGAGACAGGGCATCAAGCTTGAAAGGGATAATCTGACCATCTACACTCTCAGCATCTGCCTTCTTCAGCAAGCCAAGGTGCAAGTCCATGTAATCAATAGTTTCAAGGGGTACACAACAAGTGCTCAGATCATTTTGGGGAACTTTTGAGAGCAATTCTGTATCAGCTGATGCTGAATGTTTTCCTTGGAGATGGTGAGTAGGTGAAATGCTGGGGTACTTTTCATTTTGGCAAGCTGTGTCAACAAACTGTGGTATGTCAAGTTTGGCTAAATGATCTTGAGCAGTTAATTCAAGCTCATTCTGAACACGTATTGGACTGAGACGACAATTTGAAGACAACTGTGTACTGACAGTTAGTGCACAACTGCTGAAGTCAAGGCTATCCTTCGGGCTTGACTTTATGTTGGGTTGAACATCTTTCCCATCATTCATGGTTTCAGAACTACAGTCACTGAAATGTCTTTCGCTGTAATTCAGTGGGCTTAGTTTTAACTCATACAATGTGTCTTTACTTTGGGGAACATCCAATGCTTCAGACTTCTCATTTGCCTCACTGAAAGCGTGTTTGGAGATGTTGTCCACAGCCAACATTGATCCTGGACTCGATATTTTGCTTTCTGTTGTTTCTGCAAAGTCCAGATGGTTACCAAAAGAATTATTAATCTCTGTTGTAGCTGATGACTCACAGTTTTCCAGTGACGTGCCAATATCCACGTCTTGAGAGCTTTCCCTTTTAAGCCTCGGGCTGTCATCAATCAAAGCAGGGGTAATGCCAATATCAGTCCAACAAACGGTTAGTGGATTCTTGTCTTCAAGAGCTGTGGCACTCTTTGAGGAAATGTGTAGAGGACTCAGCTGTGATGGACTTATTGGTGGTACAGTTTCAACTTTAGAATCCTCGTCTTTATTTTGTTCTTCATGAGATGGATGCAAAGGAGAAAATGTTATACATGAGGTGGTTTCACAGGATTGATCCTCCTCCATTTGTGGTTGTTCATGAGTAGTCATCTTGTCTCTATCACGTTCCTGGAGCTCAAGTAATTCGCCATCCCCACTGTAAGGAGATACAATGGTGTCAAGGACTTGACCATTTTCTAGATCCAACTTGGCTTTCACTGCATCTATTGTGTCAACTGCATGTTCACAATCTTGAGTGCTATTGTTTGCTGATACAGATTCAGGCATTTCCTTATCATCTTTTTTAGTATTAGACTCTATGAAAATCTCTTTTGCTTGGCTGCTTTCTTGTTTGCTGCACATTGTGTCTTCCTCTTTCAGTTTATCTGGGAGTGTCTGAGGAACATTTGGGTCGATGGGAAGGCTCTTTGAATTAAGGTCGTCCATCAGATCAAGACCAGCATTTTCTGTCTCTGCATTAACATACTGTTCACAGCTCTTATGCTCAAATA
The DNA here is from genome assembly GCA_037974445.1 of Brycinus macrolepidotus. Lineage (NCBI taxonomy): Eukaryota > Metazoa > Chordata > Actinopteri > Characiformes > Alestidae > Brycinus > Brycinus macrolepidotus. The sequence continues at coordinate 7,126,422 of JBBPCZ010000136.1, read as the reverse complement.
TGTTAACTGGCGACTTTGATAGTTGCCTTGTGTTTAACGGTTCCTCACATTCTTTTGTGAGAGCACTTTCATAGGTGTTTTTATCAGGTTGTAGCTCTTTCAAATGTGTACTATTGACCTGGAGAATGACATCATTGTCCTCAGCAACATTGAGGCTTTCCTCAGTGATCAATGTCTCATCTAACTCTGTCTCACAAATGTCATGTGTTATAAACTTCTGTGGATGTTCCAAGATCTTTTTGTTCAGTTCTCTTGAGTACTTATTAAGTTCCACTGTTAGGTTTCCAGCATTCAGTCTTTCAGTCTCAATTGTGGGGTCTGTCTTGTCATCATCTTCTTTCTCTGGCTTTTCAGCAGCACTGGACTCTGTTTCTTGAAGAGGCGATCGAGATGATTCCAGGCCTGATGACAAAGAATCTGACATCACTTCAAGGCTTTTCATGAGGTTTTCTGTGTATATTTCATGCTCAATCATTTCTTCAGATTTTTCTGTTGCTGTGCCCAGAGAATCATTGTTCTCACTTTTATTTTCAGTGTTTAGTGCTGGCTGTTTCTCTGCAGCTAGCTTTAGATCTGTACCATCCCTTGCATCTATTTTATCATGACATAAATTAATTGGGGTGTCTGCCACAGTGGAGTGGGTTGGTGTGTGAAGACATTGCTGTCCACCCATTAACCCAAATTGGACTGGACTTGACCATGGCAGGTCAGGTTCAGAGAAAAGCTCTGGATGAGAGTCTGGTGGTGCAGCAAGAGCTAAACTTTCCGAAGAGCAAACCACATCCAAGCTATTCTGTTCACCGTCACTTTCATTACCCAGTCTCAGAGGTGAAAATTTACTCATGGTCAGATGTTTTGGTGTCTCATTGTCAAGTGCAGACGTGCTGCTTAGTTTAGATGTCTGGAGTTGGCTCTCAAGCTCTGTCACAATTCTTTTTATCTCAAGCTCATCTTCAGAGACACAGCTGTTGAGATTTGGATGGTAGTCCATTATTTTCTCTGGTAAAGTGAAAGGAACAGGGTTAAAACTGGTCTTTTTATCATTTGTTACATCTGAATCCTCTTTGTACTGTGAAATCTCATCGGGTAGCTCAGGAGTCACATCGCCTATCAGGCCCCAGTCTCTTTGCTCTAACAATGGTGAAAAGGATGACTCAAAGAGCTCTTTCTTGTCAGCTGTGGTCTCTACAGAGCCAAAGCCCTCTTTGGTTAGGTGGATATCTGGGTACAGGTTGTTGTCAAATCCACCTACTGTGAGGTCACCGAACATTGATGATGTATCAAATGAGAGGGGTGACTTCATGAGACTCTGGTCATGTTCTAAAGAATACGGCATAAGACAGTTTCTGTCTTTCTGATTGGGTGTATCACGAAGTTTAGCAGGTGATTCACAGACATCATCCATGAGTGAGCTGCAAAGTGATGGTGGCTCAGAGAATAGGTCACCAGTCTTTGTTTCTTTGACAGTAGAAATATTGCTAATGTTCTCAAGGGTAGTTGATAAGGTTTCAGAATCTTGATGTGACTTCTGCCCCTCTCTATTTTTGTGCAATGACTGTCCTTTTGAAAAGTCGTTGTTGTCTCCTTTGATTTTATAGAGGTGGTTTGTATCCTTGTCATTTTTGGTCTTCAGTGGGTTCAAAGCTACACCAGGCCTTCTGAGGTTTGTACCACATTTTAAGTAATCTTTATATTCTTTGCCGAGTGGCGTAGGCTCTCTTTCACAGCCATAGTGGTCCATTTGTTCCTCTACCTCTACTCTGGTGGTTTTGAACCTCGAAAGGCTAACAGTACTTTTGGTCAATGTGTGTTCTGATGCAGTCTCTTCTGAAGTGCTGATGACATTTGAACACTTTGAAGTAGTGTAACTGTCTTTGAGTTCTGAAAGTAGAATCTTGTCAGTGCTGTAATGTTTTGTGTTTTTGGTGAAGGTCAAGGCTAATGATGTGCTGGACTCTTTTAGTATCCTTTGTGGAGATCTCTCCTGCTCACATGGATCCTGATCTTTTTTTCTTATCTCCATTCTTTTCTCACAATCTGAATCTGTACGATCAATGCTTTTAGGACTGCCGATGCTTTCGCTGGAGATGCTCACAGATGTACTGATTTCACTACTAGTGGAGGATCTGCTGCTTCGCCTTCTCACTCTCTGGTGACCAGAAGTTTCTTTTAGTGAAGGTGGAGAGACAGCCTCAGATTTCTTGGATTCAAAACTCTCTATCTTATCCTGCTTCCACTGACTTTCCCTGTTCCTATCCGCTCTTATCCTCCCCTTACATTCTTTTGTGTACGTGTATTTGCAACGGATGCTCTGGCTCAGACGTCCCTGGCTGGCTATTTTCACTGGCTCACAGTCCTCATCTGAATCAGAGACATAGTCATACTCCCTGAATGTGGGATTCTGTATTGTGGGTGTCACTCTCTCCATCACCAGGGAGAACTGCATGTTTTTAGTGCCTTTCACATGGAGCTTGTGCAGCTTGTTCTTCTGCTGGACTATTTTGTGAATGAGCTCCTTACTCCAACTCCCTCCACTGGTCCTTTTTCTTTTCCCCTCCCTTACAGCTGGCCTCTGGGATGTGGGACTCCTATTGGCAGAAGGGGATTGAGGAGCAGTCTTTTTAACTAATGGGGTGTGGCTTTGCAAACTTTTGATTCCACATCTTTCTGAAAAATTTCTGGACAAGAGAAACCTTGGACCTTGCTCACTTTCTTCTGCTATCTTGTCTGACTTACATGTTTCTTTAACCCACTCTGTGTGTGTGCTAGACTCCCCTGAGGTGCATTCCCTCTTCACCAGAGATGTTTCCTCTTTGGAACTTTTCTCATGTGACTCTGAATCCCGACAATTTTCTTTGTGGATAACGTCAGCGTGTTTCTTGTCAGAACCGAGACAATCTAAGTCTGATTCGAAGGAATACTTTTCCTGCATTAGTGATTTCTCACTGGATGTGAATTCATGCTTACTTCTGCTTTCAAACACTATGGAGTCTTTGGTTTTTAGAGTCTGTCTATTAGATGAGCATTTTGTAGTGGTGACTTCATCATCAGCAAATGCATCAATGAAGCTACTATCGATCTCTGCATTATCTGACTGATAACCTAGACCATTTAAGGCTTCTGTGATGAGGCTGTCTAACTTAGCGTCTTCCATCTCCAAATCAGGGAGTGGTGCAGATGGTAGCATGAGTTTCATAGGATCATCTTTAGCATCTACTTTGGGTTCACTGTCTGGTATTATCTCCCCATTCTTGTTAAGTCCTAGCAGGGAGAGATGCAAATCAGACGAACTCCTTGACAAGGCAAAACTGGTCCCCGATGAAATGGCTTTTGTGTGGTCAGAATGAAATTTTCTAGTGTCTTCCACTTTGCGAACATCTTTGAAGTCATTTTGTGCAAATGTATGCTGTCCACAGTATTGCTTATGGTCAAGAAAAGAAGCCAGATTATTAAAATTCTGGTCACACTGCTTGCATGTGAGAAGCACATCCAGTTGGTCAAGATTTGCTGTAGCTAATGAACTTGCTAGAAGTTGGTGAGCTGAATATGGGGGAGGTGGATGGTGTTCCATGCCATAGCTGTCCATAACACCTTTCCCATTTTCCATGTTAGGCTTTGGATGTCTGGTATTTGATGAAAAGCTCTCTTGGGCTCTTTCTTGGTTGTAGTGCAGGGTGCGTGATACTTCTGAGTGGTAGTGATGATGATTTGTGTTCAGATTGTCTGAAGATGTCTTACCCTGGTGCTGGTGATAAAACTGAGGTGGAGGAACCTTTGAGTTTTGGCTGTCATCAGGGCTACTGGTAGCAGGGCTAGTAGACTCTGGTGAAAGGGAGGAACATGTGCTGCTAGAGGCTGGATTTTGTATGGGTGAATGTGAGGGAGAATCATATGGAGAAACCAACATTAATCCCATGGTTGGAACCTGTAATGGGGAGTAGCTGGGAGTCCTTGACGATGGCCCATGCATTGTCTGGTTTATGCCAAAATATAGTGATTTATTTTTGGCATCAGTAACCTGGCCTTGGTTTGATTCCACTTTATTTGTAAACTGACATGGTGCTACTGTACTACAGCCCTGTTTGACACTGTCTTGCCTTATGTTTGAGAAAGGCTCACTGGGCCTTTTGCTGGGAAAATTGTTCGAGCTTTTGTGAATGTTACTTTTTTTACACTTACTATCCTCTGGCCAGTCAGGTGAAGCTAACAAAAAAGTCAGTTGCTGATTACTAAGTTGCCTGGAAAGCTCAATCCTGTTTTGGCTTGGCATGGTTGAAGTAAGGTGTATCTGTTGCCAGGGCATGCGGCTGGTAATTCCAACGTTTTGTCTTTGCTCAATGGATGCTGGGCACTGAACAGGATATGGGGTGGAGTTCTGATCCATGGATGATAGGAAGGTCTTACTGGACCCTTCCCACGACTGTGTTACCCTACTGTGGTTTTTACTGGTATTTTTGTCATGAGGTGCTGAACCCATGTGGATGGTGCTAGGTGGAGGACTGCTGTAAGCTTTGTTTGAAAAGTGCATCTGTGAACTTTGACCCTGTGCAATATTTCTGACATGATGGACACTGCCTTGAATAAGAACTCTTTGAGTACATGCACCATTCTTTGAATGGCACCCCCTTTTGCCCCCTGTAGTAACAACTGCATCCCTATTGTCTACCGGACAATAAGCCTCTGATTCATCAGATAAAGCACTCTTATTCTGCTCTGATTGGTGACTGCTTGATATTGAGCTTTCACCATTGCTAACATCCTCACCTATGATCCTAGTGCAGTGTACAGATGATGGCATTCCTTGAGAAGTCTGCACATACTGGGGTGGTTTGGAGTGTAAGGTGTATGGTGGTCTGTCGTCTGTCTGTTCGTTACTGAATTGTGTGTTACTTTGAACAATGTCATGCCCCTCCCCTGAAGACTGAAAAGAAAAAGAGTTTGGGGGAACTTGGTTAGAACCCAGAGAAGTTTCAATGAAGTCCTGGGTTTGTGGGTTCTGATCGCAGGGGAAGGGATCTGAGGACGCCTCATCTAACAATGGATACCCATACTGAAATGACAATGGAACAAACCCATTCGGCTTATTAACGTCCATAACATTGTTTGATTTTTGTGTTGGGATCCCAAAACTAGCATTATTGAAAGTTCTGTCGGGAGACTGCCACATGTCAGCACCACTCAACTGAAAGTCAGGGAACAGAATTTGGCTGACAGGTTGTGTGTTACTAGCCTCCAATTGCCCAGGCTGCTGCTGCAGTGCAGTGGGAGGTGGGTGCTGGTGAGCAGGGCCCCCAGCTGCAGAGCCCACTGATTGTGAGGTATAGCTTGGGGACGTGAGGTTGGAGGAACCCTCTTGAAAGCAGCGGTTGTAGCTGAGCTCCTCCTGTTGCAGTTCGGCTTCTCGCTCCGGGATGCTTGGCACATGAAACCTGTAGCTGCCTGAGACAGGGCCCCGGCTGGCCTCCAGCTTTTTGGGAGGTGAAACCTTCTGCTGCGGATAAGCTATCCCAATTGTCGGATTGGAGCGTGGATTTGTAATACTCAGTCTATACAGGTGCTGTGGGTTACCACACTCTCCTTTTCCGGACCTTTTCCCCTTATCCCGATTACGACTTTTCCCACTGGGGGACTGAGGGCTGCCCTTCCCGCTAGTCCATGTTCTGTCACTTGTGAACTTTGAACGACTTTGCAGTGACTTGAAATCAATTTTTCCTGCCTGCTGTGGCCGGATAACAGCCTCACGCTGTTGAGTGTTCTCTCTCTCCTTTTCTACAAACTTAGCACCATTGTTAACAGTCTGTGGCTCCAGACTCACATTCTGAAAGTGCTCAGGGGACCCTTTTCCTGCTTTCTCGTTAAACTGTTCTCTTGCAGGCTCGTTTTCTTGCTGGTTGGACTCTGTGTCCAGTTCTTTGGTGGCATATGTCCGTTTAGTCTCTCCTGCCATGGTGCCAGCGTGGCTGGTTCAGCGGGCTGCTCCTTATCTGTGCAGTCTGTGACACAATGACATCGTGCTCTAGTCTGGATCAATGGCCCTCCAGCGACATAAGCAGAAAGCACACAGTTAATCTCTTCTCTCTGATTTCCTCATATCTTCCATGAGTCAGTGATCATCTGTCAACATCTTGAAGTCCTGGAAAGAAAAGAGAGAGAAACTAAGCATGCTGGCTTAAAATTAGTTGGCATAGATAAGACCTAAATGAACAGAAAAAACAATACTTTGTTATTTCATGAACAAAACATCTCCGTGCTATAAGTGCACAGTGTTTGGTGATTTGAAGAAAAAAAAAAAAAAAAAATCAAGATCAAGAAGACTGGAGAGCGACCTGTTGAGGCTAAGCAGTACCACATGTCACCAGGAGAGAGCAGTATAACATCAGTTTTGCTACAAAATTAACAAAACGAAATCAAGTCAAGATTACTCAGTAACAGTTGTTACTCAAAACGTACAGGTGACAATGAATATTTCATACAAACAATTCTCATACCTAATTTAAAATTTTATTCTTCTTGAGACCACTGTAATCTGAGTTGTATATAAAAAATATTCATATCTCAGTGCAAATGAAAACAGAGAAAATGGCCTTGTCTCCCTTTACTAGAAAAGTAAACTGCATGATGCAATTCAGCATTTTTCAGTGTGATTTAATAGTGTAAACTGTTTTTAAAACCAAGGCTTACTTCTGTTTGTTGCTCTGCTCCCCTGTCAAACACTAGCAACTTACATTCTCTGTTTGTCAACCATCGGTTAATTAGTCTTGCTGATGGCATGATTCTAGGCCTCGCATTCTCATATCTAGAGAAAAAACTGTATTTTTTTGCTCACAACCTCTCCTGTGGGCTTTAGCCACAACTAAATCCAGAGACACATAAAAATTGCTCTCTTCTTGTTAGACGTGGTACAATGCCTTCAAGCTAGTGACTTCAGTCACTCAGGGCGCACACACACCTTCCACATAGGAAGAGTGATGAGTGTTAAATTAGAATCTTTATTTACTCTGTGTGAATTGGTGTGGCTGGTAAGACACAAGCCTCTTTAATGATAAGATTTATAAGGAAGTGGCAAGCACCATGATTGATTAAACATGCATATAAATAAGATAAAAATTGGGCTATAAATCTAAAGTCTCCATTCACTAAAGGGCCTTTAATATAACAGCTTTTCCAGTATGTATTCTGAGCCGCAGATAAAGCTTGGAACCCACAGCCTGATCATGTGACCTGTACTTCACTGTGACATGCATGACCCTTTATACTTAATGGTATGGTACAAGCCCATAATTACACTGAACTGACAATGACTGGGCGTTGTGTGGCTAAGGGCACAGTGGGAAAAAAGCAGCCGGGACAATTTTACTCCCTTTCACCCTTTATCCTCTCGCTCACTTTTCCACCCGTTTCTCGAAATACTTTAGAGTGCGGTTTGAAAAATGTCCGCCTCAGCATTCGGCGTGATTGAAAAGTACTTTGTATTTAATGAAAAGTACTTTTCATTAAGCAGTGCTCTCGTTAACTTGAAAGGCTTGCCCA
>JBBPCZ010000136.1:7097580-7118792 GCA_037974445.1 Brycinus macrolepidotus | reverse complement strand
CCCCCCCCCCCCCCCCCCCCCCTCCCCCCCCCCCTACGACACTTTTTACTCCCTTTCACCCTTTTTTCTCTCTCTCACACTTTTCCAAACTTTTCTCTAAATACATTAGAGTGAAGATTAAAACTGTTACCCTCAATGTTCTGCATAACTGAAAAGTACTTTATTTATGAAAGCTGGTTCAGTGCTGATTACAGGCTGGTTCAATGCTAAACTACATTACCAAATGGGGAATCCCCCTGACAGAGTAACATAGTCCAATATTTTAATTCATTTGTGTCTAAATAAACATAAAATAACACTGAAGTGGCCCTTTTCACAGATGCAAGTTGAGCTCAGTTCTGGATGTTATACAGTTTTAATTCTACCATATAACAGTATTCTGGTTGAGGTAAACCAGGCTATTGTCCTTTATCTCTTTCAAAATATTTAAATTGCATTGTGTAAACACAGAACCTTTACTGTTATATTCATGATCTTTGCACTGAAATTTCACAGGCCTGGACATGAAAATCAGCATGTGCTATTTTCATTTTCAATGGCTTCTTTTATGTGGCCTTGAGGTAGATTGCAGAGTTTGATTTTGGGGCAGTAGCCAGTTTCAGGTGTCTTATTTTAAAACAAGTTTGCCATCACATCACTCAATTTAAGGAAAGCGGGCATTTTAGAAAAGACTAATTATGCTATTAGAGTATCATTGTCAGTTGAATTTTTCACAGGTAATGTGGGGCTGCAAAGGGAGTGGCAGAAATACTTCATACTGGGACAAAGCAGATACCCTGAGGGACTGAAGAATGGTGCCTGACACAGTGCAGCTGAAGTTCTGAAGCTTGCTGACAGAGATGCCTGGCTAACGCTTGCCAAGAAAATCTGTCTTCATTCTTGAATCTTAGCAACAGTTGCTATCATCCAAGCAGACTGATGTTTACAGATTTGTGGATGATATGCCTACTGAGGCACAAAAAGACAATTTGTTTATCTGGCACATTTAGAGTGCCAACTAGTTCTAACAAGGGACTGCACAGAGACAATCTAGAAACCTCCAATTTAACACCCCCAAAACTAGCAAACATTGCCAAACTTGAAACAAAAGTAAAAAAGCCATTTATCAAATCCTGATTCATGCAATGACACATGGCTGAGTGCTAGAATTTTATATAAGTCAAATAAGATTAGCCAAATCTCTAGTTTCTAAATAAAATAGTCATGTTTGTGTGTGTGTGTGTGTGTGTGTGTGTGTGTGTGTGTATGGTGAATACCATGCAGATAAACAAAATTTCTTAATAGAATCTCTAATATGAAGGAAGATGGGTGACTAGTGTCATATATGAAACTTTCAACAACTCCAAACTTCTTCTCCTTTAAAAAGCATGCTTACCAACCATAAGAGGCTTTTAATCTCAACGGGCTTAAAAGATTTCCTAAAATCACTTTAGATTCACATTAAGGTTTTTCTGAAAGAGCTTGTAGCGGAACAAGTATATGACATTGAATTGCTATTACCGTTCTCTTCCAATAGGAATGAGTGGTGGAATGTGCATTTTTCTGGGATTTATGGCCTTCTGTCTTAAGGCTGAGCAGCCTGCATGCCACTTTGATTATACACTTGTTCAGTGGATCAGAAAAAAAACTTTTATTAAAGCTTCCAGAAGTAAGTGACAAACTTGAACAATGCCAAACACTTTGATACAATATGGACCAAAAAGCTGTACATATTCTTTGTTCCTCACAGAATAGCATAACTTAGATATTAGTTAGGGAATAATTAATAATAATAATGCATAGTTGCTGAATAATTATGTTAATAATACTGAACTGTTTTATAATTCATCACTGAATAATATGCCGTGGGCATAACCAAGGAAAGTAGAGGAGCTGGAGGTGTTGCAGCACCCTCTGTTGGTGCTGCAGTACCCATTAATGTATTTACAGTAAAATAAATAAATTAAATGAATGAAAATTCATTAAAATTCACTGGAACCACTAATGACTGTGACAGTAAGCCATTAATGACAGCAACAATTATATTAGTTGTCATATTAGTTGTCTCATGGATCTATGCATCTGTCATTCTGGTGTTCACTGACCCCCCACAAGCCTTCAAGAGAATGATCCACCTCCCCCATCCCCCAGACAATAAAAATTCTGTGCACTCATAACAATTCTGCCCAGTTCAACTTATTTTTTTCTGCACCCCTTGCTCAGAATACGCTATGGCCTACAGTTCAGTGAGTTGCTTTTTCCACTAAAACTTTTTCCACTAAAAGTGGGTTTTTAGCTGTACCAGGGACTGAGATTCCACTAGTAAAGTTGCACTGATTTCCACAAACTTGTCAAGAGTCATTGCTGCCTAGGACTTTTGAAAGCATTTCCCAAGGAGTCCTATCTCCAGCACCCCATCCTCAGTCTGGCTCTGGTATTTGGCATGTTAGTCTGGAGGCTGGGCTGTGACTGGGTTTGGATCAGTCTGTGAAAAGTCACATCTTCCCTCCATCTCCAGCTGCAGTCAAAGCTGAAGCGTCTGTATCTGTGTGTTCATCACTCAGTGGAAGCTTCTTGGAGAGCAGCGCTCCTTCCATCCCTAGGCCATACATCACGTCTTGTTTGCCCAGGCCAGTCGGCCTCTCGGATCAGCGGCGGAGGGAACGCGAGCTATCTCTAACAACAAAGGGCGCAGTGCTGGGATCGCAGGGGCCTACCAGAAGTAGCACCAAATCCACAGCTGTCAGCACACAAAGAGCATGGGCTCATTTATATCTTCACAACCATCAACCTGACTTCCCCAATCTAAATCTATACGCACATGGTTACCAGCCTTCTGCTCCACCATCTTAATGCCATCATACTATCAAACTGCCAATTTGGTGAGATTTTAGATAGGCTCTTTTTTCCCCTTTTATGTTTCCTCAGGGCAGATTAAAGTTTATGAGAGTTTGGCTGGAAAATAAAGGGTGTCTGTGACACATTTGATTGCTAAGCATGACTTGATATCAAACTCTATGTGAGTTGTCTTAAAATGGTGTCATAAAACAGCATTTTAGGCACTTTTACAAGTCAATTAAGGCAAGCTTGTGTGTTCCACAGGCCTGGTGTCAAGTCAGCCTGCCTCACATACACCACCATCAGCTCCATATGGCCACACCACACACACCACCCAGACGCCCTTCTGGGCTGACAGGGGGGCTCCTTTTGAGTATGTGTGTACTGAATCTTAAATGTAAACAAGCTCTGTGTCTGAACACAATCTTACATGTAAATCTTTACTACTCTCTCGTGTGTATGGGGGGTGGGCTGGGATTGTGTGTGGTTGTGAAAGTGCTTTTAAATGAAGTCAGACAGCTTTTACTTACTCTTACACTTACTAAAACTAAAGCCAGTATAATTTCTTGGAGTGAAAACCCAATTTCCAGAGAACCCCTCCCCATGCAGGTTGTATGTGGTCTAGGCTAAAGTGAAAATGTGCTACTAGGGCTTTTGTTACACTGAGAGGCTCTCACGATATTTATCAACCAAGATTAAAGTACCATCATGCCTAAGGATCTTTTTAGGCAAGCCATCTGTCTGTCTAATGCAGTATATAGCACCCAAACACTTATGTGTCCATTATTCAGGCTTAAATGAATCATAAATTGACTTTGTAGCTTTGAGGTGTGAACTCCTGAGACCCAAAAATGATTTGTTTTTAACTAATGAATGTGATTTCACTTCTGGATGAGTAACTGCATCAGACCAAATGCTGATAAATGTGGGCTTAGTTCTACTCAATAGAGGGGCATGTTACTCAAGGGATGTCATTTACATTTACACAACATACATAATAAGAGTCCCTGACCATTCCTTAAAACCACACAGAAGTCAGTGAAAGAGAAACAAATGCTAATGTGTTAAATTGAGACACTGAAGCAATAAGGCATCCATCTCTAACACCCACACTCTGCTACACACTTTCTCACATGCATGAATTATGCGATCACACATACAGTAGTGTGCGCATGCAGGCATATGTGTTTTCCATCGGGTACAGGATGTGCTACTAGAGCCAGTGAAGTCTCTGGGAATAGTAAACTATTAAGCAGGCTTCCAGATAAAGCAGAAAAACAAAGTGCCGTCCATCCATGACAGCTCAACTGAATAGCAAGCCTGCATCTTCAAGGTCCTTAAACCTTTACACACAATGGCTCTCTTCATCTGACTGTAAACCAGTAAGGAGCATTGGGTGGCCTCCCTGACACTGTCAGCTTTTCCAGACACCTGGCGCACCAAAATATCTTCTCATGGAAGATGCCATTTGCTTAGAGAAGAGTTACAGAAGAGAGGGAAAAACAGAGAAAGAGAGCATTACAGTGGACCCTTGTGGGAGGAGGTGGAGGGGTAGAGGGCAGCTTAGAGGGCAGCCCAACTTTGTCGCAAGTCTTTGAGCTGACTTCGAGAGAATGGGATCAGGTAACAGTTAAAGTCCTCTCAGACCGCACTCCCAACACTTCCCAATACAGCCACGGGCCAAGGGAGCACCACCACTCGCCCAAAACGCCTGGCACTCTGCCAGCACACAGACCCATAGCCAAACCAACCTTCAGAAGAGATTACTCTCTTTTTATTTTTAGAAACATCCATTATCTGAGCAATTTGCCTTTCAAGAGTATTTGACTTGGGAAATGTCAACAACAGGAGGAAGGCTGGGCTCAGCGTCAGCCAACTATTCAAAAAGTGGACAAAAAAAAGAATAATTCCCCATGGCAGTAAAAAAGAACTCTGAGAAGGCTAATTTGACATTTTTGATATACAGATATTTAAAAAGAGCTGGCATGTCAATGTAGCTGTAACTGCACAGCCACTTATTTTTAGCACTTTGTTGTCTAATAAAGTAGCATAAAATGTGCAGGAGAGGAGTTTTTTACTTTTCTGCCTCGCTCTGAGAGAGGTTTTTATCAGGGGTTATAGGCCTATTTTGGGATGCAATTTAAAGAACCTAGACACTGATCCACACTCCACCACGAGTAACACTGGAGACTTGTCTCACACCCCTCCTTCTCTGAAATGTGGTTAGCAGAGCATTTGGGAGCGTGGGTGAATGTGTGTGCGTGTGTGGTGGGGGTGTTGCAGCGTGTAATTCCAGAAGCTCCCCTTACCCCCTCCCAAGTTTCCCCTTTTTCCTCTCCTTCAGACAATTTTTATTACCACTACATTTCTGACCCAGTCTGTTTCCATATTGCTAACCACACCATTCCACAAACATGATGGAATCTTTGTTTCAGGGCATTTAAAAAGTCATCTTTCCCACTTTTTTTATACAAATTCCCGAATGCCTACAAAGCTATGGAACAAGAGTCAGAACATTGCATTGATGTAAGTGGGAAAAATGTGTTAGATTAACAGTGGATGAGTCGACAGACAGGATATTAATAAAGATGAGAAAGGGGACAGGTTTCTGGTTCCAGTATGAACCCCTGATAACCTTGCCCCTGATTAACTCCATTTAAGTCCTTTAAAACTTCATCCTCTAGCGTCCCTTTCCACCCAAAGCATCAATATTTTCTATTCCATGCTCCAGACTGGGTCAGAGTATTTGGTTGCTCCTCCAAAGAAGCTCTATTTTATTAACTGTAAAATGAGCGCTGCCAAGTACAAGTGGAGAGAGAGAGAGAGAGAAGATTGAGAGCTAAATATAAAAACATTTAATCGTGCCATGTTTGGTCTAATGAATGAGTGGGATGCAGACAATAAGGCCAGTCAGCTGAAGAGAGCACGAAGAACCACATCCCTGCCCTGCACGGAGTGCTATTCATCCACATACCCCAGTTAGCTCATTCATATCACTCATCCATTCACCATCTTGGGTTCAGCATCATTTCAACAGCAAGTGTTGTTTTCAATGAAATCCATCTTATTAGTTGACAATTTATCTTACATAGGCCTTTTCATTAGAAGTTAAAATCAGACTCATCCATCGCGAGAGCTGGCTCCTGGCCGCTGATTTGCTTTTATTTGCTCTGTGAAAGGGGCCGTGTGTGTGTGAGAGAGAAAAACACAAAGAGAGAACATTTGTCAGAGGACATGACGACGTTCTAGAAGCTTGGCTCCGACCAATGATAAGTGAGTTCTAGAAGCTTGGCTGAGGTTCTGGTGTTTACTTCCATTTCTTTCCATATCCTCTCAGCAGCCTCCAATGACGGACACTGGCCCAGCCCTGCGTGAAGCATAAGGCTGCTTCTCTCTCACTCTGTTTCACTGAGAGTGCTGAAAGGAGTTCATTTAGGGACAGGCTGTGGGGAAATGACAGCCTCAGTCTTAGTGCCTATAGGTGGATTATCTCCACCTGAAGTGTGCTCCACCCTCTGTGTCTTGCTATAGTCTCATTATTTACACCTAGCATGTGAGGGCAAGCTCAGCTATGGCCAATCACATCACTCAGGAATGGCTCTGGTTCATAGGGGCACATGACAAAAGCTCTTCATAAACTGAATACCTTGTGTGTGCTCTATTTCAGGTTCTCTAAGCCTTGATTCTAGTGTTGCAGAGACTGAAACTGATTGGACTACAAGAAGGGAAGAAGCGTTTCTGAGGATTTAATTAGATTTAATAAGGATTTAACACACCGATTCTGAGGTGAAGATTCAGTTTCACTTATCTGATGTGTTAAAATGCCTTGATTCTACAGAGATCTATCTATTTACTTGCCAGATTGCCTAGGCTTAGAAAAACACAGAAAAGACTTGTGTTAAGTATAAAAAGTAGTATAACCTCATGCAAAATGGTGGTGCAACTGTGCTATAAACAATTCAAAAATACTCAGGATGTACCCAGTTGCTTAGTTCTGACCACTGAAGATGACAAATGAGAGATAGACCAAATGGCGTACAAGTAATCCAGTTTCATATTTCATATAATGTTTAGAACCTTCATTTTAAGCGTGTGTGTGTTTGTGTGTGTCCTCTGCTTACACTTCCTGTGCTTATATCACAGTGTATATAGCTGTATATGAACTAATGCCTATAAAATGACCTTCCCTCTATGCAAGAGTGAGTTTGTTTTTGTGTGTGCCCATATGGCAGCATGTGTGTATCTATTGTCGGCCTCACACATCAGTCAGTGTATTTTCTGACGCATGAGGCTCACTTGCGAAGATCAGTGTGGCGGAGGCTGAATGTAAACACAGCGGCACACATCCACATTCAGAGGAACATAGGCAGGCCCTGCCGTACACTGTTAGTAAAGAGGGAGGGGACTGATGGGGCGGAAGTTGGACATTTCCTATAATGCTAGCAGGATTCACTGATTGATATACCGGTAGGTGAACTGCTGTAACACTGAGCCCCTCTACCTTTGTCTACCTCATCTCTTGTTCTCTTCTGTCCCCCCCTTCTCACGCATATGCTCCACACTCATATTTATCTCCTGCATAAGTGCTTTCTGCTTAACGTAAATCATGCGTGAACAGGGCTACTTTAATCGCCATACTTTGTTGTTTCTGTATTCACAGAGAGGCGATATCATCGCTGGGGTGGGGTGGTGCTGGGGAGGACTGAGTAAGAGGGAATGAGCTCAGGCCTCAGGCAGGCAGGTCAGCTCACTGCTACCATGCGGATAAAAGTAAGCAGAAATGCAGGGTGAAAACGAGGCTCTGAAGGCAAAATGATCTCACTGGATGTTTGAGGTTAAACGCCAGGGGCAACAGTGCAAAGTTTAGTTAAAGGACACACTTAAGAGGTGAGTATTCACAGGAGCCATTTAAAGGAGAAGAGGAATGAAGAGAAAGGGTGAGAGAAAAGGACAAACTGAGAATAAAGGAAAGAAAAAAGGGAAAGTAATAAATGACGGTGACGAAAGGGAGGAGACAGAGAAAGGAAAAGAAAGCCTGCCTACTCTCTGCTCTTTTATAAATTTCCTTTGTTCTAAACCAGCCTCGGCCTGTCTCATATAAAAGATGGGCGTTAGTAAGACGAGTGGCTCACTGCAGTCACTTTTCATTATTTCATTTATTTGTCACATTCTATTTGAGTTTTCCCAGCGGGGCCAAAAACAGTAGTTGCCCAGCCAACAGCAGAAGGGAATTCCGGGCACTGAATGCGTGAGTCACTTTGTACCAGCATTTTCCTAAAGCATGCTGCCTTTAAATAGTCTAAGGAAATGTCCAAATGACCTAATTACAACTCAGCCTTTTCTAAGTATACCAGTGCATGACATGGTATTTGAGAAAGTAGGCAGTAAAACGCTTTTGTACAGCCTCTTAATACTATTTATTTCAGTTAATTCTGACACAAAAAAATCTGTGGAACACACGTTATACGTGCCATTCTGTCTGAGAAGCTTAGAGACCAGAAATTCAGCTTTCATTTTGTTTGCTGAACTTTGAACTTGATTAAACTCAAATTCTTTATTGCTTAAGTAAACAGTAATCTTTTCTTTTCTTCAAACACTCACATTTGTTCTTATACATGAAAAATGTAACGCAATTGTTTCTATGAATGCTCACAGATATGTATACATGCACATGTACACACAGACGGAGACACGCATAACCTACTCATCCTCGTGCAGAGGCGGTAAGAAACATGACTACAAGGCACCTCTGACAGAAACCTACAGTCAGAGCTGGAAACAATGATAAGTAGACTCACTCAGACAAAGGGCTCACTCATCTAGCACACAGCCAGTGCCTTTTCAACTTCCATTCTGCACACATCGCTCTCCGATTCTAACTATATCCTTTTATTACGATTGTTTATTTTGTGCTGTGGGAGACCAAGTGGTATGCATCCCGTTTGAAACCACTTTATGGTAATGGTTTGGAAATATCCAAGCAATTAAAGTGAAAATGAAGGGAAACTGATAGACTGGTTGGAGTGCTTCAGATTCCACTGTGGCACTCTGACTAAGTGCCTAGCCGATGGCCACCTCTCCAAGAAGAAGAAGCACTTTTATTCATCTGCAGCTGTGCAACCTCAGCATAATAACCTAATGAAAGGGAGAACTACTGTACCCTGGGCGGTCCCGCCGCCCTGAAATCTGAGGAAGACAGAGGTCAAGCACTGTACAATTATGACACCTTGAAAAAAGCTGCAGTGATTGAATGGGAGAAATGTCAGGAACAGAATGGAACCTTGAGAGGAGGAAAGACCTGTCAGACTTGGAGAGAGTGCAGACATAATCAGTGAGTGAGAAACAGCTCAAAATAGACCTCTCTAATTTTACCGCCTCCCCGCACCTGAGGAATTATGATGAATGACAATAATAAGCATAATTAATGTAATCATTTCAGCATTCTAAAAACGCCTGAGTGTTCTATTCTACTCTGAACTAGCATCTGAGCGCTCTAACGTTTGCTGGCCCCTCTGGTGAATGGCTTTTTCTCTCACGGTGATTCTTTGAGGCTGCCAGCAGGGTGCCGGTGCATGCTGCGATTGTCCCTGATGTGAGCTGCTGTTTATGCGGCCGGAGGACTGCCTGATGTGTGGCAGCAGCATGGCGAGCGGCCGGCACTGAAAAGGGGCTCTGTGCAGGGTCGCAGATCGCCTTACACAGCCACGTCCTGCTTCCGCCCCCGCTCTGCACAGGCGGCCCAGTGTACCCACTCTGACTGAGGAAAGAGGAAAAAAAAACAAAACAGAGGGGTTCAGTCCGCCCGGCAGCCCCAGCACAGAACCCCATTCATCTTCCTCTGCTGCTCCAGGATGACTTTATTTTTCAAATTCACAAATATTCCCCTGTGAAAGCCCCTGAGATCAATGAGAGAGCTAATGCTTGCTTTTCTCTGTGCTGCTGGAGATCTGAGGCCTTTCAGTCACATGCTCGTGTGTATGTCTATGCATATGTGTATGTATCTTAGAGTTGATCTGTATTACTGGCCTCAGCTGTCTGAATCCCTGGCAGCTACCTGTGAGCAGAACGGCATCTAATTGACTCACTGTAGATTGGGATTTTGCCAATGAATAACCAGTCTGGATATCTCTAGATAATTCTCCATGACTGACTGATGCCAGTGCCAGACGCTTTTAAATCGATCTCCAACATAACACATAAAAAGAGGGGCAAAGAGGCAGGTATGGAGGAACACTGGAGGCATTAAGGTGCTATTCCTGGAATCCAAAAGCACCATCTGGGTCTGACCACAGTGCAGGAGACAAGGCCTGTGAGATTGACACCATTTAGAGCCGTATTTGTGCAGAGGCCCTCCTACGTGTGGGACAGGGAACCGAGCCGGGGCTACTTAAGATTCCTGGGGAAATGGCAAAGTGGGTGAATAACTCTGAACACAAACAAACCCTGGGGCATTGATGATGGGACTAGTGCAGGCCTGGATGTTTTTCTTCTCTCTTTCATTCATTTGATGAAGGGGGAGAGCGAGAGAAAGAGAGAGGTAGACATACAGGGCCTGTACCTGCTGTCCTGTGTCGCTCCTCACCAGGTCACTGGACACTACCTTGTTTTTTCTGCTTTAAACACATTAAAACAGCATCTGATATGGCCTGTCCAGCCAGGGGGAATAGGAAAACATCCAGTTTGCCCCAACGGATCTTTCCTTGGGTTTCCCCTCAGATGTCAGTCCCTCATCAGCTTGAGAAGAATGATGCTCTGTACGGTGACTGCAAGAAGCCATTCATGGCCCCAGGCCTGGCCATATAGAGCCTGCATGTCCAATCTAGAGTCTCTTGAACAGAACTGGTACTGATCCACTCTCTGTAACATAGAACTGGCATTAATCGTTCGCTCAGGCCGGACAGGCCCAGCAGTCATTCAGACAGACTGGAGTGGAATCAGAAGTGACTGGTCATGCTGGCAGACACCCAGCAGTCACACTTGGTCTGAGTATTGACACAGCTCCAGCATCGTTCACATCCCAGTAAGACATAACTCCCAGGACCTCTGTACTTCTTTATGAAAATGCACAGAGAGAAAGAGAACTCATTTCAAACTTATTGCAGGGCTTATTCAGTTTAGATTCATTGCGATTTAAATGTTTGGGAACCATTAAAACATCGTAGCTATGGTCCTACTTATTGCAACTCAGATATACATTTTATTAAAGCCTGTATTATTCATTTTATTAATTAGCTTGTACTTTTTTGACCAAAACGATTTATGTTTGATTCATGTTATGTTTGTTGAATTATGTGGACAGTCAAGATGCTTATAACACACAATCAAGCATTCAGTATTTGTTTAGACGCTCATTTGCATACTGTGAAGGTTATTAGCAAATGATACTTTGATGAGTCCTAGCAATCACACCAAGGAGATCATCAGATCAAGTAATCATCACCTTAACCACAATTCACTGGGGTCAATACAGTCCAAACACAGACACAAAACTCAGATGAAGGGTAAATTAATCCACCACATCTTTTATTTACCCTCCACATATTCCCTGGCCAGTCCTCTTGGACATCTCTCTGCATTCCTGCAGAACCATTTGGTCGATGACAAACAGGAGTCTGTACTGAACGTGTGTGTAGGTGCCCAGGGGTGCGAGACGCGGTCTGTGCCCCCAGGGGGGGGCAGCTCTGTTTGGGCACAGCAAGTGTGGACCTGATGCCCGGCTGGAGAATGTGTCCACTGTCCAGCAGACCTCCATGGCCTGTGTGTGGGGTGAAAATCTCAGCCAAACCAAAGAATGACTCGCAGAGAGAGCTGTGTACTTTGGAAACTTTGCTCTTTTGCTAATCTGGGTCTTATAGAAAATGTAGCCTTTCAAGAGCACTTAACAGAACGTTTATAGAGAGCTGACAGAGAAAATAACCTCTTTCCCACAAAATGTCACCGCTTTCTAAGCAAGCAGAGATAACGTTAGAATGAGTGCTTCATCATTTGGAAATAAGATCCACAAATCTCTTATTGAATAATACATTTTATAAAGACATGCTAATTCACAATTCATTCTCGAAGATTACATCTTTTGTATTGGTCCTGAAGTATACAGACTTATTGCATAGCCTTCTCTTTTGGCAGCTAATAAACCCTCCTCATTGCTGTGGCTAGCGGGCTCCCAAAATGAGACATAGGTTTATTAGATACAAAATCAGTAAACTTGGCAAAATAATCCCTGTATTTCCAGCTGCCTGCCTAATTTGAGGATGTTGCCTAGCTGGTTTGATGCACTGGTGAAGGAGAAAGTCTGCCTAGGCTGTAGGGAGTGCGAGCCTTCAGGTGACAGACCCTCTCTACAGCAAAGCAGACAGCAGACAAATCTCCTCTACAACAAAGAGATCCACACAGCATGCTGTAACCCTGTCCCTCTGCTCATGAATCATACTTTCCCCTCTTTCTACTCCTATTTTTACAGCTGGACACAAGCAGATCTGCATGAACACTTGTGTCCAGCGGACAGCTGGAAAATGCCCCAGAACCCTGATCAGCCCAATTGGGTTGAGCCATCCACACTATACTCATAACACATGCAAATCGTTTCGAATCCACCTACTCCGCAAATACTTCTGTAAATGGCATATGAAAACAAGCCTTTTCACTAATCAGATCACGTTAAATGCAAGTATTGAAATGCAATTATCTGTGGACAGATACCAGATTCATATTTATGTGCTTCATTCAAATGGCAGAACCTCAGAGGCTAATTAAATGATCTAGTGGTGCAGCCCAGGAGCAAATTTGAGGCCCCTGGTCTTTCCTGTTTAGATTTTGTTTTGCAAAAGCCCTTTATTCAGAAAATAGAATAAGAGGGTGAACACTCAGGGCTTCTGAAACAAAACATTTACAGAATGTTTTTAGAACATTTAAACACATGGCCAACCACCGATGTGTTGCATTCTATATAAATAGTTACCCTCAGCCATCTGCTGCCAAAGAGGGAGAGAGAGAAAGAGAGAATCCCAAACTGGGAAAAATACAAATTACAAACTGGAAGGAGGTGAAGGCCAATTTGATGGGTGTTTACCCTTCTATTGTGTGACGCTATCCCACTTGGCCACACAGTACAGTACAGCACTGTATATAAGCTCTGACATAGAACTAGTAGTACTGTAGGGTCTTCATGTAGGAAAAGATGTTAGATGCTAATGTGTTCCAGTGCAATAACAGAGCCAAAGAAATCACTTGATCGAATGACCATCACTTTAACCACAGTTCACTGAGGTAGGTGCAGAACAAAAAGAAAATGTTTGTGAAAAGAGGCTTTGTGTATGCATGAGTGTGTGTTTACTGTGGGCACATCTGAAAGCCTATGCCTAAAATTAGGAAATAGTATCCCTGCATTCCTCCCCAATCTCCCCATCTAAAGCATTTCAGAAATAGTAAAGAAGGGGAGAAAAGGAAAAAAGGGAGTGCCAAAAAAATTGGAAATATGAAGGAGTTGAGGTCATCTTGAGTTTTTGAAAGGTTAAAGGAATACCATAACCAACATAAAGAAATGCATGACTGCGGGAACGCCTCATTAAATGCCGTCTGGAAATACGGATCTCTACAGGGCTATAAATGCTCTTCTCATTACGGTCATTATCAGCATCATGAAGGTGAATTTGACCCTGTCTTTACAAACTTCATTACAGGAGCTTAAGGATAAAATAAAATCAGGCGTGGCTCTATCAACATTTCTGCCCCAGTGATTTCCTGGATAGACCTTGTGCAAAAGAAAGCCAGTTCAGTAATCCATCCAAACAAAACAAGAAGCGAAGGCATGAGATGAGGAATGTAAGGTGTAATTTACGCGCCTCCCCCTCTGTGCGTGTGTGTGAGACGGCCATGCTACTGTAGCACCCTGGAGTGCCTCTGATGAATAAACCATTTGGTGCTGGGACTGCTGAGATGGGATACGCTGCCATAGGCCATTAGAGGGCTCAGCTGCAGGACAGACTGGGGTCTGTATCCCCATCACTTTCTGCCTCTCTTCTGCCCTCCCTCTCATCCCTCCAACACAGCTGGGAAAGCACCTTTGTCCCTGCTAGCGGCAGCACCTCACCCATGTCCTGAATCCCACGGCCATAAAATTCTGAGACCAGCTACTGTTAACGGGACAAGGGTGGGGCCTGAGCTGGCCTAAAAATCAGGCAAACACTGTCAATGAGCTGCCTTCTCATGAGCGCAGACATTCACAAATATACCAGGGGACACACATGACTGAAAACCAAAATTATTAGCACAAACATGCAAAAAAAATCTTAACAGAATTCTTTTTAGAACCTTCAGAGTCACAGATTTTTTCTTCCATGTCCCAGTGACGCTAAAATCTGAGGAGGCCTGGCAACTGCACTTCAAAGCACACAGTAGCATCTAGACAAAGGAATTTAGGCACAGCAAGAATGTGACTTCTGCTGCTTCCCTTCTGTTCAAAGCCACCACATCTCAAAGAGAAAAAGTTGACTTTTTTGAGAGAGTGGGAAAAATACAAAAAAAAAGGTTGCTGTGGTTTTAAGAATACAGTACAGAGGGGAGTCTCTCTCTCTCTTTCTCTGTCTTTTTGTCACGCTGCCGCCAAAGCAGGGGGTGATTAAAATGAAATACAGGATCGTAAAAGTTTTTTGGGAGATTTCTGAAACGTTAAAAAGGTTGAACAACCTCAGAGGACGTAAAAATGACAGCCTCTCCATGGCCATTTAAGGGGTCATAGCAAAGCAAGCAGAAGGATGGAAAAATCTTCCCAAAGACAAAAGCATTTAGCTTGTCGACTGCAAAAAAAGGCCTAGATAAGAAAAAAGCCTCATAGTGTCGAAGTGTTGTTTGTGTGATTTTCTGCCAGACAGGCTCTGTTGTCTCTGGGTCTGAGCTCACGAGAATGTAAATTGCGATAAGTCATGTGCTCACTGCCAGTCAGCGAAGTTGCGTAATTGATATTGATCAGTGATGCAATCCCTCCATCCAGCCACTCCAGCTGATCTTTCATTGTAATAGAACCCAGGCTTTGGTCTGAGTGGGAAAAGTGACGTCGTGCTGGAATAAAAAAAAGGCACCGCTGACCTTCTGGAAAGGATGTGGGTGGGGGCTTTGCATACCTTTGGTATTCTGGGCTAACGCTGAAAAGCTCTTAAACTCATTTATCAGTTATGCTATGCGATACTATGCACGGTAATTGCGGCCTTTGTAATCGTGTCCTTGGCAGGCTCCTTAAGTTGTCTGAGCAAGCGTCTGAGTAGAATGTAATTGCTGGCAACTGGCATGCTACGGGGAGGATGGAGTGAGAGAATAGGAGAGACAGAAAAAGGGGAAGGCGAGAGGAAGTGAAGTGTCGTCCTCGGCAGCTCCTGTTGAGGCTGGAATGTTGGGCTCAGAGGGAATAGGTCTGCCAGCGCTGCTGTGCAGGTCAGCGCAGAGAGGAGGGATAAACAAAGGTGTGGGATTAAAGCGTACATTTTCTCTGTCCTGCTCTAGCTCACTGGTGGTGTTCATGTCTGAACATGGAGACTGTGCTCGGGGTCATGGGGTCAGACGGGTCTCTGATGGGTCTTTCTGACAGCTCGGAGCTTGATTGGCCAGGCGCGAGTTGGCCTGATGATGTATTCTAGTGACCTTCCACAGATATGTTAGCAAGCCTCGAGGGCAGGTTTGGGCTTAGGAATGAAGGCAGAGGTGCTTCAGAAGCTTTTCAAGCCATCTGAGGACCTGTGGCCTACATCACCTCCACCCTTGTGAAAACAAACAGCGTTAGCCCTGTCTTTTCCATTTATAATCCACTCGTTGAAATAGAGCAGAAAGCTTTGCTTTATATCTCCAAAAATGATAACTTTATAAGACAAGGAAACAAAGCCCCCCCCTTATAGAAATGACTTTCATTAAATAAACCAAGGTAATG
This sequence comes from Brycinus macrolepidotus, assembly GCA_037974445.1. NCBI lineage: Eukaryota > Metazoa > Chordata > Actinopteri > Characiformes > Alestidae > Brycinus > Brycinus macrolepidotus. The sequence goes on along the minus strand of JBBPCZ010000136.1, from coordinate 7,103,059 downwards.
TACTTGTTCTCCTAAAATGATGTCTCAGACGAGTTGATGCCCTCAAGATGTGCCACTCCACCCACTAGCATTTAAATTTAAATATTTGTTAGACTATATAGTAACTAGTTTAGAATTATTAATGATGAATAGTTATTCATTTGAAAAATGGTTACCATGGATCATTTACATAACAATTACAAAAATAACAATTAACACTAAATAATTTCATAATTACAAACAACAGTATAACAATAAGGCATGGACAAACTGACATCAGGGTTGTGCATTTATTGTTCATTTAAGCTGGTGAGGTTACTTTGAATCATGGGTGAGAAACTGTGTCATTTTCTTTATACAAGGCCCATAGTGGGGCCTGGTGAAATTGTCTATACCTGATGTTTACATAATATAAAGGGCAGCTAGCATTTTCGAATGCTTTGGAAAAAAGGAAAAAGTTATGGGACTTTTAATGTCAAAGAAAAAAGGTGAAAAAGAAAGTAAAGTGTTCAAAAAATGTGGACAAGTACAAAAATTTAGTTGTTTTTGGCATTTGATGAGTAAAAGAGTAAAGACAAAGGGAAAGAAAGACAGACATAAGGAGAAAGTGTGAGTGAGAAAGTGCCTTGCCACACCGCTGGTCCAGTAAAACCCTGTGTGTTATTGCATGTTTCGAAGCACTAGCTGTTTTTATTGCTGCAGTAAGGCTCACAAAAGCCTTGAGGGCAAAAGGTGTTTAATCGTGCTGTGGAAGCTGCAGACCTACTACTCTGCTTCCTCACTCCCCTGCCTAGTCCAGGCAGGAGGCTGACTGACAGGACACCTCTCTGCTGCTGTCTGAAAAGCTCACACTGACAGCATGGGAGTCTGACGTGCAGAGCAGACGGCACTGGGAATCACACTTTATGAACTCACTCTTTCTGCCGCTCACTTTTTCCCAGCCTCCTGCGTTCCCATCTTTTGTGTGACGGATACACACACACTCACACACACACAGAGTCTCTTAGTGGAGACCAGACTTTTTAACAAGCATGCCCCAGTGGGCAGCCAGCACAAAGTGGGAGGCTATTTTTAGATTGCACGCAGATTAAAAGTGGAATTTATTTCCTCATCTCCATAAAAGTGAGTCTTCTCTCCTTCTCTCAAATCACTGTCTCTGGTGGATCTTCTCAAGTTTCTCTTCTTTTTTGACATATTGTTGTTTCCTCTCCCTCCACTCTGTCCATCCTTACTCAGCCTCTTTAAACCTTATGTCATGATAACTTAGGTCTCTGTGTCCATGTGACGCACACACTCCTGTCACATGCACATCATAAACAAGAGTGAGAAAGTAAGCTGTCAAAAAGGGCATGGCAGGAAAACAGGACCAATGTATAATAACATCCTTTCACCGTTTCCCCAAGGTGACATTAATTTGCACAACACTCACTAAAAGTAGTTCACAAGCCAGCACAACAGAGCGTAAAATGGTAAATAAATTAAGTCACCTTACCTCTATGTATGTGCGTGTGAGTAATTAGGTCAACAAATCTTAGTCAAGCCCATGCAAAGCAAAAGCTGGCAAGTGGCAGTGGGGCAGACTTCAGCGTTTCTCCAGACTCAGACCCAGACTGAGAACCACCCCCCAAAAACAGACACACACACACACACACACACACACACACACACACACACACACACACACACACATCACTGCCACCGCCACCACTTCAAAGTGGATCACATCACTGCTGGCCCGAGCGCGGCAGGACAGTGTGTGTGAGAGCCACGGTGTGGTGGCTTTTACAAGATTCACTCTACCTGACCCATGTTGGTGGGGGAATGAAAATGGCCTGCAGCTACTGTGGCTCAATTTGCTGCTGGAGGTCTGAACTGCTGAGATTTTCCTTCTGTGCAAGACCAAGGAGGGAGAACAGTGGCACTGCATGACTCATTACTGGGAATGATAACCTGCCAATCACAATCAAAGTCACCCTGAAAATTATGGCCTATGCTCATCATAAATAACTGAAAACGCATGTCATCATTTTTTAATACTGCAATTATTAGGGAATCAGCATGGTACAAAACATTCGGTGAAAAGAACAGCTTCTCCAAAACACTCAGTGGGTGAGAATGGAAAACACCGTCTCAGCAGTACCAGCAGACTATCAGCCGCAATGACGGGGGCCGGACGGAATAGCAGAGAGCAAGCATGTTATTTAATAATCAGAACGGGGGGAGTGAAAGCCTGTGGAAACACGAAGCTCAATATAACGGAGGTGGCTCACTCCCAGCACACACTGACTGCAACGGAAACCCGAGCTGAGCTGTTCTGCTGCTATTCTCCCACTCTCTCAGGAGTGAAGCTATTTAGCCTGTCACTGAGACACACACTCAACCACCACCACTGAGAGGAACACACTGATGGACAGTGATAGCAGCTAGGGAGAAATCTCCTAAAGTGAGGCATGTCAGCATAAGTATATGTCAGTATGAGTGCGTGTGGGTGTGTGTGTGTGTGTGTGTGAGAGAGAGAGAGAGAGGTTAAGTGTGTGTGTTAAAGAATTGTACTACTGAAAAAAAATAACCCACCCTCCTGTCCCAGGTGTTTTACATTGGCTGTCTCTGAGCCAAGCCCCTTAAACATGCTTAAGCCCCCCCCCGCCCCCTCATATGGAAGGGCAGAGGTTGGCCAGGATATGATCTCCCTATTAGACGTCCTATTGTTGAAGGAAAGTCTGAAAGCCTGGGCTTTCCTTCGCAGGAGTGGGCAAGGGAAAGCCTTTATGTGGCAGACCCAGGACATTTATATAGTTAGCATACCTGGAGCTCTGCCCACCACAAACAGTGCCTCAGGGTCTGAATACTCTGAGATACAAAGCCAGAGATCATTCAATGGAGAGTGGAAGATATGCAGGCCCACTCTCATCAACAACTCATTATTTCTCAAAGCATCCATGCACTCACCTTTGCCATGAAACTTTTGTCTTAGCAAGATGGGATGCTCTGGGAAACATTGTGTAAAACAGCTTTAGTATTTTATAAAATTATTTTAAAAGAAATATTACAATTGTGCAGTAAAAACTTTTTTCTTTTCTCAGGTGATTTTTCATTAATGTTTTAACAGACAAATAAGCAACATACAATAACTCACTTCCAATTACACATAAATTGCTTTACTTTTTTGTGTGTTCAGTGTATATATGCCTCATGGCTACCAGACAATCAGACAGCTTTATGTCTTAGATAGATATTATGAAGTAAGTGACAAATGTATTTATTCCCTTGTGCAGTATAACAGACAGACTGATAAATTAAATACATCCTAAAGCAAACTGCTTTTGAGTTAAATATCCACTTGCTTTCAGGTTTACAATATACACTAGAGAGCAATGTTATCTTTCTGTATTATACACTATATGGTTCAGAGAAAACGAAATAGCCTACAGTGTTACATAATAGCTCCTTGAGACCCTGCATACATAATTCTGAACTAAATATTCCAGGATCAACAACTTCATGATAATGCTGTCGACAAGCAATGATTTAATAGTGTGTTAACATCTTGCAGGACTGCCTTCCTAGGGCTGCAAAAACACAGAATGGCCCAAAGCAACAGCCATAAAAGGGCATCCAACTGAGACGTTCCTTGACTATCTTACCGCTCTGTCTTGGGGAAAAGCATTCCAGCCACTATCAGGGACTGCGTCCGACTCCACACCACAGATAGACACACGTGCGCGCTACACACACTTGGAGTGAAGAGAGGTTGACTGCGAGACCACAAGAACCATCTCATATATCACTGCCACTGCGTGTCAGATAGTGGATTGAAAAGTGTGAGGTGAGGATCATATGAAATGAAGCATAAAGCATTTGCAAGAATCAAAGCAAGGGTGTTACTGCGGTCGAGACTTCCTGCCTTCTTGACAGCCAAAAAGCACTTGTTCCTTGCCAACATCATATGGCAGAGGAACATAACCATGTGCGTCCCGGAGTTTCCGATTTCTTTCTCCTTGTCCATCTGCATCGGAATAGTCCCACATGGTTTATATAATGAAGCTCTTTCTTCTCATGTTGACTGTTTAGCGCAACACGTGAAAAAGGAAATAAGGCTCATTGGGATCATACAGAAGCTGAATCTAAAATACTGCCGTGGCTTTCTCTTGCTCAAATCAGCGTCCACTTGATCTAAGGGCATCACTAGCATTCTGCTCATAATAATGAAGTTAAAAGAAAAAAAGAAACCATCACTGATCTCAAATCTGATGCTCTAGATGGAGAAAAATGCAACAAAATACCTCTGCTGGCACACCCAAATAGAAATACCTTATCAGAATGTCAATGTATGTGTGTTTGCCATTATGGTCAAGGATGCCAAGCGGGTCATTTACAGGGGAAGAAAAGGGGTAAAAGGTAACACAGTGCACATTTCATGACCCCACTAACTTGTTTGGCCCACCTCAGGCTTTCACACATCTGTGCCTCTTTATGGGGGCTTTTTCGAAGGGAAACCTGTTTATGCCTGTCATACTACTTTCAAGCATTTGTGTGTTTAACTGTTATGAGTTACTCACTCAAATGCTTGAATGATATGTAAATATAATGGATTTTGAGAGACTACATTTAATTTACAAAACAAAATCTTAGACGCTATACATACATGCATCTGCTCTATTACTCACTGTAAAACTGACATTTTCAGCAGAGTTGCCTGAATATTTAGCAACAGTAGATTGAAATGCAGGCAGTCAGTGTCGAAAACTGTGACAGTATTTTTTCTTGGAAAAATACTGGAATTTTGGAAGCCATGGCACACTGGCACAGCAGCACACAAATGTTCCTCATATCCACACACAGAACCTCTATGAGGGAGTTGAACACACCACACACTATGTGACAAACAGGGACAAGCTGAAGAGGCTTATAAAGGTTCTGCCTGGAACTTCTTCTTTCAAGCAGTTTTGTGCTGTTTAGCCATTTACCAGGTAGGAGTGCTACTCAAAAAGCGTTCAGTTTCCCAGTAGAAATTGTTCAAAATGTGAATAACCATTTTCTACTTTCCTTCCTTATATACCTGCTTCAGAAGGCATGGGAGTTCAAACAGCAGCTGCCTGGGGTAAAATTAGAAGAAGGTGGAGAAATGAAAGTTGCGCTTGCCTTGTGTATGTATGGCCACCACTCCCTCACATTAGTTTTTACCTCCCCTTTTACAACCCCACTCCTCCCACTAATGGCATTCTATCCTCCTGACCACCCAACTCTTTCCCCCTCTCTCTGACCACCTGTTCCATCACTCCACCTGTACAGCCATAAAAGCAGCTCTGTAAACTCTATCTCTCACTGCTGCTCTTCATCTCTCTCTCTCTCTCTCTCTCTCTCTCTCTCTCTCTCTCTCTCTCTCTCTCTCTCTCTCTGTGTCTCTCTCTATCTGTGTCTCTCTCTCTCTCTCTGTCTCTCTCTCTCTGTCTCTCTCTCTCTCTCTCTCTCTCTCTCTCTGTCTCTCTGTGTCTTTCTG
>JBBPCZ010000136.1:7056925-7069425 GCA_037974445.1 Brycinus macrolepidotus | reverse complement strand
GTCCATCTGCACACAGCATTCTGAGGTTTCTGCGGGAGAAGTGAAAAATTTTGGACAACAACGCTTAACAACAGCAGGTTTTTCAAATGACGGAACTGGCTGATGCAAGGAAAATGGCAGCAGACTGTTTAGATGTCTCCCTGTGCTCCTGCTTTGCGTATGTCAAAAAGACTGAAAATCTGTCCCTGTGGTGTTCTTTTAGTACTCTCTCTCTCTCTCTTTCTCTCTCTCTCTCTCACACACACAAACACACACACTCTCACAGCTGTGTTTAGGCCATTTGTGAGTGTGTGTCTGTGTGTGTGTGTGTGTGTGTGCGCGCGCGTGTGTGCATGCAAGTGTGTGGTTGCCCGTGCCGTTCCACATTCTCTCGACTCTGCCACATGATCTCAGCAGGAAGGCGTCTAATTCGGGTGAAAGCAAAGGATGCAGTCTGGAGCCAGGCCACTCTAGGAGTCTCTCTCTCCCTCCCTCTTTCTCTCCTTCCTTTCTCCTTGCTGTGCAGAGTGGGGCTGGTTTTACTGCCATCATAAGAAACACACTACTGATATAGGAGGCAGGTCGGACAGAGCCCCAGGCAAGAACTTTAGATGCGTTAAGTCAAGTGCCTAGAGAGCGAGGAAAGCCCAGCAGACCTCGCTCCCTCCCTCCTTCCCTCTCCTCATCTCTTCCCTCAGGTATGGAGAGACTAATGCCTGTCTGCAGAAAGAAGTGAACCAGATGAGAGCTGTTTATCACACCACCCTGGAGCACAAGACAAACACAAGGCAAATAAAGGGCAGTTATAGACTAAATTAACACATACGCAAACACACACACACACTACATACACAGTAAATGCACACATATATGTGATTCTTACATGCATACAGTTGGCAAAGATGTGTGTGCCACACTGTACACAAGGACACACAGCACTCTCGTGCATCCATGCACATGCATCTCTATGTGCAAACCTACTGCTACCGCACATTTACCCTAGGATTATACAGGAATTTGGCCACAATGCCCTGGGACATAATTGAGTTAGAATTCAAATTTGGCTTCAGCCATGAGCAAGAGTATTGCAACAGCACAATAAATGCCTTAGAAGTAGAACTGAAGTCCAAAACTCTGTCAAACTCCAACGATCTGGAAGCATGCAACACAAACTCAGAAAGCATGCAACACATTTAAGAGTTAAATTGTAGAGCCATATACAAAATAATCACACTGGTTTATTACATGGAAATGACTCACCGTAGCTACATAATTCTCAGTTCTTTAATGAGCTTATTCAAAAACTGAGAAGAATACACACTGAGAAGACAGGATTAATAGATACTCCTAAAATGTAGCAACGCTAGAGATCTACGGTTTGTTAGGAGTGCTGGACCACACACACACACAACCACACACACACACACACACAGACACACACACACACAGACAGAGACACAGAAAATGATGCTCTAATGCTGACAGGAGGACTTGAACAGAATTTATTTTGGATCATAAAAACGGATATAATTTGCCCAGTAGAGTTCATTATCCACTTCAGCTTTAACATTTTGACCAGAGACGTGATTCTGATCTCTGCATGTGCTCCATGATGACCTTCTAACCAGCTCCATCCACAAACCTGGTGCAATATGCCCTTTATGACTGCAGAAATATGAAACTTGTGTGCTTTATGACCAACTGCCTTGGTGTTGGTTTAAAATGAAGGCGTTTAGAAAAGCATAAAAATGACATATTTACCACATCAAAAACACCAGGGCACTGTTGATATTAAGCAGCTTTTAAAAATAGAACTGGTTTTCCCCACAGGGAACAGGACAAAGGGAAAAGTCTTTCCTAGTAAGACATAAACAAAAGTTGAGTTTGGAAAGGAAGATAGAGTATGGGCTGAGAGGTCTGCTTGTATGTCAAAAGAAATACAGTGGGGCTGTGTGTATGTGTGTGTGAGGGTGAGAGATAGAGAGAAGGAGAGAGAGTGAATTGGGAAGGTTTGTGTTTTGTGATACTTGGTCACCGCTCTATCATGGTCTGTGGGCTCAACTTCCACATGTTACTGATTTCCTGTAATTTACTAGATTAGTGCTCAGTGCGGTCCATGCATGAGCCTCACAACTGCGTCCATTAGTGAGAAAAACAAGAACAAACAACCTGCGGCACTGCATCTTCCCACGCAACGCTTATCTACAGCTACCATCTCCATGACCACAGCCAGTGCCGAGCCAGCATTTAGCCAGCATTCAGCCCAAGCTCAGCCAGCATTTAGCCAGCATTAAGTCAGCACTCATCCCACACGGAGTCGGCATTCAGACTGCATTTAATCAAATTTTAGCCAGCACTCCACCAAAGCACAGCCAGCACTTACCTCTTGGCTGCACTATGTGATGTGTCCACTATTTCAAAAGCCCTTTAGCAAATCCAAGACTAAAGCACATCTTCCTAGTGTTTAAAAAATGGTCTGCTACCCGACTTGAGGCCAATGGGACCCAGGCCAGTTTATGATGTATAACACTGGGAATGAAGAAATATACCTATGTGATATGAAGGAATGTAGCCATGTACATTTTTGTCACTTTCATGCAATTCTCCTAAATGTGCTATTTTACAGAATCATGGATGATAAGAAGGCTGTATTAGCTTGGGGTGGTGGAAAGGTCACAGAGGATTTTTCCTCTTGCTTGTTAAGTTTACCCGAACTGTGAAATGAATTTCTGCAAGTAGCAGCAGTAGCGAGGAGAACTTTAAGACAGGAAGGCCAACAGCTGACCAGAGGAGAGTGGATGCAGTTCTCTGCCAGGCATGCTTATCCTCATAATAAACATATCCTCATAATAAGTATTGTTAATGTATTACAGGTGTGTTAAATGCTAGATTAAGCAAGAATGACACTTTATGTTGATCAGCTTAAGTGCTTAATAAAGCAAAGCACTGTAAAATCAGTTGGTGCGTGGGAGTGAGTTCAGTAAGGTTAGGTTTCAGATTTTAGAACATCGGTTGGGCCTGGTCGGGTCTCAAAGTTGCTGGTACAGATCAGATAGGGGGTTGAGAGATTGTACATGAAGTCCAGGCATATACACACCTCAAAGAGAACATGACACAACACACATGGTTGCAGCAGAACTCAGTCATGAAATGATGCAGACAGCAAAGTGGATAGAAAGACCACAAAAACTATTAGCAGAGCTGAGTAAAGCGAGTATGTCTGGAGAGGACAGCAAACCTTACAGTCCCATTGGTCAGAATACATGTGTATGAATAAAATGGAGAGTAGAAGAGTGTGAAAATGGTGATGGTAAAGCAGTCTAATGAAAAGTGTGGCTATGGGGAAGTGTGGCACTGTGGCTATGGGGAAAGATGGACCCATAGAACACTGAAGACTTAAAAATGGAGCTGCGAGATAAAGAAAGAGTGGAAAAAGATAGTCACAGGCCACTGTCACTAGCCTATGACTCATTCTGTTGCATGAAAACAGAGACACAAGTGTACAAGATCTGCTTGTGTCATGATCAATGAAATAAAAATAAACTTCCCTCGACTTCTGCTCCTTTATAACGGATTGATTTTTAAAAATTCTGCACTGATCTGAATTTAACCATTCAGGTCACAGTCTGGAGATTGAGGAGAAGGGGACTGCTACAAAACAAACAAACAAAAAACACTGTAAAAAAAATCACTGCTTTAAAGAGAGCAACTGAAGGGAAGTAAGGTTAAACGGATTTAAGCCAAAACGTTTTTAATATGCATTGAATTTACAGGGCCATCTTGTGGTCAATGCCAAACTTTCTCTTTCTCTCACTCTTTCCACTACTCTCATCCGTCTCTTTCTTGCTCAGTGCAGTGCTGCAGTGTGACTGGGATACCTGCCTTCTTCCACTCACACATATGGCATCTCTCAGACACGCTTCATATAGCACGGCCTCCACATCACACGTTTGATTTGATGTTCCCATACATTTTCCCCATCACCTGCAAATTCTGCACACTTGTTTTCTACCATGACAGTTTTTGTTTTTAAGGTCATTCGTTTATACAAGTATACTATTATACTGCCATGCTGCTACTGCTTTTTAGTTTTACTACTCCTACTACTACTACTACTACTGCTACTACAACAACTACTACTACTACTACTACTAATAATAATAATAATAATGCAATATACTTATTAGATATTATACATTATATATTTATTATAAAATACCCATAACATAGTGGTATACCTGCTGATAAATAGTTTTTAATTCTATTGATAGTGGTGTCCATTGAGACAGAGAAGCTTATTATTGATAGCTTACATTCTGGCAGACTGTTTACATTTTTTTTTTCAGTTATGCAATATTGCATTGACATTAGTACACCCTAATTATTCACACAAACAGTGATAATGTAAGCTATACTATATTATACTACACTATACACACTAGTTTTTAAAATCCCTTTACAAAACCTTTGGTCATAGCTACTAAAACTCTCTCTAATAAAAAAAACTCTGCCAAATACCAATTAATTAATAATTGTGACACATACAATTATTTCTTTCAAAAGACTGTAAAAGTCTGTGTAACTTCATTTAAAATAAATATAACTTAATACCTGGACCACCTTTTTGCAACAACACCAGTCTGCAACAACATTAAAACTACTGACAGGTGAAGTGTATAACAATGATTACCTTATTACAATGGCACCTGTCAAGGGGTGGGATACAGAAAGCAACTTGTCCAGGCTACCGGGTCTGCGTATCTCCAAAACAGCAGGTGTGAGGTGTTCCTGGTATCCAGTAGTTAGTACCTACCCAAAGTGGCCCAAGGAAGGACAAACAGTGAACCGGTGAACGGGGTGAAGACTAGTTCATCTGGCTTGATCCCATAGGATAGCTATTGTAGCACAGATTCCTGAATTTGCTGGACATAATAGTAAGGTGTCAGAACGCACAGAGCATCACACACAGTGCATCACAGAACTGTTGTCACAGACTGGTCAGAGTGCCCATGCTGACCCTATCCACAGTCAAAAGCACCTACTATGGGCACGTAAGAATCAGAATTGGAATGGAAGAAGCTGACCTGATGTTTTCTTTTACATCATATGGACCACTAGATGTGTGTGAAGCACTAACTTCTGGAGGAGATGGCACTGGGACAAACTATGAGAAGGCAGTGTGATGCTCTGGACAGTGTTCTGCTGGGAAACCTTGACAGTCATGTAGGTGAAACTCTGACACAAACCACCTACCTAAACATTGTTGCAGACCAAGTACACCAATTCATGGCAACAGTTTTCCTTAATGGCAGAGCATTATGGTCCACTTATGATGTTAACTTGCCCACTGTATGTGCTTTCGGCAGTGGACACGTGTTAGCATGTCTGCGGTTATGCAACTCAATGCACTGTGTATTCTGACATCTTTCAATCATTGCCAGCATGACCTTTTTCAGCAATTTGTGCTACAGTAGCTTTTCTGTGCGATTGGACAAGAGAGGCTAGACTTCGCTCCTCACACACATTAATGAGCCTTGGGCGCCCATGACCCTGCCACTAGAACACTGATTGTCCTTCCTTGGACAACTTTTGGTAGGTACTAACCACTGCATACCAGGAACACCTCAGAAGACCTGCTGTTTTGGAGATGTTCCGCCATCACAAATTGGCCCTTGTCACTCAGATCTTTATGCTTGTCCATCTCTCCTGTTTCCAACACAGAAACTTCAAGAACTAACTGTTCACTTGCTGCCTAATACATGCCTCCCCTTGACAGGTGCCATTGTAACAAGATGTTCAAAGTTGTTAACTTCACCTATCAGTGGTTTTAATGTTGTGGCTGATCAGTGTATACACCATGCCATACTACAAACTTCAACGCATACCTTAACCAGTGCTTGGAAAATTGTTCCCTGCACACAGTGAATCCATTTTACCTATTATTAGAGACCTGTACAGGCTACTTGTGTTTGCTCTGTTTTTTGTAATGCAAACATGCAGTACAGTCTGGCTGAGACACAGATTCAGACAGCATGATCTCCTTGGGTAAAAATCTACTAGCACTGGTACATAGTAGACCTTGCCAGGAAAGCATCCTGTCTTATTTGCCAGTGATAAAAAGGAATTACCATGGCTTGACACTGCCAAGAGTTTATTTTCCAAACTCAAACAGACGCGCTCGGCGTCCTGGCATGTGTGTGCACACACACAGTGACAGGACAGAGCATGCTCCTGTGGAAAAAGCCACAGGGGAGAAAATGGGAGGAGGGAGAGAAGCGGGAGGGACAGAGAGAGAGAGAGGGGAGAAGGGGGGGCCAGTGACAAATATCTGAGATTCCAGCACCTGGACCAACCTCTCAGAGTGACCTCCCAGTATGACTTACCTGAGAGGTTCGCTCACTGTTGATCTGAGAATAGCAAATCTGGGAGAAAAAATGTTACTGTGACCGGTTCTTTAGCAGACAGCCTGGTTTTGGCACATGCTGTGTGATCCAACAAAACTACAATAAATATGACAACAACTGAAGCACACAGTACTGTGCAAATATCTTAGGCCACCTGAAAACACTATCCAAAGCTGCTTATCTCAGAAGTAAACACTTATTTATTCAGAAAAACATTACCGTCAGATATATACACATGAGCATTCATGCATTTATATCTCCAAACCAGGCAGCCTGGTATTAGTAATTATCATCAAATACCAGGCTAATCAACACATCATTACACTGTAATGTAATGCATGCTGGTGGTGGAATTTAACAAACACATGCAGTGTGTTCTGTTTTGTTTTTCTAACCATCTCACAAGATATCAATAAAATAAAAACTTATTACATTTACTTTTAATTAGTACTTATTTTTATTAGTAGTGTTTTTACAAGTAAAAAACACACAAATAAGACAAAAACAAGTCTGAAACAATTTTCTCAGGGTAAATCCTCTGTACAGTTATGCATTTGAGATTTAAGGGGAGACTTTGGCTCCATACCAGTCACCAAGGACAGCACCATCTGTAGAATACAACATATTATAGTATTATAGTTCCCAGATTTGCACCTCAAGGAGGACAACAAGATGAATAAAATGTCAATAAGTAATTAATATTGTTATTGTATATAATATAATATTCATATTGTAGGACAGTTTTGCTTCTACGGACTTGTGTTTAATTCACTTGTAAACAGATGCCAAGCTGACACAGGTAAGGCTCAACAATCATATATGCTCAAAATTTCCATTCCTCACTATGATACATTTGCAGTATCAGCAGGAACCTTGCAATCCAGCTTTCAAGCTGCACTTATTCCTCAATCACAAAAATGTACCCAAGGCAAAAAATAATGCTGCTGTCTCCTTGAATAGCGTTTTATCACTGCCAGGCAAACAGTAAAAAAACAGACGCACATGTAGCATCAAACACTATACGAGCTGAACAGGACACACACGTTGTTTATGACGAGCTCAGTGATGGTTAATGACAGGCACACTTTCTACAAGAAGAATAGCAATAAAGCATCCCCACACACACCCACACACACTCACACAGCTATACACACACACACACACACACACACACACACACACACACACACACACACACACACACACACACACACACACACACCAGCAAAAAAAAAAGAAACACTCTCTAAACAGTATAAGAAGAGTGTTTATTTATACAGGTTATGAGTAAAACAGATTTTTTAAACAGTTGCCAATGATGCCTTTAATCCTCCACAAAACAGAGCCATGTGCAGACATACAAAGCAAGAAGAGCAGACCCTCACCTTGTACGCTGGTTGGTCACTCCAGGCTTCAGTGTGTGTGTGTTCATGTGTAGCTGTGTTGCCTTCACTCTCTTTTCCTAACTGACTCGTCTCATCCACAACTCATCGTGTGGCTCCTGTTACGCTCTAGTGCAGGGAGAGGGAGGGAGGGGGAGAAGGAGAGAGGGAGGGGAAGAACGGGAGAGAGAGAGAGAAAGAGAGAGAGAGAACCCAGAACGAATTTCAAAAACAAAAAAGTACCCCCCTGAGTGAGAAGACCGAAGCTCCTCAATTTCTCTGCTGATTCATGAGTTCCTCCTTTCTTCTGAAGTGCTATCCTTTTTCATTAAAGTACCTGTGGTTCCTCAATCCCCAGTTCCAAAAACTTCCCTCTACCTGCTGTTCAAACTATCTCTCTCTAGTTAATCAAATTGCCTTCATTCCTACCTTTCTTTATCGCTACCTCTTCCCCCCCCCCCCCCCACCCCCGTCTCTTTCTCTGTCTGTCGTGCACCTGGAAGAGGGATACACACCTGTCTGGATCTTATTAAAGGAAGTGATGATTCCCAGCGAAGCTGCTGAAATTCTCTTCTACGTCCCACTCACTTATGATGTCAGCACATCATTAGCATACTGCTGAAGAGTCTCCTCTTTCTCTCGCTTTGTTTTTCACTAACCGACTCACTCAGTACTCCCTTTCTTCTTTTACTTATTTTCTCTGTCTTGTTTGCCTTCCACTGTTTGCACTGCCTGCTTGTAGACATCATGCTAAATGCACGAAACTTTTATCACTTCTACCCTACTGCTGTCATGCCTTGCTTTGGAGCTAAAAATGGAATGTTTGTTCTGATTCTAAATTGCAGTGCAAAAAGGAAAAAAAAAAACATCAAAAAAAGTCTGTTTAATCTCTTCAAAGACCACAAGGCATCATTATTGCCTTGCCACAATATTGTAAAATTTGTTTACTTTCAGTTTGCTCAAAATGCCCAAGGAAAGCACTACAAAACAAATGCCAAGACAGACAACACAATAAACAGGAGGAATTTTTCCAGTGTCCTGGCCTTTGTTGCTGCATATGGCAGGCTTTTCCCAGCTGGAGAAGACACCTCTTCTAAAAGACTTTATGACCTTGACAGTTTCCTTCCAAAAAGTTGGGAATGCAGCCCACTGATTGGCTCTCACAACTGTCCATTAAAGTCTCCTCCTGCTGCCTTTTCCTTTCAAGGAATGACCTCTGTTTTATGGAATACAAGAACCAGAAGAATCTATGAAGACCTGTGTGACGGGTGGTTCGACTGTGATATGTATCCTAACCCTAGGGATAAGGGTGCCCTCATTCTGACTTTGGACCAGGGACACCGTGCAACAAATACTTCATGTCCTTTTCAGCTTCAATAAAAGCAATTTGGCCCACAGCTTCAGAGAATCAATGGCAGCAGTTGCTTTTCAGATATAATTTACTGTGGCTTTTCATAACCCCATTCCAGTAAGGTTCAGAGTTTTCCTGAAAACTTGTCTTTTTATCTGGTTCACTTTGATTCAATTGAACACTGAGGTGCAACAGAACTGGAAGCCATGACTTACTGTGTCTGGGTGAGGTAGTATTTTAAGGGAAAACAAACATGACCCAGATCTCATAAACAAACCAGCAGATGTGGTGCCATTCTGTAGCCAGAACTGTGAAACTTGATCAGCCCTGCAAGAGAATCCTAATCCAAATGTGCATCATCCTCCATATCCAATAGACAGAGCAGTGGAATTATCTGATCTTTTTCTCTCCTGCAATTACTTCCCTTTTTTTTGCCTGGGCTGTGATGACCAAGCTAAATAATGATGTAAAACTGACCAAGAAACATAAATAAAATCTGTGGGAGAGTTTTGATTATGAGAGAAACAGCATTGTTGGTCATTAGGGCAGTGACCCTCATACAGACATTTAAACAATAGAACACGACAGGGAATTATGTTGAAAAACATCACGGCTGTGATTCAGTCTTAGGCATAAGGTGAGTCTTGTAGATGATCTCAGAGGATGTTATTTGTGATTGGGCATGACCTCAAATCTGCTGCTTTTAAACAACAGTTCTACAAAATAAAAGAAAAAAAGAAAAAAAAAAAGAAGCTCCCAATTTAATTGTGCTTTAATACTAGTGATTCCTTCCTCCATTTTTATTTTGTCCAGCCAGTCTGTAAAGCATTTCACAGCTCAATTTGTTTGTAATTTATTAGTTTCTGGCAAACTCCAGCTTGTTTAACATTAAGTCATCACAGCTCACAGACTGAAAAGTTTACTTACTCGACCAATCAGTTTGTGCCGTCAGAACAAACTGTTGAATAAACACATACAGTGGCATGCTAGTTTTACAGTAATGTGACATGCAGGATAGTAAAGGTTTTTCAGGTTCCTGCTGGCAACGTCCATGGAACAGTCGGTCTTACTGTAAACAATATAGTCCAGGAATCACAACAGTCACATTGCATTGAACAGATTGCATTACTCTCAATTCTGAAAATATTCCATAAATTCTAGAAAAAAGATTCTACATTCTGGTTGAAATGATAGTAAAATTAGTTCATATGTGAAACTGCATGTCTGTGTATATATGTCCAGTAGTTAGGCAGCTATTGCATCTACTGCACGACCACACATTCTAAACGGTTTTGATTGTCATGATTCCTTCATTTTGTTTACATTAAGACCAAAGATACAGTCAGCAACAAAAAAGAATTATCTTTAATTCAGAAAAATTAAAGACTAATTCATGCAGAAAAAAAGTAATTAAAAGAATTAAAGTGTTGAGTCTCATAATTAAAGTGCATCTTATGTAAGTAATGCCCAAACCTACCCCAAAACAGAATTTCTGAATGACGTTAGTGAATAGGGAAAATGGCTGTACTCTACTGGAAGTTGTCTACTGTGAGTGGATGAGCAAATGAAACAGTCAGACATAAATGAGTAGATACCATCAACAAGCTTACACAGATAGCACAAATCTGTCATGAGGGAAAGTGAATCTTTAAAGATGAGATGCTTATAAAGGCCTGTCACGCAGTAATATAGGGATATATGGCTTTGAAATAATTAAGTCCAAACAGAGTTCCAGGAAGTACCCATTCGTTTTTCCAAATGATCTATTTGGATGGTCATGACTAGAAACCCCAAACCCCACCTAGAGCCCTTTAAAAACTGCAATGCTCCCAAGCTGTTCACCTCCAAAGAGGTTCATCCTGTTGTAATGTGAAGATCTGTACTATTTATTCTCCCAAACACAGCTTAAATTAAAGAGGTGACCTACATATAACCCTGATAACAAAGCATACCTAGAGTCTCACTCATGCGTGTCCCTATCAGATACAAATACACACACAAGCAAAGTGAATTAACTAGAAAAACGAACAAAAAAAATCTTATCACAAAAAAGGGATTTACAACAAAAACAAAGCAATGACAAGTTGACAGTACATGCCGAGTGATACTTGACTTCTCTTGTACAACCACTTCACAAAGATGCTTGGACTGTACTTAGCTGTATATACTGTGAGGTTGACTGACAGATGCAGATATAATCAGTGACTAGTTAAGATGAACTCCAGAGAGTGTTCTCCCACGGGTCACTGTTTCCAATCACACCTGCTCCATTTCTCTTTTGCCCTTGGCAACAAGCGGGCCGGTCTAGACAAGCTATCAGGGAACACTGTGTTGCATACATGACTGCTAACCTTCTAATCATAGTTATGGTTTTGTTATACACAGTTGTGGCTTTGTTACACACATATACATACACACACACACACACACACACACACACACACATACACACACACACAGTATCAGCAATGTATCTTCAAGGCTTACAGGAAACTGTCATGCGCATCTGCAGGATCAATCTTTGTGAGTTTGACTTCCTATGGAAAAAAAAAAAATCTCAGCACTACTTTCAGGCAAAACGTACTTTAATGTCACATGGCTGCGATTTGTAGTTGTAGTGAATGAGGGGAAGAAACTGGAAATATAAAATAATAACCAAAACAAACTACACTGCTGTTTTTTCAAGTGATAAAAAGAGCAGAGGCAGCTAATTAGTTGACTAATAGATTGAGTCTGGAAATGGACAGACAGAGGTGGCTGTGGTTAAACCCAGACAGACGAAATGGAGTATATGGCCAGGACTTCTACTTTTGAATATTACAGCTTGTCAAATGTGGCTGCTGTCTTGAATTTAGAAGCTCATTCCAGAATTTAGAAGTCATGAGTAGAAACAGATAGCTGTGGCGCTGAATTATTAGGTCTGTTTAAACGGCAAAAACAACAATAATGTTTACGGCGTTGGTGTTGGTACTGGTATATTACTAAGACTGGCCAATGAGTCAACATGAGAAGGCCAAATAATGTCTGCTTCCCACAGCCTTGTCTGTGAAGCAGACCAGAAAAGAGCCTTATTCTGGTTCCATGTGCTTCTGAATCAGATAGCCATAAGGAACAATGGATCGAAGACACGGGATCAATCTGCTTCCATTTAGGGTGGAACATTTGGCTAAGAGATAAAGCAGATCCATATGAGTTGTCCTCTTCAGTCTTTCAGTTATTAATTGGAAACAAACTGCCATTGACAGTGATGTTCAAAGAGCTGCAGGCCAAGGATGACTAAAGAGAGACAGAGAGAGAGAGAGAGAGAGAGAAAAAGAAAGAGAAAGAGAGAGAGAGAGAGAGAGAGAGAGAGAGAGAGAGAGAGAGAGAGAGAGATATGTGTGC
>JBBPCZ010000136.1:7032790-7049538 GCA_037974445.1 Brycinus macrolepidotus | reverse complement strand
GCGATGAGTACCTGCTCTCCCTTTGTTTATATAGGAAGTGACGCGCTTCACTTCCGGGTCCTAGTGCGCGTCACGTGTCTGGTGGGCGTGACAATGCTAATGTTTACCCCTCTCTAACCCTGTCTGGTTTCTGGAATGTGTTTCTGGATTACCTGTCACACCTGTTCGTCTAATGCTGACAAACTGTTTGTATGTGCAAAATATATGTACTAGTAAACTTTAAACCACAGCTGAGTCTTCACCTAGTCAGTTGTTACACAGATATTCAAATTTACAACAAAGCATTGTATGCAAACCTTCAGCATTTATTGGAATAGCTTTCTTCAATTGATTCTGTTTGTATTCAGGCACCATTAAGCAAGCAAAGGGCATAACTTCAGATTCCTCTCATCCATCTTACTATCTCTTTCAGTTACTTTCTCCTGGGAAGTGCTATAGATTCTTACCAACTAAGGCAACCTGCTTCAAGTTTAGCTTCTATGCTACTGCGATAAAATTCATCTGAGTAGAGCATGTTGTGTCTGCCCACATGATTACATGGTAAAAATGGGTAAATCTATTTTGTACAACTGCATTTGGTAAAATCATATATTGTATGTATGTATTGTATGTAGGTATGTTCTATGTTTTACTGTGCACACAGGACTGTATTATATCTGGATGCACTGGACACAATCACATTTACATTTACACATATTTGGCAAATCTTCTTAGAGCAACTTACAACTGAAACATGTTATAGAGTTGATGTAGTGTTATGGGTTTCACTCAATAACTCTTAAGACAAGATGGCTGCCCTGTGTACCCTGCGTTCAGTTGAAGCATAGGTTGTGCAACCACTTCCTGTTTTCTCACAGTGCACAGTAATACGGTCTGCTCTTCTATTATCATGTTCATTGTTGACCTCTTTGGACTAAATCAGCAGAACTAATCAAAAAAAGTGTTGTGCCATCAGGGGAAGTATTGGCTCTGAACTGCTCCCTTGTAGATGTAGCTTCCAGATTTACAAAGGTACACAGAAGAGTCTCATGAGTTGCTCGTGTGGTGAACAGCAAGTATATGACAGCTCTTGTGGTGTGCCAGGCCAGACAGAAAATCAAACCCCAGTCTGTTGTGTGGAGGACAGCAGAGTTACCCACCACTACACCAACCATTATTACAGTTAAAATTATCACAAAAAATATCTCAGCACAGCAATGATAATGGCATTTTAGTATGTGCGTGTGTGTGTGTGTTCGTGTGTCTGTCTGTGTCTATGGGATCAGGTCACAGAAGTGTTGCTGGAGTTTTTAAACACTGTGCACACAAGCTTTATTAAACATATCTAACCAGTCGGTGCACCTTGCAGATGTGAAGCTACTGCAGGGTTGCCAACTCTCACGCATCCGGCGTGACAGTCACGCATTCAGCCTCAATCTCACGCTCTCACGCTCAAGAAAGAAATCTCACGCCTAATCTGACATTCTTTTGTGTTGTAATTTTTTTCACTCATGTAAAAAAAATTATTCGCTGAAAACATCGATTTCAAAGATGTTTATTTGTTACACATAGATGATAAGCATGTGTAAAACGTAAAGCGAGAAAGGTTGTATGAGGTGCTGAAAAATTCCAACAGTACTGATATGTGTGATGTGTTGCTGTGTCGTGAACTGTATATGGAGGGCTGCAAGTGATTTTCTACATAGGAAACATTAACACAAGCTCTCAAAACGCCTAGGTTTACGTCATGTACAGTTGCTCAAACTGATCAAACCAAGAAAGCACAAGTACCAAAAGTGGTTGGAGGGCAAAAAAATGCAGGCAAAATGGCTTTATCTGAGGTCAGGCTTTGTCTGAGGTCAAAAATGGCTTCATCTGGGCAGAGTCAGATAATGCTCCTGTGTGCAGTAAAGTAAAGTAAAAGTAAAGTGACCATGTTGTTAAAAGAAATGTAATTTATGTGGCTATGTTCATGTTTCTTTACTTGAAATGGTGCTCAGTGTTTCTTGCTAGGTTTATCCATAGGACAATAAAAGAAAAGCCACTAACTCTGGCAAAAATCAAACATTGTGGTGTCATTGTGGAGCACCTTAGTACTGAGGTCGTGGACCCAAAGCCTAACAAAAAAGTTGTATGCCTCCATACTTTTGTGTGCTTTTATTTGTTTTCTTGAGTAGAAAGATGTTTGGAGGACCAGGTAGTTACTTATATCTACTGGAAAAACTTATTTTTCCAAGTTGCTCTGGCTACTGTGCATATGCATATCTTCACAAGGGTGGGCTTTTCCTTCTTGTGGCTTTGCCAGCAAGCCGACTGGCTTGTTTTACCAAAGGGCAAGACTTTCCCTATAAACAGCCGCAATGTTGAGCTTTCCCATTTATTTTTCCTCAAGTGAGCTTCTTTATAATGTCTCTGGATGAACTGACCAGAAAAATTTCTTGCTTGGATAAGGAGGCACAATTACTTTGAAAATGGATGACAAGGAATACATCTATTTTTTTAAGCAAGCTTCTCGTCTATTTATTAAAATAAATCTATAAATGTTTGAGTGGAAAGAAGCTAATTTAACACAATTATTATTTATTTGCTGAATCTAACATATTGGGAAAAAGAACATAAAATGTGGTATGTGCATCAGTTCAGGCACCCTTGCAGTCAGTACTTATAAGACTCCCTCTGGCTGAAATCAGAGCCTCCAAATATTTCTTTTTGGCAGTTAACAATCCTTATATTCTTGATTTAGAATTTTTCCATTTTTCTTATAGAACACTTCTAGTTCAAAAGTATTTGTAGGTTTTCTTCCATGCACAGCATGTTTTAGATCAAATCACAGATTTTCAACAATAATCAAATCTGGGACTGTGAAGGCCATTCCAAAATCTTAATCTTTTGTTTCTTGAAGTATTTTAAGGATTAATATTGGTGTATGCTGAGGATCACTGTCTTGTTGTAATATTAAACCTCTCTTCTTCTTCCCTGACTGTGGGACACTGGGACTTGCTCATATTTAGTATAATCCTTTCCTCCTTCTATCATTTCCTGATCCACTGGAAACTCTTAAGCAAAACACATCCTCCTCCATGCATAACAGAAAAGCAGTTTTATAATTGAAATATTTCTCCTTTTTATTTCTAAACATGCCTTTGCTAATTGTTGCCAAAGAGTTAAATGCTTGCCTAATCGGCTCACTGTACTTGATTCCAAAATTCGGGTTAATCTAAGTGCTGTATAATCTATTTTAGACATGGACTGTTAAGGTTACCTTATGATGACTCTTCCATGTAAATGATGTTTGTACAAGAACACTGCACAGAGAGTCAGCGCATCACTACTTTTGTACCAGCTTAATCTTCCTGTAGGTCCTTGTCAGTGATATAGAGGTTTAGCTTAACATACCTGACCAGACTACAAGTGGGTTTTCCAAATATTTTTTGCTATTCAGTTCACTTTAACCCTTAGAACGCGAGCGGTTTTGATCCATACCGAAAGTGCAACAAATTGAAAATTGTTGTCATACGGCTTATCTGGAAGTTCTCCCAGTTTGTGTTGATGCTCAAGATGTCAGATGGCAACTGAAAGAGAGGATGGCAACTGAGCTTTTTTTGGTGTTCCTATGTCACGTAGAACCAAGGTTACTGTATTTTAAAAACACATGTAACAATCCCGCTACAGGGGTTTTAAAAATGTTGTGACATGTAAATGCCCATGAATAACAGAAATGCCCAATTTTTTTTTTATTTTAGGTCTTAGAAACAAATGGACAAAAAAGATATTTGAACCTAAGAGAACTTTCAGGATAGTTTCCAGCCGCAAATAGGTGGGGAAAGCCCACAGAGGGAGGGGGGTCCGGAGAGTGGCTGAGCGGCGGCACGCCGAGTGAAAGAGCAGCAAATGGCAAGTGTGTTGGAGGGCCTACACCAATTTTAGACTATATCATTTGTTGATCTCAGATTTTACCAATAAGATCTGAGTTCTACGGGTTAAAAAATGAAGTGTTTGTGTATCTTTTATAGTGTTCTCTTTCTTTGGAAGAGTGAATTATCTTTAGTCTCAAATTGTCAGTCAGCTGCTTAGGTGAACCCATGCTTGGCGAGTGTAAGTACAACACCTTGAGAGGTTTGAAATGTCACATAATGAATTATGCTTTGGGATTGTTTACCCCTGACTTGGATTAAGGCCTAAAAGATCTTCAG
This sequence comes from Brycinus macrolepidotus, assembly GCA_037974445.1. Lineage (NCBI taxonomy): Eukaryota > Metazoa > Chordata > Actinopteri > Characiformes > Alestidae > Brycinus > Brycinus macrolepidotus. The sequence goes on along the minus strand of JBBPCZ010000136.1, from coordinate 7,045,366 downwards.
AAAAAAAAGTAAATTGACCCAATCTTTTCTCATTTTAGTAACCCTCTGAGGATTACGATCACAAATACGTGATTAGAACGTTAGAGAACAGAGGGTTCCGTATTTTGACACAACAAACAGGGACTTTGTTTCAGCTAACAATAGAACTCTAGAGCGTTAGTACGGAATTCTAGTAGAACGGAAAAAAATCACTCTCCTGGGCTCTCTATCAAACAAAATAAAAAACTCACTCCTCAAAGGGTTAAGAAATGTGTCAATGTGTTTGTTCCATGCAGATCTTGTGTTAACTTCTTTTCAATTAGAAAATCAACAAAATATGTAACATTTGCTTACAACTACATAATACTCTTAAACTGACAGACTATTCCATCTTTCAACATTTATCTTTTGGTCTTAATATTGAAAGAAACTTCCATCTTGCACACATTTTGTTTTGCTCTAAAAAAACAGAAAACATAAAAATAAATTTAACTTAATATCTGTTAAAAGACTTTTAAAAGACAGAAGTTATATTGTTGCCTCCAAGCCTGGAATTTGACAACATAAAGTAACAATTCAGCTCATTAAAATCTCTCATTAAAATGCACCAGTATTAGAAGTAGGAATAAGCCTAAGTGCTGGACCAGGGCACCTGTCTGGGGTCCTGTATTAAGGGATGGTGGTCCAGTTGGTCCACCAGCCCATTATTCAGGACACTGATCCTAAATGTGGATCCTGTTGCCCTGGCCACAGAGAGACAGAGAAGGGACCACAAACCACAGCAACATACAATTATCCCAAACAAGAGAGCCAGGCCAAGCTCTTTCCACTGAGCCGAACAACAACAGTACACACATACTTGCGTACTTGCGCGTGCACACGCACACATACACACACACACACACACACACACACACACACACACACACACACACATACACACACTCAAGCAAAAGTACACTTGTGTGCTTTAACTTTTCAGTCTCAAATTTCAAGCATTACCTCTTCTTACATAAAGTCACATCTTGCACGTCTCACACAACACTCACACACATATAATCAGTCACACACACATGACTGAAACAGGAAATCATTTAGCCTATAATACTCATGTGTAATTCTGACTTGAAGCTGTAACCTGTCCAACTCAGTCATATGACACACATTCATTCATGCCATCATCCAACTATTTATTAACAATTCTATTTACGAAACATATAAGTTTAGTTTCACATTTCCCTCGTGCCTCCTTTAACATAGTCACATGCACTCTGACAGTTTTCTGGGAGGCAGCATGCAGGCATGTGTGCAGTGCTGGCATGCGTACGCATTCCACAAATGCCCTGGAGGAATACCAGAGTGTGTCTCACCTCACGGTCAGGTAATGCCATATATTACAACAGCATGAGGGCTGCGTGCATGAATACTGGATTAGCCGAGGAGCGTTTCATCAGCTTTGGAGCCCATCCAACAATATCGATGTTCACCTTATTTTAGAAGGGTTCACGCGGTGGGACTGAGTGGGGGTTGAGCGATCAAAGGGTTGATCGAGCTTGAGCTTTTTATGGACACCACACAAACCCATATGTTTCAAATGAGGCCAGTCTGCCTGAAACCTGGAAACCAGCTCACTGGCACATTATACAACAAACTATATTCAATGCAAAAACCCTCCAAGACACAGGCACTTTAGGCTTCTTTTAGAGGCATATGATCTGCAATTTGTTCTTATTTTGGTTGTTTCTTGAGTAAATATGAACACAACTGACAGTAGGACAAGAAATCTGATGCTCTTGGGCAGCTGAAACCCGCCATCTGAGTTAGACATGGTGTGTGGAGTGAACCAAGGTACATATCAGCGGCAATAAAAAAACTACAGTAAATACTATGGGTCTACATCCATTATGGAAGTGTTGACAATTTGTGAACAGAGGACAAAAGAGTTGACCTGAACAAATGTTTGCCATTCGATTCAGAGTGAAGAATGGGTAGACAGACCTCAGAAACCATGAAAGAAGCCACGTACCCAGGGTTGGCACATCCATTTATGGGCAAACCTACGGCTTGAGGAAGGGCGGCATATGGGGCTACCCATACACTGGTTTGCAAAACCTTTTTTATGTTTCGCCCAGAGTAGCACAATGTCATGTGCTGGCTCTGCATGTACCATTCAGCTATTACATTGTCAAGAGGTCCTGAACTTCACATCAAATTTTCTGAAACCCATGTCACTAACACAAAACCAAATGTTAAGCCTACGAATTGAGTTTTAAGGTTAACACCAGCAAAAGCACAGTGGAGAGACTAAAACAGTACATACTAGGCCGCACTCAGCAGAAGCGAGTTGGTTTGAGCAGAAAGATGCTGTTCCATACAGAAGTGACCCTGAGAGTTTGCACCCTGAGGAGCTGCACACAAAAGTAATGACAAAAAGACAGAACCAGAAGTAGCATTTGGAGTGTGTTCAAAATGGCAGAAAAGGCCTCAGTGGGACTGTGAATTAGATTCAAATGTAATTCAGTAGAGAGCGATGTGGGTTTGGGACATAATGGGACATAAAATGGATGCAGATGGAAAGATGTGATTTCAAAGAGTAAAAGAAAGCTGATGTCCGCTAGAATAAGCAGCAGTGATTTACAGAGTACAATCAATACATCTATGTGACATTTTGGGGCATTTTAGGACAATAGTATATTTACTCAGATCAAAAATCCATTAGGGAAAATGGAACACGATGACTTTTCTTTCATTTTTTTTATTATTATTAACTTTCCATTACTTTTTTTAAACTGTCTTTTCAAATAAACAATGTCAGTTTCAACTCTCTGACTCTTTCTGTCTTTAATTCCAGTTCGGTTTGTTTTAACATGTCCTGTCAGGGCATAATGACCAGGTGATAGCTGCAGGCTTCAGTATGACATTCCTCACAATGTTTCATTATAGGATGGAACTCTATGGCTTGACGTGTATTAGGTAATGTACCTCCATGAATTTTTTTCATGAAAACACAAGAAAGACACGGCTTTATTGGATGATGTCATTTTGTGAAGACACTGTTTTTACAAGTCCTAGAAAAGCACGTCCATGTGCATAACCTTTGCTTATTGAGGGTTCACAGTGAATGTGGAAAAGCAAGGCACACTACACTGCACACACTGCACTTCTTAGGGGTTCACGCTGCAGCGTATTTTGAAGGCTGCGTTGGGCTGGACATCACCTTGCTGATAAGCAACAGTGAGCAATAACTAACCGGCTGACTAGAATTATCCAAACCTCTTTGTTGTTAATTACAAGTAATATTAACCAATGAACAAAAAAATGCACCCCCAAAAATGAGACCCCAGCTGTGCTAGTAAGCTAATGTTTCACTATAGACAAGCAAAATGTTTAACTACTATTATTAACTTCAAATGTGGTGCTTTAAGCAAAAACAAGGTAAACTTAAAGAAAAGCTGCTTTTTATTTGTCATGGTTCAAATACCTGAAAGATTGCAGTCACTTAGCCATCCCCATTACAACTGTCATCAAAGGCCTGCCATATATTTGATCTGATCAGAAAAAATGCCCATTACTCAGGGCAGGGTTTTCCCAAAGTGTGGTGCAAGACAAAAAAACTTGTAATGCCAACAATTAAAACAGTCATTTTAAAATAAGACCCAGGGCTTTTAAACTGTCCGAAATTGCAGCCAACACTGTGGAGCTGGCCCTCGCATTATTATGAGTAAGTGTTGCCATTTACACATTAATATTATTTTAGGTAAGCTTACCAGGAAATATTGCAGGTAAAAAAATTCACTTTGCCTATAGTGGCAAAATGTAACTGGGGGTGTGTCACTTTAATCAGGATGCAGAAGGCAGGTGCAAGACCTAAAAAGTTTGGACACCGCTGATGTAGGGTGCTGTTCTGGAGCACTCCACACAAATAAAAGGCGAGGTGCTCAGTGTGCAAAAATACCATTTTTTTTTCATGAAGATTTAAGTGGAGACACCAGACTGATTAGCATACTGTAATAGCCAAACAGAACGTCTTATAAAATGTACTACACATTACACTGAACAGGAGAGAACAGGAACAAAAATGAAGACAAATACAACAGCACTTAAACCCATTGAAGCCAACGTGCAAACTGGTGTCCAGTGCATGTCCTCTCAACTCCTCTCTGTGTGCAAACTGTCAGTGGGTTTGACATTGACGGTCTACATAATGTCAAATTTGTCCTCAAGGAAATTAATGGAGCACTGTTTAAATAGATTGAATATCTTCCTCTTGTTGAAACTCGTGGAGGGTTCGTGTTAGATGTTAGAGAAACACAGTACTGAGAAAGTGAATAATGAAAAAGAACTAGATGACAATCATAAAGAACATGTCCCACAGGAATCTGGACCAGCCCATTCATTACATGTCAGACATGTGCAAACTGTATTGCAGGTATTCAGTGGAAAAGGGCAAACTGTTTCCACAACAGTGCATTTAAATAAAATGTCAGTATTTTACTGCTGGAATGAATAACCCTCAGTTTGTCTCATACTTTTGTAGCTTCTAATATACCGAAAATGGGCAGTTTGGCTCAGATTTCTTGTACTATGCCTTACCTATGAAAAGATAAAAAACATTTAGACAAATTATTCCACATTCTTAAAAACCGTACACAAAGATGGGTGACACTACCAAGTGAGAGCTACTTACTTTGCTAGACAGAGATGAAAGATACTGTGGCGGCTTTTTCACAAAGTGTGCTGTTGTGAAAACTAATAGGCTGTGTTTAACATTATCATCCACCAAGAATGATGTGTTATATTTCTACGAGCCAATGTGTGCTACTGAGAATGTTTACATTTCTGTCTACACAAAAACCAGCTGAGTTCATTACCCCTTGCTGTTTTTCCCAGGGAGTTAGTTCTCTGGCCAACCACGGAGTACCAGTGTCGGCCCTGTAAGCTTGAGTGGGCCAATAAAACAGCTCTGAGTGTTTTCCAGTATGCCTTCTGGTCTCGCCTCTTCTTAGAGTCGTCATCCTATTTTAGAAAAATGGTTTTGCTTATTTTCTGTTCATTGTAAATGGGTCAGAGACTTTCAGCAGCATATACTGACAGCTTTGTTTGCAGCACAGACCATTTCTAGCTGTAGGTACTGCATCTAGTACATTTCTAGCTGCAGTATGTAGTAAATCTACACAGAACTGAACTGACTGTGTTGTGCCAAATAACAGTTCTAACAGCCTTTTGTGGATATGATTTGACACCCCTGATGTGGATGTCTAATTATGTTTTTATTTAGCTATCCTGTCTTTATTTTTTTTTCATTCTCAAAGGAACTGACACCCTAACTTGCTTATGTCTTGCCCTTGATGCAAATATTTAGACTTAATGCAAACATATAATGTCTGCAGATGTTTTCAAAAGTGTTAGCTGATATGTAATGCTCTACTATCATAGCTAGTTATCACAACAAACAAAAGCATAGTAGGTACAAACTGACTCTTCTTAATCAGAATGCTTTGCTGAAAGTTTATTACAGGGTCCAGTCACATTTCAAATTATTCCACTGTTTTCACCATTGTCTTTATTTGTGTCATAGTGAAATGGGCTGACAGGCTGAACAGGCCTTTACAAATGTACCATAAAGAGTAAATTGCAAATGTAGAGTGTGGTAATTGCTGTATTTTTAGTGACACCAGCACCACTATTATTGCTCTTTGAGGAGCTTGGGTGGAACCATTCACCCACTCTGTACTAATGACATTATCTATCTGTCAGTGGCTTCAATAACGACAGGGTGTCACTCAAGACTCTGGCTCCACCTCAGCGCCCTTAGTCCTGTGTGCCCATTAACCCTGCAGGCACCCATAGCTGTCAGTCATTCACAGGGGCAGGGAAGCAGGAGGGGCTGTGAAAGTTAGAGGTGAAAGACAAATATCCCACCCAGCTCGACTCTTGCTAGGGTGTCGCCTTTACTCTCCACACATTTCACTGACGGGATTACTTCTCAACTTGACTCTAGCTCCCAGGTTCATGGTGTCAGAACAACAGCTTAATAAGAAAACTCAAAGCCTGGTGAAACATAAAGAAATACAATTCTGAAAGTTTATTTAAGGATAGGGAAGAGTGGGGTTACAGGAGGGTTAAATCTTTATCACTTCAACTAAGCATGTGTCCTTTCTTTCACCTTGCAGGCTTAAGATCAAGATGGAAACACAGTGAAACAGACAGTGAAGAAATCTGAATGCACACAAAATGTTGATGACATCCACAGGTATGCAGCACGCTGGGTGGTTTTGAAGGTTATGCTAAAGAACCTTTCACACCGCCTATCAAGACCCAGTCCATCAATAAAAGACCCTACCACCCAAAATCACTACCACAGACATACCCACATCAAGTCATTACACATAGAGCTGCAAGATGTTGGTCTCCGTGCTGTCAGTATAAAGAATAAATGTAACAATGATAGCAGTCTTAATATCCACGAATTGCTTCTCCTGTCCAAACCCCCTACTCACCTCATCTTGATCTCCAGTAGAAAGCCTGTTTTCTTAAGTTTGAAGTCAGATCTCTGCTTTGATGTGTGTTTTCCTTGAAAAGACAGTGACACCCTCTAACTAGCGGTGACATATTACAGCAGGAGCAAGGTCCCCAACAGGGCATAAGATTATTAATAGACATTTTTCATTGCCTCTGACTCTTTATAGCTCTTCAAAAAAGATGGAGCCACAATGGACAGAGGTTATATGTACAGTGTTCTCCAGATTGTCTCAAAACTAAGCTTTAAAAATGTCTTGCTATTGGCTTAATTTTATACGGGAAATGTGACAAATGCTAGACTGTTAGTAGGACAAAATAATTCAGAATAAAATTCATTATAAAATAATTGAAATAATGTTAATGAAAAACACTAACAGTAATTGTACAGTTATAGTTTTCAGTAGGCCAACATTCTGGATCTTCCACTGGACAGAAAAGAAATCTTCTTCAGATTGAAATGGGATAATATATACAAAGTGATCTGAGACCTTCCCTCCGTACAAATGTTTTGGAGGACTTTTCTAGTGGGACTGGAATGTCTGCAAAAACTTGATTCTGTGGTCACTGAACCATTTTTGCATGTATTTGATGGTATGGTTCATCAACACTGTGATGATGTGCATCCCAACACTCCATGAGACTCCAGAAGAAAACCAGCTGCATGTCACTGATACTTCACCCTGAGGATTAGATTCTTTTCCGCATGACATTCGCATGATTCTTTTCTTGCTTTCAGTTTTTTCAAAGAAATTTACAAGGATTTTATTAGTCCATACTTCTTGTAAACACCTGCAAAGTTCAGTCCTACAAGACTGCATTTCCTGCTTCTCATGATCCAAAACATCCCATGTACAAAATTACATTCATCAATCCATAAAACCATGCTCCAATATCAGAAGAAAATTTGCAATTTGATACTGAAGCTTTACATCTGTCACTCCTGACAGCTACATATCCTGTCAGACCCACAGCATTGAGTCATATTCTCACAATGGAAAGAAGCATGTTCTTTACATTTGAAGCAACAGAGGAGCTTGATTTTCTTCTGTCTCTCAAAGATGAAAGCCTTATGTGCTGTTTATCTGATGGTGACGGTGTTGTGGTCTAACAAGTCTTGCATAGTTGTTAGAAATAGCATTTTTTAATCTTTAAATCATTTTTTGAAGCCCAGTATTGAAACTCCTGTATTATCATTTCAGATGCACATGAGAAGGAAATGTGGATGGCAGGTAAGGTGTGTTTAGGTAGTTCCAAACAAAGTTGTGTAAATGTTAGTGGCTCTTTGAAAGGGAACATAATGTCATTGAGAGGTTTGGGAGCAGCTTTTGTTTGGATGACTCAGCTGTAACTGGTTGGGTTTGGGACTGGAAGGTTAAAGAGTAAAAGTTCTAGTAGATGTACAAAAATGTGTTACCTATTAGTTGTCTACATAGCACCTGGACCTGTTACCTAATGTGTGCATCTTTTTTAAAAATGGAATGACTTTATTTTAATAATTGTAATACATTTTAACATCTTATGACAACAGTTATGACAACACGACTGTTATGTGTGAGCATCTCAGAAAAACACACTTCATGGCAGAAGCTCAGCTCAGTGAGTATCTAAGACACTAAAACCACAGTCAAACGTCAAAGAAGTGTATCAATTTCTGCTTTTCAGCTTACTTTGTTTAATTTAGAGTATAAAAAATAAACTATGTTGAATAAATATTGTAGATTTTGAAACTGCGAGACTAAACTGCATGCAACTGGAACTCCTAAACTATGTTTTTCCACTACTACGCTTCTTTCACATTTTAGATGATAGAAAACTGCTTTTTAATTTTGATTTTTCTGTGTTTTTTATGAACAGGTAAAACAAAATTAATCGTTTCGAAAGTGCTGACCTCACGCACGTGGTGAGTGCTGTTTTGAGCTTCAGGATACTCGTGTCTAACAGGGCTAATAACTGGGGTGCTTCTGTGTAGTCAGTGCTACAAGGTGTAATTATTGTGTTACCAGCCACATTAAAACTAATTAATTTAACTTGACTTTGTCATTAAAGGGAAGACAATTAGTGGCATCTTCAAGAGTGCATACCCATTGCTAAATCCCTTTGGGGGTTTTTTCCACAAAAAAATGATATGATATGATAGGGTATGTGTTTTATGTCTGAAAGAACATAATCTCGCTGAAAGATTTCTCTCATATTTTTCATGTAGACCAAGCTCATAAACAGCAGAAATATTTTTTCAAAGCCTTTTTACTTAGAGTGCCACTAATTACAGAGAACACTCTATATGACAGGCCATCAATCATGAATACCTGTAGGTTAAGCATAGGGGCTGACGAGGGGGCATGACCATATCTTCCTACACCGTCTCCCTCAAAAGCCTCCTGGCTAAAATATGTTACTGAGTATTTCCCAGAGGATGTGATATCATCCTCATAAATTAGGTCGACAGATGCACAGTTCATCAGATCTACTGCCAGACATTCATATGTCTGAATTTATAAATAATAACTGGAACAGGAAAGTGATAATAAAAATGATAATACTCAAACTTGATAATGAGTTAAGTTTTCCATAAAACTAGATAAGGGAGGTAGTTTGGCTTAAAACGTAAAACTTACAGGTGCAAGAGGGACCATAAATTAAAAGGGAGGAGAGGTACAGTTCCTGTAAAGTATGAAGCATGCATATCAGTATTTCCCATTGTAGCTATAAAGGATCACTTCTTAGTCCCAGGACTATAAACAGTCTAAACAATGCTAATAAGGATCCTTACAAAAACTCTATGAAATGGTTTGAGCTTAGGCTCAAGGTAGTTTTTTAAAAGAATTACAAATCGTGTCCTTGAAATAGGCCTAACACTTACTCAACTTACTGGTTGTCAAATAAACAGTTGAATAGTATGATGCTTCATCTTATGTCAGGACAATAGGAAGACAGCAGTCTGCTGAGATAAAGATATTTGTCAGACTCTGCAGCTCAGAGTGTCCTTTCGGCCTCTGACGTTTTTGAAACTTCTTTTGTGGCTTCTAAACCTCATGTCTTTGGCCTGCACTCACACTCTATTTATGCAAGAAAATAAAGCCGAAAAGTCGGCCCCTCCTAAATCTGTAAACTGCAATTAAGCTAAATTTCAAGTTTATTTCCAAATGCCGTCCTTGCTCCAGACCATGTGAGAGACTGGAGTCTAAAATTATCACACTTTGGGTCAGGCAACCCATGAGAAGCCAGTCCATCTACTGTCCTCTCCAAGCCCCGAGTGCTGCCCCAGTTTAATCACACCACAATGGGTTAACCTCAGTCCCACTGTCTTTAGTGCATGCACATGCACAGCAGTGCATATATGAAAGGTTGTATAGCTGAAGGAAACCTCAGCAAACCTCAGCAGAATTACAGCCGTTATGAGCAGAGAACAGAAGATAAGGCATGATGTGAGTGACTGAGCTCATATTGTTCCCTTAGTGGAGGTATTTGTGAATAAGTAGACTTTGTTTTGCACAAAATGCCACATCAAATGTTTAGAAATAGCATATATACCAAGATCTGGCCAGTTTAAGCAAATACAAGAATAAAAAAGTAGCTAAATAAAGAAATGGTGTAAATAACTATAGGAAACTTGATTTAAAACATGAAGTGCCAAAAAAGTAAAGACGAAAAAAGAGAGAATGCTTGTATATAATAAGGCTGACTGCTGGAAGGTTATAAGAGGTCAACAGTCTGGTAGCATATGATGCACCACGCACCCCATATTTCTCTCTCTCTCCATCAGTAAGGAGCACTTTCGCGACCAGTGAGCAGAGTGACAAGCATATAATCGGAAGTCCCGACAACCGTGTCATTTCACAGAATTTTTGCTAGGAGGGCGGTAGACAAAAAGAGCAAAACAAGATTTACATTTTTATAGGGGAGTGAGAGAGTGTGAAGCCAAGATTATGCCTTTGCTGCTGTGGTCAGAGGTGGAAAACGCACACAAACACACATAAACAAACAGAGAAACATATACTCAGAAACATGTGCCGAAAATCATACAGATACATTTGGTTTACATTAAAACCCTGTAAAATATATTTCTGGATTCAAAATGATTTAACAGAACACTGGCCAATTTATGTAGTGGAGTTTTTTAAGTATCTATAGATCACTTTGCTCTTCCTACAGAGCTGACCCAGAAAAAACACAGCAAAAAACCAAAATAAAATTCTATTTAAAATGTGATATATAATTTTTATTAACTTTGCTCAGCCAGTCAGTCTGATTTAGCTGAGCCAAACTGGAGAGCTGCAGTAAACAGATCTGAAAAAAGGATAATAATGACACACGACCCTAGAATGAATGAATGAATGAATGAATGAATGAATAAATAAATAAATAAATAAATAAACCCGATGATAGCTGTGTTTCATTACCAAAAAAAGGGGAAAATGTTTCAGTTCAGTTGTGTGTTTTTCTCCATAACCTTGTGGTATTTTTTTTTTTTTTTTTTTTACAATGTTTACTGTTCATTCCTCACAAGCATAAAAGTGTTCAGTTACCCACAAGCTTTCTGACACCTCATATGAAAAGATTTATTAGACCAAACACTGATGCGCTGCTGTATTAGTCCTTAAGACAAAAGGGTAGGTTGACTGTCACTTCCGCCATTAATTACCCCAAACCTGGCAACCCAGGAACCAGATGACACACTTGTCTTAAATAGATTGTGAGAAACAGATTGTTTTATCAAACAACCTAAAAATGCTGGGTGAGAGAAGGGTAATGCTGTTCTAAGAAAAAAAGGAACTGATCTGAAACCGCTGCTTGCCATGGAGTAATCCATGCAGCATGCAGCCAGACACGCCTAATCCCACCAAGGTTCAAAGCTACACAACACATGTGGTGCCAACCTGCAAAAACTTCACATAAGCTCCAGAGTGAGAGAGAGTGAGTGAAAGACAAATGCAGAGAAAGAGTTATACAATTTCTTCTTTTAGATCCCCTTAAAAAGAGGAGAAAATCATAACAAGATCTGAAGAGATATCAACAAGAAGCATTTAATCGCACAGGCCACAAAGCAGCCCTAATAAGGGACAAATATACTTGCTGCTTACCTGTGCACTTCCCGTTTTCAAAGTCTGTGAAGGTACAGCGCTTGTTGAGGGACAATTAATGATAACAATCAGAAATAGCTGATGTCAATGTTGGCTAAATCAAGTCATCAGACAAAATATGAGCAATGAAAAATGAGCATGAGCTTAGACAGGCATGCGAGTGTGTTTGTATTTTGGATGCTGTGGTAAACAGCTGCGGACGAGATGAGCTCACTATCCTTAAGGGAATATAGCCTTCCGATGGATGAAGACGCTGCCTCCAGACATAGGAGCAGGGCCAGGGACCCAGCAGACCCTGGGAAACGTCGCTGTTGGCCGGGAGGGTGGTCGAAGCTCACTGGGGCTGAAGCCCCTGACTCATCCCTGCTCCATTGTGTCACAGAGTTCAGCAAACAACAGCTTAAACAACATACACTGGATGAGTCACGCTCAATTGATAACACGCCAGGATATACTCAGTATGGACATAATGAGTGAAGGACACACATACACAAAGAAAAGTGTTTAGTCTAGGAATATGCTTAATCTGGGTCTAGAATGCTGCCACTAATCTGTAAACTTGGCATAAACAACATACACGGAGTGAGTCATGCTCAACTTATGCCAGAATATGCTCAAAAAGGACACTAAGGCTAAATGATTTGGGGGAAAAATCTAGTTGCAGAAAAAAAAATCTAATTTCTGGACCAATATAATGATTGTGATTTAAACTGTGTTGAATATTTTGATTGAAATTATTTCTGTAATTTAAGCTGCAGACCCTTTTCTTTGCCAAGAAGAGCAGAACACCTGTTATGTCAGACTTGAGGCTTGAACGCTGAATGTAGCTTGCCAGGCTGCCAGTTCACAAGCTTTGCATTATTAGGTTACATTAGGTTACTTTTTGCTTACTTTTTTTTTTAAAGCACTCTTTCTAATTGCGATTCAAATAAAAAATGATGAATCTTTCAGTCCTGATGAACATTAGGGATGTAGTATGAGGGGGGGGGGGGGG
>JBBPCZ010000136.1:7018050-7029406 GCA_037974445.1 Brycinus macrolepidotus | reverse complement strand
GATCTGATGTTACATCAGATGTTACAGTTTTGACAACTAGTGTGTTTTGCATACATGCGCGCTTGTGTGTGTTTGTGTGTGTGCGAGAGAGATGTCTTTCGTGCAATTTTCCACAACCCTTCAATAAATAACGACGTAAAAATCAATCTTTCGGTTTCTTTGTTGTTGTTTGGTACACAGTTAATCTTGTATAAAATTGTGTCATCATCTTCAGTGCGAATGTAGCACAAATCTTTGTCATTTATGGTTTACAGTGTCACAATACAGGCTCACTGGAGTTTTTTTTTTCCTCGGGTCGGGTCGGGTTTTGGGTCATTATCCACGCGTATTTTTGCGGGTTGGGAGGGGGGGTGTGGTTCTCCTGACGGGTCGGTTTGGGGCGGGTGTTAAAAAAAGCCGACCCGCGCAACACTAGTAAGTAGATATATTGTGGGTGTAAATATATTAAATAACAAAATCATTAGTGTCTGAATATTTACTTCCTCTCATCTCCTTGCTCAAGTGTCGATCCCTGCCCTTAAATTCACCCTGGCTGCCGAAAAGGCTATGAACTGAAGTGTGTGAGTGTAAACACGACCCTGGCTGTTGCAGTGCAAAGAGAGTCCCGTGCTGTAAATGAGCTGTTTGTTGAAGGCCAGACAATGCCAGGCTGAAGTGAAACAGCTCACTTTGGCTCTAAACTCACCGTGTGTCAACAGTTCATTGCAGCTATCAGTTACTGAGATGCAAATACATTGCCTCAGAAGTCATGTTTGGTGACCTCTACTCATTACATTAGTCCAAAAATATATTTAACATTTAGAATGTATGACCGGCGAAATTTACCAGATGACTGACTCACTAAACAATTAGTGAGACTACCAATCAAAAGAGTACCTGACTGTGCACTCTAACTAGGAAAGGGGCACTTTAGCATACATTAAACATTGTCCAACGATGTTTTTCAAAATTTACATGATGACAATCATGTCTTGGCTTTAACGGCTTCTACAATTGGTGATGACAACTGGACTAAAAAACTACAATCTCCTCTTTCATGTAGACCAAAAGGAAAGTTTATGGGGGTCTACAGGTTTAAAGGTGAAGGCCAACAATCTTAGATAATGTTTTATATAGCAGACCGTGTATTAGATATATTCTGTTACTGGTGCTATGTCCTTCTCAGAATCTACAACTGAATTCAAACACTGAGCTTTACTGAAATTATTAGCACATTGTGGCACTGCTGCAAAGGGAAAATGTGAGGCAAACATATGAGGACTGTATTTTGACAAAATCATGGCTTTAAGATCTGTCACATTATATAGTCTCCCTTTATTTGAGTACGGGGAGTAACCTGTATCATAAATGTCAAATAAATGCTAGTATACTGTGAAGTCCATACTGTCCAGTGCGTTAAAAATGAATGAAAGTGAAATGAAGGCCGTGTGTGTTGCGTGAGAGAAAGAGAGTATGCATGTCTGAGTGAGTGTTTGTGAGAGTCACCGATTAAGCATTTGGGAATACAGACAAAGGACAGATTGTAAGAGTAAAGAAAAGAAGTCACTGACAGAGAGAGCTGAAGGAAGAAAACAGCATGTCTTTGAATATTTGAGACATTTAATCAGTCACAGACAAAACAAACACAAACATGGCAGTTCTCTCTGCTCTCTCTAATCCCCACTTACCCACATCCTCCCGTGGACTCTGAGCCTCTCACCCAAACCCGGCCTCGTAAAAACACACCAGAGCATGCGCTCCTCATCGCACAGACTTTCACTCTACTAATTATGCCAAGAGTTATTACCCCAAGTCTCTCACAATCCCTGCAGCATTATCCGGAGATGGGACATCACTGCTTCTGCCATACTCTCACAGCACCATGGGGGACGCACCATCATAAGCCTACCCAGTCCTGCTGACTCACTGAAAGTGTTTATTGAGATCCTTAGGCCTCCACTCATCCCAGATGAATCACTGTCTGTGAATACTGCACACTCTAGGGATTCGACATGTGCATCTACAAAGAGCAATGACACCAAAGGATTTCCACTATTGCAAGCGGTAAGTATTTGATTATCCGTGAGTCAGGACTGCTGGGTAGAGGAGTGGGAAAGAAAACCAGTTCAGGTCAAATAAACAGAGACCTTAAAAAAAGAAAAAACTAACATAGTTGATTAGCTCATCAACAGGCCCTCACTGTGCATTCAGCTGGACTCTGACTAGAATCAGTACACATTTGTCTGGAAATAAAAAAAGCCTACATGAATACCCTACACTGGGATGACTGGATTAGTTCCAGAGGTATAGTGACACTAGACATAGCAGCAGAAGTACAGAGAGCATAGTGATTGATTGAGTACCTACAATACTAAGAAGAATATGAAGAAAAAATAAAAAAGAATATGCATTACTTAGATGTATTGCCATCTAAAGTGCTACAGGGGATTCCCTGATGGACGGCTATGTATTTGATCCCCACTAGAAATGAGCCTCCCAGTCAGCTGCAAGTAACAACTTGATGCTTATCCCAACTTTAGAAGACAACACACACCTGCACCGCTGCACTGGCCTGCAATGTGTGTCCGTGCGAGTGAGCGAATGTGTATTTGCGTGTCTGTTTGGGAAAATTCCCTTTAGAGAAAGCTTCCACATGGCATAAAAACATCTGATTCTTTCACATCCACTCATTCTCTCAATTCACAATTGAGCTTTGCTTTATTCACTCAATCCAAAGCAGCACCACTTTCAAAGTATTAGGGCCAGTAAATGCCTGAGACTAAGTGTTTCTACTTATTGCGAAAAAAAGGAACAGTGAATTACTTCCAGGAGAGCCTTAATGTGTTCCGTACTGCTTTTGGCCTATTCAAACTTTCTTAACTTATTGCAGAGCTTCTAAACACCTTTTCCAGTCCTTCATTCTTGGCTATTCCATTAGCCTTTGTCCCACACTGTCAGTCACTCATTTCTTCAGCTTTAACACGCATTACAGAACCACTTAAGCCCAACACAAGCAAAAAGTCTGACTGGTTCCAGGTAGTTTGTGGGGGTCCCTGCCCTCTGTGAGGGGAGACAAAGGTCTGATCTTAGAAAGACATTTGACATGCACATGTGTCAAATCATTGCGCGAGCACACACTGTTATTACGACACAGTGTTTATAACAGAGAGCATTTTGCAAGTTTTGAAAAAGAGCTTCTTGATACTTTCTTTGTTTTATTGTAGGAAATAATCTAAAATCTCATTGGCTTTAAGTTGGAGCCAAAGTAAGAAATTGCTGAAACGCTGCCATAGCTGCACCAGACATACTAACGTGGCTTATTGAAGGCATAAGTTAATATGCATTGGAGTTTTTCACGAGTAAAACAAACTGCTTATTGTGAAGTGGTCTGAATCACAGCCAAGTATGTTAGATTCTCCAGCACCATGAAGTACCAAAAATTCTGGGCTGCTATAAACCAATTACTTTTAGGCATGGGAAAGGTATGTGTCAGCCCTGGCCAATAAAGGCTGCCCTCCTTTCCCCTTTAAAAGAAACAGCAGTTGTCATGACAAATTTCCAAAATGGTAGGAGCATGTGAACCAAAAAATCTTCACAAAGGAAGACAGTGACTTCTTCACAATGCTATTTAGTTAAGCATGTTTTTATGGTGAGAGAAATAAACTACAAGCTAATTCACTAAAGCCCATGTCAGGAGGACTATTGAGTCGCCATATTAGAGCAGATGCACCTTCAGTAAATACACAGGCTTGTGTCTTAGTGTCTCATTACTTCAGTGTTATTTACCTTCTGGATGGTTATGGCTAGGGCTGAACAATTTTGTGAAAAAGTTACTGCAATGTTTTTTTTATGTTTTTTGCGATAAAATCCACAACGAATATAAATATTTCTAAATGGTAATTTCCCCTATGCTAATCATCACAGGAAATCTAGTCTGTGCCAATCTAGTCTGTGCCAATTTTTCCTGTAACAAAGTAGTTAAACAAAGTAGTTTACTAGATTACAGTTTAAATCTTCCCAATTACACTACAGTTTGTTAATAAAAAGTATGAAATCCTGACAATATAAAAAAAATAACGGATAAAGACCTTTATGCTGAAGAAGAGAGCATCCCACTCTCACTTAAGAAAGTCAGACTTAGTCAATTAAATAATAGTCAATTAAATAATTTTAATTAAGCATAACCATGTTCAAATTAACGGCAGGGACAGTTACAGGATATTTACTGTAATTTGCTTTTTCTTTTTAAATAAAGTACTGAGTATTGTTTTCCCTATGGTAGTTTCCATTTGTTACAGATTTGTATGAGTAAAGTAGAAGTACAGTAATAAGCACAACTAAACTGTAATCCACACAAGCTATACTGAATCCACCGCTGATGTGTTGAAGCATTAAAAAAGGGCCAAATTGCGATGGCTACTGTCACGCACACCGGTCACGTGACACGCATCATGTCCTATATTAACAAGGAAGTGGTTACACACTGTGCTCAGTCATTGAGTCTCATGCCCACTCTGACTCCTCTCATCTCTACTGATACGTGAGTACTCCGATTATTTTCCACTCCTTATATAGACACTGTGTGTGTGTGTGAGAACGTAGGCTCCTGGTGGGAACCTCTACTCTCTGCTGAGAGCGTTCTCAGATCAATGCGCGTGGTCTGCCAACTCTCTCGTGTTCAATCCGCGATTGGGTTCATCCACCACACTACACTGGGCAACAGTCCTGGCCAGCTTCCTGACAGAATGACTGAGCCCAAGACTGTGAACCCAGCGGATTTCGCCGCTTTGTGTGAAACCGTGGCTCAGCAGTCAGCTGTGCTTGGTGAGCTCACTGAAGAGCTCACATCTCTTGAAAGAGCTCATCATGAGCGTTAGCTGCCAAGGCTAGGTGACCATAGGCAGCGGTCTGGTCTCACCTCGCTCCCCGTATCACTTCAGAGCCCAAAATAGCCTTACCGGACAAATGGAATGGTGTAGACGGGAAGTGTGATGTGTTTCTAACCACTCCTCACCAGGCAGGCAGCAGAGTGGGCCACGGCGGCCCTGAGAGCTAATCAATCTCCAGCTCACTCTTACACCGAGTTCCCTACCCAACTCAGGGCCGCCTTCCAACACCCGGACAGTGCCTTTACCATCTGCGGCAGGGCGACCGTTCTGTCGGTCAGTTCATAGCGGTGTTCCGCACTCTGGCCGTACAGACCGCCTGGTGCGAGGCCGCCCTCTGCTGGAGACCACCCAAGGCCTCATCCAGCTAACCCTACGCATTGACAGACGGATGAGCTCTCGCCCGAGGCCAGTTCCTCTGTCCCTGCTGCCAGCAACTCCCAGGACTCGCTCCAACTCCTCCCTGGACTCCTCCTCCATCGGCTCTTCACCTCACCCAGTGGACCACTCAGGAGCTGGGGAACCCATGCAGTTAGGGTGTGCCTCTCTGACACCGGAGGAGAGGGCTAGGAGGTTTCACGAAGGCCTCTGTGCCTACTGCGCCTCACCGGAACATCACTGCGCCATCTGCCCTCTCTGCTCAGGGAAACGGTCCGAACAGGTGAGCAGGGGGAACCTGCCACCCGGTTCCATCCAATCCTTGATTCAGGGGCGGCGGGGAACTTTATCAACCAAACTTATGCTGCTCAGTTGGGTGTGAGATTAGAGGCGTTATGTCTGCCGTTTACCATCACCACCGTAGACGGTCGGCCCCTGGCTCCAGCCCTATCACCCACCAGACCTCACCTCTCACCCTCTGCATCGATGATCACCCAGAAAAGATCCAACTCCTCGTCACCTAACTGTCCTCACCGCCCATCCTCCTTGGACATCCCTAGCTGCTCCTGCATGACCCCCTCTTCTCATGGAACCAACACAAAATCCTCCAATGGGGCCCGACCTGTCAGGAGCTCTGTCTCCGGGTGACTGCTGAGACGTGCTTAGGGGAGTCAGAGGCCCTCAACATTGACGTGGAGGCCATTCCCGCCCCGTACCGTGACCTGGCGGGGGTCTTTAGTAAGAAAGGGCCATCAAGCTCCCTTCACATCGCCCATATGACCTGGCCATATACCTCCAGCCTGGCACGGTACCACCCCACGGCCGTTTGTTCTCTCTCTGCGGGAGAGCAAAAGGCCATGGAGGAGTATGTCGCTGAGGGACTGCGCCAGAGAACCATTAGGCCCTCCAGCTCTCCTGCCGCTGCAGGGTTTTTATTTGTTAAGAAGAAAGACAGGGGTCCTCCGTCCCTGCGTCGACTATCAAGGGCTCAACAAAATCACTATTAAAAACCGTCACCCTCTTCCACTCACCAACACCACCCTGGACGCTCTCTCTGGTGCTGTCATCTTCACTAAGTTGGACCTTCGGAGCGCATACAATCTCGTTCGCATCAGAGGGGGTGAAGAGTGGAAGACGGCATTCATCACCCCCACTGGTCAATACGAAACCCTTGTAATGCCATTTGGTTTGTGTAACAGCCCGGCGGCCTTCCAACAATTCATAAATGATGTCCTCCGAGACATGCTGGGTCTCTGGGTCTTTGCCTACCTAGATGACATCCTAATCTACTCAAAGCCCGTCGAGGAACACACCCAAAATGTCAGAGCAGTGCTAAAGAGGTTGCTGGCCCATCAACTGTTCTGCAAGTTGGAGAAATGCACTTTCCACCAGCGCTCCACCACATTTCTGGGGTTTGTCATCTCAGCCCAAGGTGTGGCCATGGCCCCCAGAAGTTGGACGCTGTGCGTAATTGGCCTCTACCCAAAACGCTCAAGCAGCTACAGCACTTTCTGGGGTATGCTAATTTCTATCACCGTTTTATCTAGGGCTTCAGTTCAGTTGCGGCGCCTCTTACTGCTCTCACCAAACCATCCAAGACCCCATTCAACCTCACTCCCGAAGCCATCCAAGCCTTCCACCAACTCTGTCTTCTTTTCACCACACCTCCCATCTTGCTTCACCCGGATCCATCCAAGCCATCCGATGTGAGCGCAGGAGTCATCCTCTCCCAGTGAGGTCCAGACCAGAAACTACACCCATGCAGTTTCTTCTCCAGAAAGTTTAATCCCATTCACCAGCGATACAGGGTAGGGGACCGTGAGCTGTTGGTCATCAAGTGGGCGCAGGAAGAACGGAGTCACTGGCTCCAGGGCGGCAGTGACCCATTTATGGTCTGGACAGACCATCAGAACCTCATAACCATCCAACAAGCCAAGCAACTCAACCCTAGGCAGGTGCGGTGGGCACTGTTCTTTGAACAGTTTAACTTCCAACTATCATACCCTCCGGGGTCGAAAAACACCAAGGCGGACACTCTCTCCCGCCAGTATGAGGCGGAGAGCCTCCGGACGGACCCAGCACCTGTCCTGCCTCCTCAGATTATCATCTCACCCCTCCACTGGTAGCCTGAAGATCTGATGGGCCAGAGACAGACCTTGGAGCCCCCTCTGGCAGGAACCCCACCTGGACGACTCTACGTCCCATCGGCTCTTCGGTCGGATGTCTTCCAATGGGGTCACTCTTCAGTCCTTGAGGGCCACCCCAAAACCAAGAGGACTCTCTCCTTCCTGCAACGGGCCTTCTGGTGGGCCAGTATGGCCGAAGATGCCAAGGAGTTCGTTCAGGCATGTGCGGTGTGCGCCAGGGCCAAGTCATCTCCAACCTCTCCTGGTTCCGCGTCGTCCCTGGTCGCACATCGCCTTGGACTTCGTCACCGGCCTGCCGGAGTCGGACGGGAAGGACACCATCCTCACCATCGTTGACCGGTTCTCCAAGGCTGTCCACCTGGTGGCTCTCGCCGGACACCCCTCTGCTAAAACCACTGCCGAGTTGGTCATCGAGCATGAAGTCCACTTGCATGGGTTTCCCAGGGACATCGTCTCGGACAGAGGGCCTTAATTCAACGGTGTTCCACGTTGGTGACAGGGTTTGGCTTTCCACCAGGAACCTCCGACTCCGCACCAAATCCAAAAACTCACCCCCTGGTTCATCGGACCCTACAAAATCACCCACAGGATTTACCCTGTCACTTATAGGCTCCAGCTGCCTGCCTCCTTCCGTGTTCATGCTGTCTTACACATCTCCCAGCTCAAGCCCATGTTCTTCTCACCCCTGGTTCCTCAAGACCCTCCTCTGCCTCCTCCCAGGATCACTGATGGTAGTCCTGCCTACACCGTCCGGTGGATCCTCGACTCGCGACGCCATGGACATGGCACCCAGTACCTCGTGGACTGAGAAGGCTACGGCCCGGAGGAATGGTCTTGGGTCCCCGGTAACTTCATCTCTGACCCCTCCCTCATCCAGGACTACCGTCGTCGGGTATCCTCCCAGCCGGGTCCATCTGATGCCGGTCCTGGGGGGGGGGGGTACTGTCACGCACACTGGTCATGTGATGCGCACGGGGTCCTGGAAGTGACGCGCGTCAAGTTCTATATAAACAAGGAAGTGGTTACACATGTCATTGAGTCTCATGCCCACGCTGACTCGTCTCATCTCTACTTGAATCCGCGATTGGGTTCATCCACCACGCTACACTGGGCAACAGTCCTGGCCAGCTTCCAGACAGCTATACAACTGAATCACAAAACGGCAAGTCTTCATTCCCACTCTGCAGTGGTCAGGCCCAAGGAAAGACCACTGGTGAACCAACAACAGGGACACCAATGCACCCAAATGTACTGATGTGTGTGGAGAGCGGACGCTAGTGTGTCTGGTTTGAAGAGCTGCTGTAGCAGAAACTGCTGAAAAAGTAAATGCTGGCTATGATAGAAGGAACTGATAGTGCACGCGCATTGCTGTGTATGAGGCTGCATAGCTACAGACCAGATAGAGTGCCCGTGCTGACCCAGTCCACCCCAGAAAGTGCCTATAGTGGGCACATAAGTATCAGAACTGCACAAAGAGCATAAAAAGCAGGTGGCCTGATTTGATCAATCATGTTTTCTTTTACATCACGTGGAAGGTTGAGTGCATGTACATCACTTACCTGGGGCAGAGATGGCACCAGGATGCACTACAGGAAGGGGGCAAGCCAGTAGTGATGGGGGGACAAGGGGGGTTGGAGTAGTATCCGATGTGGGAAAACTGGGTGCAGTTTGGCTGTTGCTCTTGGTCAGGTTGTAATTTATTGCTTTGTTTTTTGTTTATTTGTTTGTTTTTATTTGTTTTGCCTTGATGTTATAGGAGTTTTACCATCTTAGACTGAGACCCATTCAAGACATATTGTACCATGATAACAGAGTTTGACTGGGCTGTAAGCCAAAAGATTCTTCACCATGGTCTTAGCTTTTGACTGGGCAGCGAGCCAGGAGACTCTTCACCACAGCAGCGGAGTTTGACCGTGCCACAAGCCGAAAGACTCATCATCACACTAGCAATGGCTGTGTGCCAGGAGACTCTTCACTGCAGTAGTGGAGTTTAACAAGCCGAAAGACTTTTCATCGCACTAGCGATGGTTGTGTGCCAGGAGACTCTTCACCACAGCAGTGGAGTTTGACCGGGCTGTGAGCCAGGAGACTCTTCACTGCAGAAGAATAATTTAACTGGGCCGTGAGCTGGAAGGCTCCTCACCGTGGTAGCAGGGTTTGTCTGGGCCACAAGCCAGGTGACTCTTCACTGGATTTGAGTGGGCTTTGAGTCAAGACTTCAACCACTGGTGCCAAACAGTGCCTAGAAGTACACACCAATATGAACTGAAACATCTCTACCAAGAGCTGGGTCAGGACCATGGCATTTTTGTGAATGGAGCTGTTGGTGAACACACAGCAGTGTCCTCACACAGCTTACTCATCATTGCAGGGATGGAACTTACCAGAACCAATACGTGTGATTAGAAAAAATGTATGTAGTTGAATGTACGAAGGTGAATCATCTGAACAACCTTACCAGCAGAACAACTGACAAAACACATAAGAACAGATGCATACATGCACACAAGTCCCAAATGTGTGTGTGTGATGTAGAATTGCACGCATACCTGTTCATGCGTTTGCACTTGCACTGATGAGAATGCTAAAATGCTTAAACTTTACATCCACTGTGAACTGGATAAATAAAAAGTTTGTGGTGTATTTTATTTGCTTTTTACTTTTTTCATTTAACATTTTGGAATCTCTGATAGACTCTACATAGGTTCAAGAGCTGCACCCATTTTTATTGACTTGCCTTTGGAAAAAAAAAGAGGAAAACAAAACACAGATTGCTTGATTAATTGTCAAAATCAGTAGATTACTCCATTACGAATATAATCAACAGTGAGAGGTCTAGATAAAACAGATTTCATTTCACATTAGAGCTCTGTTGATTTATGTGACACATCAAACAATGCATCAACTTTACAAACAAGTTCACTAATAACAAACAGGCTGCATAATGTCTCACACAGAATCTAAGTGTTGACTGACTAATGCTGTGGATTCAGAGTAAAGCAAGGGGCTCTAGTTCAAACCATCAAACACATGGCCATCTTTGTGAGAAAGCTCTATATAAAGTCATGCTGTCAACGAGCACTTTTTGGATGCAAACAGATGCCTTTCAGAATAAGAAAAACGACTAAAATGGATTAGGACTGGCTGACGCACACAACGGTTCCTGAAGCCATCAGTCATTGTAGAAAGCATTTTGTTTCCAGAGAACTCATCATTGATTGAGATATGTTCAGAGGCGGGATGTCTTTATGTCATTTTATCTGTATCACCTTTCACACTAAAACCTACTAGTCTTCTCTGCTTACCAACATAATATCCAAATATGGTAACAAGAAATGCGCTTATGGACAAAGTCAAGCAGAGATTTCTAATACATCACATTCTCCTGTCTCCACAAATACCAGCTTAGTCATTCACCTTTTAAATCTTTCCTCTCATCCATACCCACACACTGACACTATTCGCCGCATGTTGATTCAGTACTGTTCACTCCAAAGATATTCCGTTGGCACGAATATCACAGAACATCTCCTGTCCTGACCTCCCCGCCCCAAGCCCCGGCAGCACATGTGGGGTGTCTAGACTGTGATGTGGGGTTGGTAATAGAAGGGTGTGTGTGTTTGCGTAGAGCACAGTTTAGTCTGAGAGACTGTGGGTTTCCCTGCATGCTGAATCATTACAAGGCAGCCTGACTGCACTGAAGTCTACTCATCACTCCACCACATCAACTCAGCAGCTGCACCACTGATTAACAACATGGCCATGCCCCCAGAGTACACCACAGCACACGCATGAATTTACACACACATACACGCAGTCATCTCCATCAGCAGCAGCATTACCCCCCAGGTACACACTCACGTGACTCCACTAAAACAATTATTCACATGTGTGTGCATGCATACACACACTCACACTCACACTCACACTCACACTCACACTCACACACACACACACACACACACA
>JBBPCZ010000136.1:7000901-7011923 GCA_037974445.1 Brycinus macrolepidotus | reverse complement strand
ACACACACACACACACTCTCACACACACACACCCACACACACACACACCCGCACACACACACATTGTGTGATGTACACAACTAATAGTATCTCTACACTCCTAATTAAATACACACAAACACACACCACTAATGGCTTCTTCCTTCTTGGGAAAACCTTCACTCTTCACTCTACACTTCCAGCAAAACCTACAAGATGTTGAAATGACTGTGAACATAGTCCTGATTTCACTCAAATCACACTCTTGTCTTTTAGGTATAATTTAGTCATTCACAGGAACTTATTACCTGGAACTCAAATGAGGCAACACAGTTTTTTCTTACGACTGAGAAGAGTGAAGCAGGAGGTTAATGTCACAGAGATGACAACGCACTGAAAAGGTATTCTGGTTGTTTGTTTAATTATGCCTAAATTTCATGCTTATCATCCACTCCCATTACCTTCATTATTTCTCAGAAGAATGACTAACAACATTCTTCCACAAAATCTGTTTCAGTGCAAAGTCACACTTTCTATGTTGGACCACTGAAGGTGATATCTCAAATGTTCTCACTCCTTATGAGCACACAATGACTCACAGATAGTGAAAGTGTAATTTGGATGTTTGCTGGAACAGAGTGAGACGCGTCAAGACTGGTAATTTCACAGTTTTCAGGAAACCATACTCACACTACTATTTTCTCTAATTTTTATATGAATGTCTGTTTGGGTGGTAGTGGTAGAGAGAAAGAGAGAGAGAGAGAGAGAGACAAAAACAGTGGGGGGAGGGGGGATGCAATCGCCCTTCTTGGCTACAATATTTAATGTTAACATGGTTAAAGGCTCCCCAGTGATAGAATGTGGAAAAAAAACATTAAACCTTTTTTCAACTTTAACTTTTCTGATAGAAGATTTCCTCACTGAGCTCAAGATCCTGCTGCCGAAAGAAAAAAACAGTCTGGAAAAAAGTTAACACTTACACAGATTGTATGCATCTAAGTGGTTTCTTCATGTAGCCTCATGCTGTAGTAATGTATCACATGTCATCATGTGTGTATTCTTATTACATTTTACCACTGTCAGCATGTAGTAGTTTGCATAAAGTTCGTGCAAAATATACTACTGTCTAGTGCTCCCTGTAGTCAACTGCATTTGTTGATACTATCATGCAGAGGGTGTGGTGGCACGCAGGAAAGAATCTCCTGTGCTGGGAGCACAAGAAATAAAAGCTGTGAGTACTGATTGCAGTGTGCTTCTAACTTACCCACTGTGGATTCTCTTAACTGATATCTCCATTCTCCAACAGCCATCTACATGGTAGGTAATGTGGCAACACTACACAGAAGCTTGCTTAAACCAGAGAAATTAAACAGTCTCTGCTGAGAAATGGAATAATTTAGTATGTGAATTAACTCTGAAGTTGCTATGCTTTACTAGTGGTTGATGTGAGCTTTTAGTTTTGACCTATAAACTGCTCATTGTAAAATAATAAAATGGCTAAAGCTTACTGTCTGAAGTCAGCCTGTTGTTCTTGTAGCTTTCTTTTACTGTTAATTACTTTTATAATTATTATTGGTATTATTAGGATGTTGACAACAATAATAAGTATAATCTTTATCTTTAAACATGAATAAAGGCTTACTTCAAAATCATGTAAGCCTTTATTCATGTTTCGTGGGGTAAAGTATTTTGTCTGTGAAATGCTGTAGCATGGCTTTATGTAGCCTGGCTGATAGTAAATATGACTGAGTGATATAGACATGGACAAAACATTAAAAGAAAACACTCTAAATAAAGAAAAAGAAGAAAATGAGATAAATGTGAATACTTTGTACATGTAAATGTTGTCCAACTTGACGCTAATTGGCTCAAGAACTGATGGTTGTACTGTGTGTCTGTTGTGTGTGTCTAAACTCGGAGATGGAGTAACGGAGTAGTAACGGTCATGTATGTGGAGTAAGGGTCATGTATGAATGAGTGCATATGTGACATGGGGTTAATGTTGCTGTAAGGATACATACATGTGTGTCTTTTTCTGGCTGGCTGGAGGCATGGTCTGTGTGTGTGTGTGTGTGTGTGTGTGTGTGTGTTTTGGCTCTATGCACATATAACCGAGCTGAAAAATGAGCATGGACAGCGGGGCTACCTGTTATCACTTCAAATATTTTCCTTCCACATACCCTGCGACTTAACTTCAACAAATGACTTTAAATTAGATTAAATGAAGAAAACGACATTTGAATCGCCCACTAACAAGAGGAGATTGCCTCTCTGTGAACTGGGGAAACAGGCCCAAAATTTAATTGAGGAAGTTACCGTGGAAAAGCAAAAGGTCATGATGTCATCATAGTGTATATTTACCATATATGTGCCAGTGTCATCAAGTGACAACACACCACGTCACTGTCACTAAAAAGTATGGGCTTGTGTGTAAAGGCTGTGTGCTTTATGTCTAAGATAAAAAGAAATGTAGTCCAGAGATTTGCAACATCTGAATTCACTACAGTACATGATGGAAGCCAGTAAAGTGATCTCTGGCATTTAGAACCAGAAAACAGCCGTGAGGTTGTCTCAGTGAAGTCTCTCAGAGTTCATGATCTGATCTAACATTGATTTTGGCCTTTCATATAGCAATGTGAATACAATTTCAGGGACAGGAAGCAGTTGATACTAGATCAATGCACTTTTTCAATGCACTTAGATTCATAACAGACAAAGCCTTGGAAATAAGTTCCCACTCTCACTTAAACTTATAAAAACTCAGTGGGTCTTCCATAAACAAAGACTAAAGTCACCACATCCACGGCGTTCAATCTGTTTTATATAAGTTTAATGAAATAAAAACATCAAGAGACAAATGTTTCAGGCGCAGGACCCAAACTCCAGCACAACACTTTTTTTGAGTTTGAGATGTCTTTGAGCAAACTTTCTTAAACCTGGTCCAACACACCTGACTCAACTCATAAGTTAATTAACAAGTCATTTACAACAAGGTTACAACAGGAGTGTTGGACAAGATCAAATACAAAAATGTGCTGTGGCAAAGGGCAGATGAATCCAGAAGCAGGGTTGGGAAAAATGGCTTGAGGTGATGTGTCCAGTATCACATAAAGCAAAGAGTGCTGCTGTGAGGGCGCAGAGTTAATACTTAGGGTTAATACTGTTTGTTAGGCTATTGCATAGAGTAAAATCTAATAATTCTGCTGAGGGAGTGGAAATCTGGAAGCTTCCTGCACCTGCATCCAATAAGCCAACTTCATCAGCAAGCGCGCTGTTTGTGATTCCTGCTAATAAAACATCTTCAGGAATTTTCCTGTTTTTCCTTTGTGTCACTAGTAAGTCCCATGCTGGCTGTGCCAGAGGAATTGTTTTCCATATCATTTTGACCTAGATGCTGAAAAGAAAGAGAAGGACTGTGACTAAAAATGTTTCCATCAAAGAGGAAAACAGCAAGCCTACAGTATCGCCCCACTGACTAAATGTTTAAAGGGTATTCTCCAGAACTCTCAAAAAGCAATACATATCTTTATATTACAATAACCAGAGAGAAACGTCAAACATACATCTTATATGAGTACAGGGAGTACCTAAAACCCAGTGAGTCAGCCAAGACTAACATCTTTCTGAATCGCCAACACCGCATGACTCACTGAATATTTAACATGATTTATAGATGCTTCTTTTAACTTTTAATTACTTGAATTTAATAGACTTGCTGACTTTGAGCAACCACATTTTCTTAGTGATTTACATATTTGTATTTTTTTCTGTTGAGCAGTCTGTGTAATTATGAGATGATTGACCCCATTTAGCTATGAATCACTAGGGATTCCAAACACAGCTGAACTCATTCATTAACACAAACATATAAGACTGTGAATACTGAATCTTTCTGCACCCAGAATTCTCCATCTTTGTCTAACAATTCAGCCCCAAATTCCTACCCCTCTCTCTTTTCAAAGTAACCTTGATACAATGATAATCTGTTATATAAACCACCCAATTCCCTCTCAAACACTAAGGAGGGGCCACAATGATGATTTTGGAGAAAAAGCTAAATTCCAATGCAAGCACACATAAAGGACACAAAATCTACAGTCAGCGCCAAAGTAGGGTGTGCATATACGCAAAGGTGAATCTGATACTGTCAATATAGACTGTATACCCACACGTGCACTACACACAGAGAGACTTGTAGCCACATGCAAAAGCAGCATGGCAAGACAAGGGGTTTCCCCTAGACAAAGATTAAACGCTCTTTTCCATTTTGCAATGGAGTGAGAGGTGGAAGGGCCACAGAGATGATCTCATTACAGACTAACACACAGCAGCTGCCCCTCTCTCTCCTTCCCTTCTCTCACCAATGGCCTATTTCTCTCTATTTTCCAGACATTCTGACCACTTTCCCTAAGTGTTTTACAGACGCTTCTAGGGAACCCTGGTGATTTATTTTATTCTTGCAGTATTCCATCGACTGTCTGACTCCTGATGGCCCCACAGACTCCTCTTTCACAGAAAAACTCTACGGCTTTGGCCCTTTTCCTGGGTCGCTGCTTCCTGATGTCTGTAGAATTGTTAGCATTAGGGGTGAGAATTGCCACAGAAATGATGACACAATTCTATCACGATATTTGGGCCATGACATGATATTATTGCGATTCTTAAACTTGAAAGTAGAGTCTCTGAGGGCATTTCAGACTCAGACTTCCTTTCTAATGCAAGGGAAGAAATAGCCCTTCACCGTGGTTGTGATGTTACAACCATGAATGCACTTTTATAAAGTTCAGCCAACAGTAGTTTGCCACTGAAGTGACGTAGTGTGTTGTTATTGAAGACAGACTATATTACTGGAGTGGAAGATGTAGAAAAAAAGCTTAAATATTGTATTGTTCCTGGCTGCTGGTGAGTATATGTGTCATTGCCTAGCTTTCCAAAGGATCCAAACATCCAAAAGAAGAAAATGAAGTTTTCCCCCCTTAGGATTTCGGTCAAACTGTTTACCCCCTGCATTTAAGAACGTACTGCTTTTTGTAAATGGTGTGCCTCATTTCACTTGTTAATGGGCCTTTACAGATCAGAGTGGAGAACAAACAAACAGAAACTGACTTAATCAAATATTATCTCAAATATTTGAATATTCTATAAAAAATACAAAAAGCTCAAGACGTGCTATGTTTTGCTATGAAGTTTTATTCTTATTATTAGTAAAAAAAAATGTCTATAAAAAGGTCTACTTTGTAATCTGTAATAAGTGAAAAACTACAAGAATCACTGATAAACAATTCTTTTCAAGGTAAATTGCATAAAAATGAATACTGCACAATCTGGCAACACTACACACGTGGCTGTGTTATTTAAGCAAGTCAGTAATGACTTTTGGAGGATAGCAGAGAAAACATCAGGGAGTGATGAAGGTTTATAAGAACATTTTGTACTGCAGCACAAGCTAAACTCTACTGAAGGCCTTGTTATGATCGGCAGCTAGCCAGCCCGCTCCCGTTTATTCTCAGGAATACAACTGAGAATATGTTAGCTAGCTAGCAATCTGGAGGCATGGGAAACGTTTTACAGTGCACTTGGAGTTAAGAATGGAGATAAGAACGGAGATTCACAAACTGTTCAAGGCAAGTGGTGTGTTGAAAAAACTGCATTTAGCTTGATTAAAGTCCCCCACCCCACATGGAAGTATGAGGTTTTTTTTAAAGTGGCAAACATGTGAAGGTATTTGAATGGCTTCTAATTCTGTTTTCTAAGTTTTCAAATTATAGAATTGATACAATTTCAGCAAATATTTGTTGCTGTTCTAAAACTAATTTTAAAAGAATAGGCTGCATTATTCACATGCACTCCAATGGAACACTGCCAAATTAAACTGTAACACCTCACTACAGTGCAGTGATGTATAACACACAAAGAAAAAAAAAGCTTGCTTTCTCATTGGTACAAAGTTTTTCCATGTTACATATGTCTGGAAACGATCATTTTTATTAATTATGTTCATCAAAGTAAGTAGCTGCTGTGTCCTCAGGGCTTCTTCTACTCCTGTAACCTCCTGCACTGTTGTCTAACCAAGGCAGTGCTGCAGCATGTTGCACAGACTGGCAAGTGCTCTGGTATTTGGTGTGTTTCTGGGCCGCGTCAAGCTTAAACAATACAGCCTTTATTTTGGGTTAGCATACGTTGATGGCCGTTTTCTTAAGTTTTTTTTTTTCTTTTCACAAGTGTTTGAAGGGTAGTAATGAGAAAATCCTTAAAGAAAACAAGCAATTTGCTCTCTTCGCGTGGGGTGATGCAAACGCACAGCGTTTCTCTGGAACACTGAATGTGAATCTGGCTTAGTGCCGCTGAGCATAAAGAGGGTCTAGTAGTGCTATACCTTGAAATATATCAACTGGGGTGTAATGATATACTAGTTTTATGATAAATCAGTATACTGAGCTATTAAACAGTCAAACTGTTAGTAAGAAATATTGTAATTTATGAAGATGCAAAAGAACAAACAGTATTTTCAGACTGTGTTTAACCTTGCTCTTCTCTCTTCTCCTCACAACTCATCTGATCAGTGATTGCACAAACAAGTAACTTTGCTGGCTCTATTAACTCCAGTGAGTGCTGGGACAATAATACATTGCAGAGTGAAAAACACAATACTTCTCTGTTTCTTGGGGAGAAGTTCTAGACCAAAAAGCTCAGCCAAATTAAAGTTATACTTGCTAAAACCAGTTAGCTGGAAACTTGAAGTCACTATAACTTTGCTGGTCATCTTCATAAGAATTATCTTTGCATCAATCTCAGCCTTCTGTCTATGTGCAAAGGCCAAAGTCTGTTTTGGTTTGTTCAGCGAAAAAGGTGCCGTCTTTAGTGGGGGTGTCATGCGTTGTAAAGATTTCCACTGTCTCCCCAGTGTGATCCAAAGCAGAACATGGGGAACATGGAGCACACCGCACTGTAAATTAACAGCACCAATGGATTCTCCAGACATGCCTGTTCATATGAGAACCTGTGAAAGATTTTCACCAGCATGAATCTAAAAAGCACTACCAGTAAGCAATGGGTAGAGAGGGGCAATCTGACACTTGTCCCATTGCAAGGAAAAGCGGGTAGCATGACTTTGGTCATACAAGGAAAATATGTGCATAATATGGAAAAGCTTAGATTTTTAATCCTCAGTGATGAGAGACTTGCAGATTTTTGACAGTATTACTGTATCCTCTATCTTTTTAATGGCACCTTTCCATAATCAGGTCCAATGTTCCACAAAAACAGAGTGTTCATGTCCAGCTGAACAGCCGCACGGAGACACATCTTTGAATCTCCGTCAGGGACAGGCTGCGCTGCACTCCTTCTGACTGCGCAGCAGCCAGCACTTAACGCACACGGTGTGTGGCGCACTCCTCAGCCACAGTTGTGTTTGTTTTGGGTTCATTGCTCGCTCTCTCTCTCTGTGTTCTGCAGCCCTGCCTATTTTAAATGGGGAATCTCCAGTAAGAACAATACGATGGATTTTTTTTTAATGTGCGGACTCTTCCAGGCATATTCGACCACAGCCTTGACCTGATACTCCCAATGCTGGAGGCCCCCGAAACTGTGGTTCTATTTGGGGTTAACGGATCTCCCTTTTCCCGGCATTAATAGCACGGCAGTCCGGTCATCCAAGCTGAGCAGAAATGAGTCACGAGCCTATGATGGGAAACCTGGTGCTTCTGATCCAATTTAACTGCCAATGGGCTCTGAACTCACTCACTGTTGGTATCACTGTTGGATTAGCTAGGAGGGCAAGATAGGGTCTTTTCATGCCAAATTGCTTTCAGAGTGACAGGGTAGAAACACTAGGGATCTCCTGTTTCCTAAAAGATTCACAGAGTTGCTTAAGGCATGCTATAATAGATTACTAGCAGCAACGTTAAGCATAGTCAAGTTCCAGACCTCTCTTGAGGCAATTTTACCCCAGTCCACTATATTGACACCACTGTTATAGATGATATAGATATTTCAAAGTACATAATGAAAACAAACCAACAGTCACTTACAATAAATACAGTACATATGTTTTAACTGTGGTCAAGCTAGCCATTTATCCTCATGCTGTCAGGAATTTGTATTTGGCGGATACAGAATAATAAGATTTAGGATTGGGGCAACTTCTGACTAGGACAATAAATGCAGTTTTTCCTTTCTGAACAATGTAGTGTGCAGTGCTCTAGTAATTTCAATACGCAGTAGTGTTACTGGTATGGGTTTGTAACCCGAACACAATGTAGAAAGCGCAAGAAAAGATTCATGGCTATGAGCAGACTGTGCACGTTTCAGATTGCACACTGTTAATTGGTACAGGTGACATTTCTTTCATCATTCGAGCAATCATTTATGCACACCCAAGGCTCAAGGATATCATTTAAAAACTGACCACCAACAGCAACATGCAGTATCCAAGTTAACGTAAATATCACTGGCGCAAGTAAAAAACATGGCTGAACGATAGCTTACTATAAATTGCAATTCCACAGTGGCCAAAGTCCGACAGCCACAGAGACACAATGAGAATGGTCACATGTCACAACTATTCAGAGACACAGACACAGAGCCACAAAGAAGATTGAATAAGTCCATGTGGTCACTGCTTTTAGCGCTATGGTGTACTCTAACACAGACATTCAACCACTAAGTGACCAATCTAGATTTAGCCAACGGTAGGACATATTGACTTGACCACACAATAACTTATGTAGTGGTAGACTCCGTAAATAATCTCCAGATCAGTTTCATCTAGTAAAATAATGACTTTACCACACAATAACTCATGTAGTGTTAGATTGCTCTGATCTCCAGATCATTGTTAAATAGTAAATTACACTGAACATCTAAAATGAGTTGACACAAAAATGTAAGATAGGATAATATACAAAGAAAGTGACATCGAGGGCAGGGTTTCGGCTAAGTTTTTTTGCTGTTCTTGTGTCCGAATTTTTTTTCCCCCATAAAATTTAGATCAGTATCACGTCTGGGGGTGCGGGGTGTGGAGAGACAAGGCGCAGACGCAGGATTCCCTTACTAAAGTTTTATTACAAAGCACAAACTATAACTTCAGCTATAACACAAAAAGGCACGAGGGCCTAAAACATACACACTGTACCAGACACACTAGGACAGGTAACATGAGGATCTCCGTGAGGATGCATGAGGGTGGCGTAAGGGATGACCGACCCAGCAAACTAAAGCTCACACACTATAAATACACAAACCTAAACACAAAGCAGCTGAACGTAATCCAAACTATAATCAAAGACATGTCTCCAAAATACACCAACACACCCTGGCAGCCTCTAGCGACCGCTAACCGAACCATGACATGACAATCAGTTTTATAATTTCATGAATGACTAAGCAAAACTTTACATTAGTCACTAAAATGTAGGCTATTATGAAACGCCTGTAACTTGTAACATTTGTAGTATGTTAAAAATCAGATCAGGCCTACATGGCATCAAATGTCGCATATAGGCTAACAGGTAACATTATATTTCCTCCTTTTTTATTATGACAAAGTCCTCTGTTGCTGACTTAAATTTAAAGTGGCAAATGTGTCTTTGCAGCTTGGAATGTGCAAAAGCCGCGCAACTCTCTCCTCCTGCAGACCACTTTGCAGCAACAAAAGTACACACTTTCGTTGGGAAAAGTGCCGAAGACTGATTGGCTGTTTCATTGTCAAAATGTAAATGTCAGGGATAATAGCAGGGGTAGCATTTGTTATAGCTATGTTTTGTATGAGCATTACTGGGCATTGTGACCAGCAAGTTTCAAATGTATATATATAACAAAAATGGTAATGATCAGCAAATGGAAACTGATTCAGGGATGTATACATAATATACCTAATCTGAAAATGGGAATCTACAGGTCATCTACAGCAGTGTTATATTTAAGAGGCTGTTTACACCATGCCTAAATGTGTGTGATCAGATCATAATCGGATTTCTGCTGACTGCATGAAAAGTCAGGTGTAAACACAGCCAAGACGCATTGTGATTGAATTACAATCAGACCATTTAAACCACAATCAGAAGTGGTCAGACAGATGTTGACCACATTGAATGCAAAGGTAAATGGATTATATCCACTATCTGACTAGCAGACTTGCAGATGAAAGGATAAACAAAAAACACAAGAAAGAGGATATATGAAGCTGGAGTTGTGCTGAAGCCAAGTGCCTTTTTTCACTCTAAGCTTGCTTACTCATACGGTAACAGAGAAATGGTAAACAGAAGAGCATGTTGGTGAAGGAAAAAAAAAATGAGGCTCATCTGGTCACACAGGGGATAAATGGAAACCGGACAGATTATACCTATATATCCATAGGAACATACGTACATGACACACATGTTAAGGCAAGATGCAAATAGCCTCCAAGAATTTGGGCATGTTATGATCCGTCATTAGAAAGCTTGCAGTTTTCTCATTTCACCTTTACTTTCTCATGAATATCTAGTCAATTTGCTGTAAAAAGTAAAGAAACGCAACCACTAAGTGACCAAATTTAAATCTAGTCCTTGAAGATATATCACAAACCACACTATTAATTTCTGTCAGTTTCACACCAGCAGTTTCCTTACTCACTGAGATGCAAGACTAGATAGTGGGAGGTGTGGCTGTTAGTGGCTCTCTGCCAGCGGGATGTGGGTACTGGCAAGGCTGGACTGGCACTGCTCCAGGGTATAGCATGAGCATCTGGATCTGCTCCAAAACAGCTGGGGAGCAGCACGAGTCAAATGGCACACTAACCGGGGTCACCAGCACCATGGCAAACTGCTGACAGATTTATCAACGTGCACCCAGGCCCCGTGGCTTCCTGTTTTATCAACCTCATTTCCTCTCTACTATCCCCATCCCCCCCACGTGTCCTTTCAAACACCTGCTACACTCATTTGCCCTTTCCTGAATTGATGACCCTTGAAAGTAAAGGTAAAAGCTAGGGCTGTTAAAAATATCGCGTTAACTATTTGCGTTAATTTATTTTCTATAACGCTTTAAAATAAATTGATCGCG
>JBBPCZ010000136.1:6979687-7000801 GCA_037974445.1 Brycinus macrolepidotus | reverse complement strand
TTTGCTAATAAAGGAGATTCTTAAAGGACTTGCAACGTGCTTTGGTGTGTGATTCTAATGGAGAATTTCCACGACAATTCTCACATGCTATTGAATAACATTCACTTTCAAGAGGGTAGAAGAAAATAGGTACCTTAGTTCATCTGTTTGTCTGCTGTGAAAATATTTCACATGCTGCAGTTTTTCAAGGCGAATGTTGCAGCCTTTAAATATAGCAATATATCTGGCAAGAGCTTCCCATGAGTCTTTTAAGAAAAGGATAGGATTGAGGAATGAATAACAGCCTAAAGATTGTTTGTGTTTGTTCTTAAATGCTAATATTAATCAAAAAGAGGGTTCCTGGAATTAGTAATCATAGACTGATGCCATTTAAGATTAAAGATACAAATGCATGGTTAACCTTTATAAGATGCAGATATGCTGGTAATTATAAAAGTATGGTGTAATTCAGTGTCAACTGCTTCCCACTAGTAGCCAATTGAAATAACCAGAAAAATCTGGCTGAAGAATGTCCAGTCTATACCACATTTGTAGAAGATGAAAGTATAGTTTAAGATGGTTAAGATGAAGTGTAGTTATTATTGCAGATTGTTGAATGTGAATGTGTGGTTTATTACATTGTAATTAAATACAGTTGCATATGCAATAGTGTAGCATACAGTAATATAGCAAAATGCATAATCATAAAGCATTATAACAGTTGGCAGTGTCTGTCACAACAAGGTGTGAAATAGCTCTGAATACAGTAATCTGTTTTAAGATATTGCCATCCATTAAAGAGCAGAGAGCTATTAAGCAGCCAATAAAATCCTATACAGTGGCAGTACTACTGTAGCACTTGGCAGAGTGCTGACACAGAACAAATTGAGATTTCATTGGGTCCATCCATGATGACTCTTTCCAGTCCTTTTAAGTCCAACTGCCTCAATCTGTTTGCACGCTACTTATCACTCCTTTTTTTTTATATTACGGATCACCTAGAGAAGCTTTCACAGTCTGTCTCATTTTAACTTGGACGAAAGCCTGCATGTAATCCATCATTAATCCCAGAATCTTGAGGTTGTCCCTTGATTGTTTTTCCCCTTTTTACCTAAACCACAGTAGAAATGTTTGTGAGGTAACAGAAAATTTCTTTCATCCCAAACTACTGTTTTGGCATCTGTTGGTTAGACTATGCATTAAAGCATATTGTCATATGTGTCTTGCGGTGGTAAAAGAAACAGCTATGTTGTGAATCACGCGCTGCTTGAAAAGTGATGTGGGGGTGGATTGGAAAAAACGTAGCTCCATTGTGCTTTTAGAAATGGCAGAAATAGCTGAGAGCGATAAGTGAGCTGTAGTGATTAAAAGAAATTTCACACAGTGGCTAGATTGCCAACCAGTAGGGTCTCATGGTTGCTGATTTGTTGAGATATTCAATAGCTGACCTGTATAAAAATGTACAGGTTAACAGTACAACGGTTAGGTCAAAGCTAAGGCTTTGTTAAAGTCTTCATGCATATGAAATCCAACGAAACCTCCATTGCTCGTTACAATTCCCACAGCTTCTTATTCTCAATCTGCTTGTGAGAGCGGTGTGTAGGCCTTGCCAGGGTCAGGGCAGGTGCAGGCATATCGATACAGCATTTGGATTTCACTCGAATGAGGAATAGGGAAAAACACAGTACAAAGGGAATGTCCAAAAGCCTGTTTTAACTTGCTGTTTGATGCTGATTCTCTCTGCTTTCACTGTGGGAGAAAGTGTGGGAGAGGCATGGCAGTGGAGCTGCTAGGGCTGAGCTTTAGCTTCAGGAGCATTTGTAATCCTCTGTCATTTGCAATTTGTCTTCTTTATAGCACATTAACAGGGTGACTTGGCATGGAAGCAGTGAGCAACAATCATCTAAACATTCATCACATATAAAAACAACATAGGACAACTGGGGAAAAGAAACAATCCCAAAACCAAGGCGAATAGTTAGTCATGATGAATCACATTGTTTTGTGTAGTCAATCACCAAAGCAGCCTCCATTGTGTTCGGAGGGGGCATTATGCTATTTTTTAGAAAGGGCTTCATTTTATTTTTAGAAAGGGGTTTGTGTTATTTTTAGAACAGAATTGACAGTAACATAGTTGACGGTAACCAAGTTGACATTTTCCAGCATTTTGCCTCTTAACTCTATGTGTCAACCTCAAATCAGTTATCACATAGCTTCTGAAAATAGAATTTTGTGGATTTTAGCCCATTATTGTTTCACTGCTATATCATGATAACAGAGTTAACAAATAATTAATCTACTGCTGGTGCATCCTCAATATTTTGAACAAAATAACAAGAGAAGAAGCATGACACACCTCACTGGGTGCAGGTCAAACGCCTTTTATTAGAACTCTTTACAGATTTATGTGTGGTTTTATAACAGAGGTAACAAAGTCGATCAGAACATTTGGGAGAGAGACAAAATATGTTCTTTTAATACTGTACACATTATACAGAAAATACTATACAGTTATGAAACTAATGTATAACCATTAATAGAGTAAACACGAAAATATGAAAATTGGACTTAATATTTCAGGTTAATGAAAGCTGAATGGAAGAATCAAGAGCCAAATGCAGTTACTAATGTGTGAAGTGGGAGCCATTTAGTTAATGTTGTATGCATATACTGTGCCTAAAATATACATCAATCATTATTGCTAGTGAAATTTTAATATAATTAGTATTGTTCAAAAATGATTCAATAAAGATTTTTTGGAGGGAAAAATTATTAAATGGTCATTATGGGGGATGCAAAAGTTACCTTCAGTTGTAGAATGACCCATATATATCACTTACAGTCTATGTAAATAAAAGTGCTGTAATTGAAAGTTCTATAATAATGTATGGCATGTGAGCAGCTGGGCTTCAGTCTGCATTACTACGGGTGAAGGATCAAACTAGGACAATGTGTTACTGACTTTAATAATACATCGTATCTTTTACAACCCTAAATGAAATGTAATAGATAAAGCACAAAGCATGTTTTGCTTCATTTCTAACTTCATTTCTGTTATTAGAGGGAGCTGGGACAGATTGCAGACTGCAGTTTTTAACAGTATTCTGGCAAACCAGTTTGGTGTAAACAATCACCTACACATTCATCACAGTAAATAGTGACATGTAAGCCCAAAGTACTATAACTGAGGCAACAAATTAAATAACAAGAAATAACAGACAAAGAATACTTTCAGCTATTCTCTAAACTTTTGCTTATTTCCTTTTTTTTTAGTTTGATTCTTAGTAGCTGCTCAGTGTTACCTGATCTGCTGTAGCAAGATTAAATGCTGAATGTTTATGTGTTCTGTGTCCACAGATAAGGTGCCTCACTTCACTAGGCTGGGGGACTCTGAGGTGAATGCTGGACAGAATGCCACCTTTCAGTGTGTGGCCACAGGACGAGCAGCTAAGACGGATCCCTTCACCATGGAGGTAAGACAGAAAGAGAGGGACAGAGAGAGAGAGAGAGAGAGAGAGAGAGAGAGAGAGAGAGAGAGAGAGAGAGAGAGAGAGAGAGAGTCACATGTTTTGTTAAATTCAAAAGAAACATCCAGAGAACCTTAAAATCTTTTGAAAAAGAACGACATTATGCTTTTTGGCTGGTAGATAAATACAGAATACCAATACTTGAGGGGAAGTAAGTTGGTTCATTGATAATACACTAACATGCCAGTTTGATAGATGCACATTCTTTGTACTTCAGTTCATTGTATATTTGATCAGAAACTCCTATCACACACTTGTTGTAGCAACACAGACACTTAACATACCACTACCACTTCTGATGCTATGCTGACAATAATCCACCACCCAAATAATGGATTTATGTGTAGATGTGATCTAGTGTTTCTTCTGAAATCAAAGATATTTAAAGGGAATTTGACATTACACTAGATATGGGAACATGGTGGATTTGATTGCATTCAGCCACAAGAATATCAATGAGGTCATTTACTGATGTTGGATGATTAGTTCAGGATCACAAATGCCCCTCCATCCCATCCTGACAGTATAAGATGGAGCTTCATCATGCCAGACAACATAGTTACACTGCACTGGATCAATGCTGGAAGGGTTTATACCTCATGTTCTGATGTTTGGCATTGGGCATAGGTTCGTATGTGACTGCTCCAGAGCACATTGTTGTATTTATCAGGAGTTTTGTATAGTGATATGGAGATTATTCAAGCTGTGTTTGTCCCATTAAACAATTGTATCAGCATTTAGTGCACCATAACTTGGCAAATTCACTCACTAGAAAGGCGGTCTAGATACTTTTAGACTTACAGTGTATCAGGTCAGTGGTAGTCCTGAATGGGGTAGAGAGGGCTGATAAACTATGTAGCCACATATGGGCTCCACTGTGTAAAAGTACAGTCTTGTGTGCATTAATGAATAAACTATATACACAGTCATGGCACCCATGGACCTCTTTCAGAAAATGGACCAGTTCTCCCAGAAAATAGTTGCAATTGCTAATAAGATAAGATAAACCTTTATTAGTCCCACAAGTGGGGAATAATGCTTTGGTATTCACATGTTTATTTTCTGTTTGCAATGGAACACCACAAAAAATAGCAACATATGATATCATCCACACAGAACTCCAGAAATGGAATGAACAAAATTATTATGCTTCTCAAAATTGTAAGAAATAGCTGAATTTGAATAATGTAGATACAATGTAGTAATATAGAAATCTTGCAGCCAGTTTGAATGGAGAAAAGTTGACTCAATCTTTGTTGTCTATGTGTACTACACTGAGGATGGAGAAAAGAAAGAAGAGCAAGGAATTGTCTGAGGATTAGAGAACCAAAATTGTGGAAAAACACAGACAGTTTCAAGGCTACAAGTCCATCTCTAAATATCTTACTGTTACTGTGTCCACTGTGTCTAACGTCATTAATAAGTTTACAGCCCTTATGGTCCACAGCACATAGTTAACCTCATTGAATGTGGGTGGAAGTGAAAAAGCTGATGGAAGATTGCAATGAAGGATTGTGGTGGATGGTGGATAAAGAACCTTGAACAACTTCCAAACAAATTCAAACTGACCTGTAAACACAGGGTGTAACAGTGTCAGCTCACACTATCTGTCACTATCTGAATGAAATGGGACGCTATGGTAGGAGAGCCAGGAAGATCGCATTGCTGACATAGAGACATAAAAAAGTCAGACTGGAGTTTGCCAGAACTTACCTGAGGAAGCCACAATTTTTCTTGGAGAATGTCCTGTGGACAGATGAGACCAAAATAGAACGTTTTGGTAAAATATGTCATTGTACTGTTTACAGAAAAGGAAATGATGTCTTCATTGTAAATAACATGACCCCAACGTGGTGGAGGTTCAAATATGTTTTGGGGTTGCTTTGCTCCTTATGGCACTGGATATTTTGAGAGAAGAACTGTGGAGTGCAATGTGGGGACCAGTGTCAGAAAGCTGGGTCTCAGCCAGAGATCATGGGTTTTCCAGCAGGACAGTGACCCAAAGGATACTTCAAAAAGCACCTAGAAATGGTTTAAGGCAAAGTGCTGGAGAGTTCTGAAGTGGTGAACAACGAGTCCTGTTCTGAATCCCATAGATCATCTGTGAAGAGATCTCAAAGCAGCAGTTGGGAGAAGGCACCCTTCAAATCTGAGAGACCTGAAGAAGAGTGGGCCAAAATTGCAGTAGAGAGGTGTAAGAAACTTTTTAATGGTTAAAAGAAGTGATTGATTTCACTTATTATTTCCAAAAGGTGTGCTAGCAAATATTAAGTTGGGGAGTGTCAATAATTTTGTACAGTCCTGTTCTGGAGGTCTGTGCGGACAAATTTCTGGGAGAAATGGTGCGTTTTCTGAAACAAGTGCAGGGGGGCAAATGTTTTCAGTCATAACTGTGTATGATTAAATGTGTGTGGACACCTGTTTATGTATAATTATATTCATTTATTGACTGTAAAGTCAACAAATGTCTCAGTCAGCTGCTCCTGAAGAAAATATATTTCAATGCGGTTCTCGTCTAAAGAAACAAACTATAAAACACCAGTTGTGCTAAACATGGTATTCATGCGCTACTGATAGACACATTTGAATCATTACTTGAATTACTTGAACTGTGTTGAATCTTTCTCTGAACTGAGTTGAGTTGAATGGAGCTGAACTGCAATGAGCTGAAGCTGTAGAGGCCGAGTTTGAGTGCCATTTTAAATGTTCGGAATTTAAACCTAATACGGCCAGGCCATGGTCTCTGACTGAAATGAGTTTGACTTTGAATTGAATTGATGTGAGCTGAAGTGAAATTGATGAGAAGTTCTACTCAGAAGTGTAACAGGTTACCCTGCTAATTTCACATTTAATTCACCAATGCCACACACTACTGAAAACCACTTGAGTCTCTCTGTCGACTGTTATCAGCATGACATTCCACTGAGCGCGCTCATTTCGGTGGCTACTTTTCCACAGTTTAGAACTTGAATAGTCTTCATCTTCGTGTCAGAAATCATGACTGCAGCCTTTCCATGCCGTCCTTGAAGTTGCCACATCTAAAGTCTTTTTGAAATGATTGAAGTTTTTGCCATGGTTTCTTGCAGATGAGCTCCAAGTTTTGGATATTCCAGTGAGAGCTTTAGTCACAAAAAGAGACATTTTTTGCCATTTCTTTTAACCTGCTAATATCTTTTAAATGTAAATTCAAGCCAAATGCATTCCTTTCTAGACAGAGAAATGTATTTTGAAATGTGAAATAGGAGCATGTTAGGAGATACATCTGAAATTTTGTACACACAGACAAAAAAATAATAAGCAGGTATGAAACAGGGCAAAACCGATATGAGTGCAAAATAGGGTGTATGTCTTATTCCCAAACTAATGGTTGCATTTCTGCTCAACTTTAGAAACTGAACAAGAACAGATACATACATGCTGGCATGAACATCACTACAGGCTCTACTATAAGATGATATCATGAAACTCATGATTCTGTCGTGATTTGTGATATGCTAAGTAAGATTAGACGTCATTTTGACTGCCAGTCATTCTTTCCAAAGAAAACAGGTCCCACTTTACATTGTGTTTCTAATAACTGAGTAGTTACACTTTAACAATGCATGCATTAACAATATGACTACAGTTCATGAGAATACGCACGTTATATATAGGCTACATGTATATATCTCAACTTTTTAACTATAATACTGTAATCATGAAAGTGTAGCTATACAATATCTTAACTGCACATGTTCTGTAATTACACATGTGCAACAAGATGAGCTGCTGTTTTTCCAACAATACTTTTCTGAATGTATCAGAAAGTGTGTCATTACCTGCATTATGAGAGTGTTTACACTACATCTGCAGTGGAAACACCAACTTTACAAAGTGGCTTAAAATAGAGCTGTAGTCAAGACTGCTTTGTCATGTCCATGACAAGTCCAAATCCAGGACTAGTCAAATAAAGACATAGTTCAAAGAGGTTCGAGTCCAAATGAGAGAGACAGAGTCAAGACCAAGAGAGAAAAAAAAAAACCCTCTTTGAGACCACTGACCTGTTTATAATTTTTGTGTGATACTGGAGACATGGTATATCTTCTCTTTTAAGGTGATCATTTTGCTCTATTATTTGCAATGATCAAAAAGGATGTGAAATGTAACAACGATGTTGGTACAAATTTTGTTGGCAGTGGGTGTTTTGTCAACTGTTGTGGCTGTTTTTATTTTGTTGGGTGGGAGGGTTATTTTGTCAATAATTGTGGGTGCTTTTAATTTTCCGATTGATTTTTCTTTTTGGGCTTTTATTCACCATGGTGCCAAATACTTTGGCATGGTTGGCTGCACTTTTTTAAGGGAGCTGGACTTGGTCGAGACGAAGTAGAATATTTGATGAGACCAATAGCCGAGTCCAAGACAAGTTCAAATCCAAATATCAGCGAGTCCAAGACAGGTGAGAGCACACACACACACACACAAAAAATGTTTCCAGTCGTGGCTCGAAGACAGAACTTTGGAGAGGTCATCTTGTCAGACCACAAGCCCACTACTTCATCTAGTTTAATGTTAGGAAGGTTGGCATTTCCTGTGTTGTTGCAGTGCAAGTACTATCAGAATGTAGGTAATTACTTTTCAGAAGTGGTTCATATAAATGTAATTACTCTCATCATATTACACATATAGTGTTATGACTATCAAGATACATGTGTGTATATTGCATGAGCGAAAACTGAAGTTCATCCACATATGTATTTATGTAAGCTGCATCCATCTGTACCAGTGAATATATTACCAGTAATTAGTAGTCACTTCTGCATGTATTGTTCAGATGTGACTACACTGTCATTAGAGACACTAATGTGGGACCAAAAACCTTTATCCAATGTTCTTAGTCTTTTTTTACTGAAGCAAATCAGAACATTTACAAATAATGAGCAAATCAGTTCCCAAAACCTGTATATGTCATGCCCGTCTCTCAGTGATGGTAAAGGGAGGTGCAATCGCAGACTTCCATACTGGTTTTAAACTTTTATTAAGCAGAGCAAAGCAGCACGAGGGCCGTAACAGAACTTAGATACTAGAACAAAGGAGACAGGAGCAAAAACAACGAACTCCGAACTATGGTGGATGACGGTGGACCGACACTGAGGTCCAACTCAGACACAGCTAAATACAAAACCCCATAACTCAAAAGCCAATCAACACACAGGATCACTTTAACTGAGTACACCAATCAGCTGAAACAGGTAATACATACTAACTCCAGACCGGTGTATTCAGGATATCAAAATAAGAGTTCTTCCACACAAAACAAAGAGTGGCCTCTAGCGGCCGCTGCCCGGGGACCTGACAGTATATAACATATTTAGCAGATGTTTTATTTGCAAAGTATAGCAGCAACATTAAGAACAGTCAGCGTCCATCCTTACTAATTAGACAAATAGAAGGAGTCTATTTTGCTATTTGTGCATTAAATGAATATACAACAAGGCCACAAAAAAAACCAAACAAACAAAAAAAATACAGTTGGTGACAGGAGGCTTGAAACTGACTCAGAGAAAGGCAATCAATGTAAGGTGATAAATGTCTGTTACCACATCTCATATCTCATATGGAAAACAACAGTTTGTGAAGAAGTAGTTATTAAATGTGTTGAAGTGATGTTTATGAGGCAATGTTGAATATTTTATTTTAGTGTATATGAATGGAATGAACTGATGTTAAAAATTGACTAGATTAAGATGCACAAGATATTTTTGCAACTTATTTTCACAGATATGCTGAAAAACATTATATCTTGGTAAGTGCAGAATAGAACAGGTTTAAAGCTCTAGCTTTAAAAGTGGAAATGGGAAGGGGTGGAAAGTGTGTGTGTGTGTGTGTGTGTGTGGGGGGGGGGGGGCAGAGGGTGGCATATCCCTCTATTTCAATGGAAACTATAAGGATGCCAGAGGGATGTTACAATAGTGAATCCAGACCCATTCTAACTTTGTTTAGGTCATTACACCCTCTATGCTGGCATACAGCAGCATCAGAAGTGCTTAATGGTTCATTACCACTATGTTTGTCTGCCGTTTGATGCTAAAGAGGTTGTGTGTGGCATACTAATTGCTGGTTCTTACTTTGATCCTCAAAGCTTTGAGAGAGACCCGACTGGACCCTTTTGGAATCCTTGCTTTTGCCCTTCAAACAGAACAACATAATAAGGGCTCGTGTAGGGTCCTCGTTCACTTACCCAGCTCTGTGCTGAAAGTTCTCTGCAACTCTGCAAGTTGTGCAGGAGTCGTGCAGACATCTGTGCGTTTGAGATTTGTCGGGTCCTAATTTCACCAAACTAAAACTAAAGAAAAATTTGCAAGTTAAGTATCGTGCTGTGATAAATTGGCAGAGGAGAAGAGAGGTGTGCATTACAGACACTGACGCTGTTTTATTCATGTGGGCTAATTAATGACAGGCCTGCAGGCATTGCTTTTTTTCTGTTCTGGATGGATAGAGGTAACATCTGTAATCAAACTACATTGCAAATATAATGCTTAAATGTGTCAGTTTTT
This sequence comes from Brycinus macrolepidotus, assembly GCA_037974445.1. NCBI lineage: Eukaryota > Metazoa > Chordata > Actinopteri > Characiformes > Alestidae > Brycinus > Brycinus macrolepidotus. The sequence continues at coordinate 6,990,762 of JBBPCZ010000136.1, read as the reverse complement.
TTTTTTTTTTACACCTCTGCTTTTTAAAGGAATCCGTCATCTGTCAAACTGCCTCTCATTGCATTCTACAGCTGAATAATACTACGAGAAAGTCACGCAGCATATTACAGTTTTTGTGACACGCGGTGCAGCGCTGAGTGAAAAATGTTACTCAGATAAACTGTTCTTAAATGAAGCTAATTATCACACTAGAAACCTTATGTTATGTTTAGAGGAGGCAGAAGTTCAGTATCCTTGGCAACATTATATCCAGCTCATCCAGCTGGAGAGAATGAGGAGCAGTCAAACTTGCAATCTCCCAGTGATAGGGCCAGTGCTTAGAACATGATGCTTGGGAGCTCCTAAGAACCATCCACTAAAAGGCTTTTTAAGGAAACATGGCATTTTCTATGGCATCACTTCAGAACTTTTGAACAGTCATGAACACATTCAGTGAATTATTGATATCGCCTAATCCAAAACTCAAGGTTAATTTACATATTGAACAATAGCTGCAATATCAGTATTCATTCTGAAGGCCTATATTGCTGTAGTGATTAATTATGACCAATCTGTGTTGTAATTTAATGAGGTAAATAACATATAAATAAAATATAAATAGGCTGCACCTGAATACTACTTCTACCCCTGTACCGAGACGTCATGGCATAATGCATCACTCATTGTGCTGAACACCCAGCTGCCTCTTACTTTCCAAGTAGCATTTTTTTGGTTCATGTTATTTAAAAATGCAGCTTTTTTTTTTTTTTTTTTAAATTTTGCCAGTTTGACCCATTAAAAGCAAATTATGTTTTTAATGTTGCAGTTTTGGCTGTTAGAAAGTGGTGGAAAGGTGCTAGTGTGTTTCAGGCATCCATTTAGCCCACACAGTGTGAGCTTCGAGTTAAAAACAAAAGGCTAATAGACATTGGTCAAAAAGTGTGCCAAAGCCCAGTTTGGCTGTAAAGAAATTGGAACCGGGACATGTCATAAATTTCACAATTCCTAGCGTACAAAAAAACCAAAACAAAATAAGCAGGGCTCAGAAATTCTTTCACGAAAAAAGTTTTCGTTTACTTCTCACAGAGAAAGTTTTTTGGAGTGATCCCCCTCCCTTGTCATTTCGCAGATGGGAGCACCGTGTCTCTCCGGCTTTGCTGTTTCATCCTTTTCAGCACGTCCAGGTGTCAAACTTGTTCAGCCCTGAGAGATGGCTTACATAAACACACACACACACACACACACACACACTCTTTCCTGCTCCTTTGCTCGGAACTTGACTCCTCCCGCAGAAAAGGCACATGAGTGCATTTTCTGTGCTACATGCTGCTTTGTAGAAACACCTGGAGGCTGTGTGTGCTCATATGCATCTGGTATTGGTATAGAAAAGGCGTGAAATATGGATACAGTGAGAGTGGATGGGGCAGGAAGTGTGAAGAAAAGCATGCGTGTGCTCTGACATTTCTGAATTTTGCCTCAGCCCCTCCAACAGTTCTGTCTATCTGGCTTTATTCTGATACGCTGCATTTGTTTCCTGTCACCTTTTCCTTTCTGTCGTAGGCTCTCTCCCACATGCTTTCTTTCTCATCTCTGATGATACTTCATGTCTTATTAATATGTAGCCTATTATACAAGCATTCAGCAACTCACTTCTAATCCCCATGAAATGCAGGGTGCTGTGCTGTATCATCTTCTAAAGGCAGAAAGTGAATCATGATGTTATTTTCAAAAAGATTAATAGATGTATGCTAGAGCTATACTATGATAACCCTGCTTTTTTGTACGTTTATACAATAGCGTACATGTATACTATAACATAATGTATCCTCAAATCCAACACAACCTTAGACAAAGGTTTGTCACTCAGTAAAAGCTTCTGTGCTCTTAAAAAGGAGATAATGATCCGTAAGCAACCTTGACAAACTCTGTATGCTAGAAAGGAAGATGTTTGTCCTTAAATAGCCTGAATAAATGTTCCTACATTAGAACAGAACGTTGTTTTGTTAACCTTATTTCTCATATACACATAAAAAATATTAAAATACCTTAAAAATATTATTCATATACACACAAACAATATTAAGCCAAAAAATACCTAAACAACAGTCATATACAGAAGGATTGGAGATATTAGTCTATTAACAGCCTTAAAACACTAGAATTCTGAACACAATCCGAATAAAAACAATTAAGCACACTAGAGGGACATATATTAGCTCATGGATAACCTCAATAAATGGTCTTATTTGTTACAATAAGAGACAGTAGTCAATCACATTAGACTATCTACCGTATATTCTACCATGTGTACTACAGTGAGAGTTAGACATCAATAATCAATCTCAAAAACACTTCTGTTTACTACAACACAAAAATACAAGAATACTAGTCCAAAAATAACCTCAAAAACATCCCCACACATTAGGAGATATTAGACTATAAACAACATAAATATATTCTAATGCATTCGAAAATTAGATATTGGTCATTTTGGATATCACCACAGGGCTCCAACACCTTTGGGATGAACTGGAATGGAGATTGAGAGCCGGGCCTTCTCATCCAACATCAGTGCTTGACCTCATAAATGCTCTACAGAATGAATGGACACAAATTTGCACAGAAACACTCGAAAATCTTGTGGAAAGCCTTCCAAGAAGAGTGGAAGCTGTTATAGCTGCAAAGTGGGGACCAACTCCATATTAAAGTCAATGTATTTGAATTCAGTTTCATTGAAGTCCCTGTTGGTATAATGGTCAGGCGCCCCAATACTTTTGTCCATAAAGTGTAGCATATAAATCAGAAAAAGATTCACAAATCAGATACAAATAGATGTTTGTCATTGTTTTATGTATAACAAAAATAGATATGTAGATCAGATCTCAGTACATGATGATGGTGTAACCAGCAAACAAAATAATGCAGTAGTTTGATGATGCAAGGAAATGATCTCCACTGACAAAATGGAGCTTTATGGTGAGCCCAGTGGTTGTGTGTTTTTTTTTTTTGTTTGTTTTTTTGTTTTTTTTTAGTTGTCCAAAACTTTTTATGGCAAAGATTCAACGAGGAACTACCGAGCATGCCAACTGAAAAAGAACAATTGTGTTTATGTAATATATTTTATTAATATGGAAATGCTGTACTTTTAACTAACTCAAGTCAGTTCAGTGCAGCACTCATTTCAGTGTAGCCAACTCTAAATGTGTTGAAGTGCTCTGTAAAACTGTGTATATTTTCATTTTCTGTGAAAATGCACAGGAAGGGACTAATTCTTTGATGGAAGACAGAGCTAGAGGGGTTGATGATAAGTATGAAATTTGAGGAAAAACAGAGATGATAAACATGCAGCCCACGTCCTCATCAAGAACCTTGAAAGGAAGCTTTTTGGCAAAGAGTGAACAATGTTGAGCCATATCTGATTTTCTCTCTTTCTTTCCCCCAGCGGCGTAATGGTGCTCTCATGGCACCATACTCACTCACCTCATTAGTTGGAGAGCGACGACTGGTCGCGTGGTTTCAGATCGGTGGGGCACAGCGTGGGGAGCAGGATCTTTACCGCTGCATCACGCAATCCTCTTATGGAGCGGCTGTGTCCAATTTCGCTGAGCTTATTGTCAGAGGTAACGCCTCTCACACATACAGTCACATACCCAAAAGACCAAAAGTATGGAAGTCTGTGAGGAGTCTAAAAAATATTTTGCAATTATCCAAACCCCTCCAAAACCACAAGAAGTTTGTTAAGTGATTGTAAGATTGTGTTTTTATTGGCATAGTGATATGAGTTTCCACAATAGACACTTAATTAATGGGTGTGATAACAGAATAGATCAAATTACATAAACATATAGTGAAAGAGTGGTATAATTAGATTCATGTGAATGTAGTGTTAGGAGTTTTTCTAACATTAGAACAGCAAAGTGCTTCCTGGGGGAGGGGGGCTGAACCCCCCTAAAGCACACACACATGCACAGCACAAACACTACTCTATCCTTAATCACTAACCTGTCAAAACAAACCTGCACCACCATAAGGAACACTTTAACCCTTTAGAACCTAGGCATGCTCTTCTTTTGATTCAAAGGGTTCCTTGAGCACTGCCAGAACCATTTTTATTCCCTAAAGAACTCTCTTCTTCCTTACCAACCATGTGAGTGTGATGAATATTAGAATATTTATAAAGGAATGTAAGGCATGTAGTCTAATGCCATTTTACCAATTTTGCATCATGTAGAAGAACTTTACAAAAAGTTTCTTACTCACACATCTTTTTCAAAAAGTGGTTCTGTTAAGAACCATCAATTTAAAGGTTCTTTAGGTAACCAAAAATGGTTCCTCTATGGCACCATGCAAAGAACTTCTTGTGACACCTTAGTTTGGAAAAGTGACTGGCAAGGTATACTGTTATATTTTTTGATGCAACTTGGAATACTCTAAGTGTAATTTTCTAATTGGTATTTAAACATTGCCAACGACAACAAAGTAAATGTGTAGAAGAAAATAAAGGCTGAACACTGATCTATGGCAAAAGCCCTCCGTACATTCTTTGTTGATAACAGTTCCTTTCACTGAGCAGTGTCTTCTTTCCACTATTCTAATGTAACGCATAAACAGTTTGATGAAGCCTTCAGGAGCATCTGAATGGTCGATCTAGTTAGAGCTGCTATACAACTCTGTCGGAGGATCAGTAGCAAATCTCATTAATGATGAGTTAGTCATACTGTAATATTACAGATGTTGTGTTCTTTATTCGATGTTAATTAGGAAAATGCTGTCCGTCTCTTGAAAAAATACTTTCATTTTTACAGTTGTGGTTAGTTGCTTACCGCTATTTAGCCTGAAGTGTCATCAAACATGTACATATTTACACACATTAACATGTCTTAGTTGACAAAATGAATGCTTACTCTTCATCTAAAGATATAATAAGTGGGTGGAAAAAAACAAGGAGGTTGAAATGCGTTTAAGAAGCGAAATGACACCACCATTCATCATGGTCATGAAGGTTTCTTTTTTTCCAGAAGCAATGGCAAGCCATGTGACCCCCCATTATCAACAATGAGCAAAAAAAAAGCTGCTTTCACTCTGATCAGATGTTAGGATTACAATGTCTGACGCCATGATCATTCACCTCACTGCTTCAACCACCCTTTTCCTTTTGAATAATGACTCTCTTCTACACCTCTCCCTGCACTTACATAAACGAGAACACCATACTGCGTATTTTCTTCATGTCTACATTTGCTGAAAATATACATTTCCCTATCTTAGTGTTTGTTGCTGTTGGAGAGAGATCAACTGCTGACTTGTTTTGAGCAAATAATCAAAGGCCCTACAGCAATGTTTCCCAACCCTGTTTCTTGAGGCCCACTACCCTGAACATTTTAGTGGTTTTTCTGCTTTAACACACCCACCTAAACTCAATGAGGGGTTATTAATGAGCTGCTTAGTTAGAGCAGATGTGTTGGGTGCAGAGAAATGCTAAACTGCGCACAGCAGTGGGGATCAAGGAACAGGTTTGGAAAAAACTGCCCTAGAGTAACATGTCACATAATATTTGATCTTTGTCCATGTAGGTGAGCAGGTCCTAGCACTTCTCAGTCCACCACTTCTTAATCTCATCAAACTATAATGTGATATTTTCTAACCCTTCAGAGCCAGCTGTCATTAATAGTGCAGTCTGAAAGCAGTTGGATGGCAATATAATATTTTGACCAGGATTTCACCACGTGATTTGAAGTGAAATAATATTTGGGAGTGTCAGGTATACTTTTAAGGTATACTATATTCCTAAAAGTATTTGGACAGACATTCATCTTAGTGAGCCCATTTTCTACAAAGTAATATATACACTTGTTGGGTGGAATATGAGTGTATACCACTGTTGCTTTTAGAGGATATGGGTGATAAAAATGGAAAATGTATTTACCCTATGCGCGAATATGGTCAGATGAAACTAAGGCCATGGAACAACTAAAAGTAATAATTAAATTCCAATCATACAGATATAACAAAAAGCCCTGCTTTTAAAATGGAAAGAAACAACTCTCTGTTTGATCCCTGCTACCAAACAGATGAAGAACAGATGTAGACTACTAAAGCACTGATGTACGTCGCTCTGGATAAGAGCGTCTGCTAAATGCTGTAAACGTAAACGTAAACCTAAAAGGGTTTTTCTTCTGTATATGGTAGACTCAGTGTTTTGGAAAGGATTTTTTGGTGTGCTAATGCAAAGCTGGTTCATTCTCTTGCCTTAAATATGTAGCCAACAGTTGATTTCAACACCTCTAATTCTTTGACTCACTCCCTGCTTTACTGACACTGACACTTCTTTGATCCTCACTTTAAAGGACATCAGCAGCAGACTATAGGTACAAGTACCTCAGCTAACCTTTTCTTAGCTTCCTTGAACATACACACAACTGTACACACCTGAAAAACAAAAACAGCTAGTTTTCCAGTTACTTTGTGTTTCCTGCAATGGGAAGAATGGAATGATTTGCTAGTGTGGAAGTACATGCTGTAAAAGTAAGCCCAGCCAGCTGCACTTTAATCTCTTTGTTATTGTTTTGTGCTGCACTTTAACCTCTTTGTCATTATATAACAATAACTTCTGTTACTGTGCAGTTGCCCACAGACTGCACTTGTGCTTGTCTCCAACATTTATAACCTAAGCCCTATAGGACCCTCCATTACTAAACCTTATAGGCCCCTCCATTACTTGATTACTCCCATCACCCCATTCTAATCTAAGGCAGTGCATTACAAGAACTGTAGTTAAGGAGTAAATCTTCAACACTTTTCTTGCACTTTATTTTTTCCCTGATGCCCACTTCTGATGTTTATGTTGTTTTATGTATGGAAAAAAAATCAGTCATTCAATAATTCATTTATAAATGACCATCTCTCTTAGAATTAAGCAAGCTGTTTTTGTTACTTTTTCTTTAAAATTGACCTATGCAAATAGCTTTCTGATTGAGTGCCCTGTATTGTACCTCTTTTTTTTAAAAAAAAAAAAAAAAGTCTAGGCCTGAAACACCCCTTCTAACTTCATGGTGAAGGGGCAAGGCTAAACTGCTGTAGACTGAGGTAGATGGAAAATATATTGGTTTCATTAAATCATGAAACAGTGAATTCAAGATGGGCTAGTTTTGTAGCTTAGTTTCTATATATGGACTATATGGACTAGGAATTGAATGGTGCTGTTTCAAACATTAACAGTGTTTACTACATTAAACTCTTTTATTTAAAAAAAAAGGCTAAGAGAATTAGTTTTTCTGTGAAAGGGGCCCTTTATAGGAGCACTGCAGCGACTTTCAACCTAATCTCTGTTTGCAGCATATGGTTGATAAAAAATTTAGATGTTTTTCCTTGTATTTCAAAAAGAACATAAAACGTTTCAGAGCCTTTAAAGTGCAACACCTGCCAACTGGCTTCTGTTCTGTGGGTGTTTTCAGTCAATGGATATTCATTTTTCAGTTATTGTTTTTTCTTGTTTTCTTGGCGGCTCACTAAGTCGCAGCACCCTCTCTGGTATTCCAGCATTTGGTGCAAAAGTATAGTTCCATTCGAATTTCACACCAAATTTCTGCATACACAGCGGAATGACTGATGCACATGTCTATCATCACAAGAAAAGCTGCTGGAAAAGCTCTGAACCCTTGGCTTGCTGTGGGGACCAGGCCCTCAGACCGTGGCATTGCCTGATGCTGCTGGCGGGGGTGGGGGGGGTGGAGGGTAGGATATCACAAGCAGTGTGTGAGGAAGCAGAAGCATCTGACTACAGTGATCAACCCAGCATGAGTTTAGAGATTGCTGTTTTTGGTTTTTATGGAGACATGGCTCAGCATACCCAGCTTAGCAGCATGCTAATGTCCTGCTCTGACTGTAGGGTCGCACCAACTGGAAAAACTTGTGGCGGGGGCCTGTGTGTTTACATCAACACTGACTGATTAGGGAATGCTGTACTCATCCCTAGTTAACTGCCACTGCTGGGGCTTGTGACTTTTAGATGTAGACCATTTTATTTGCTGCGAGAATTCACCACCATGGTCATACTCGTGTCCCACCCAGCACTAATGCTAACAATGTGCTGGTCAAACTCCATGGAGCCATCAGTGAGCTATAAAACTCACACCCAGATGGACTGTTTACTGTCACTGGAGATTTCAACCACACAGTCTCCAGTCAGTTCTCCCTAAATTCCATCAACATTAGTACTTTCCAACGAGTAGAGCGAACAGGATTTTGTTTACAAAAACATCACTGGCATGTACCACACTGAGCCTCACTCTAACCTCAGCTACTCAGATCCTGTGTCTGTCATGCTGATCCCAGCATACAGACTGCTCGTTAGACATGCCAAGCCCATTCAAGGCAGAATAAACTGTGGTTGCCAGGAGTAATCTCTGCTCTTCAGGACTGTCTCGAGCACACTGACTAGGACATGTTTAGAGAGGCTGCAATCTGGCTCTACCAACCTGGAGGAGTGCATGGTGTTGGTGGCTGGATACATCAGCAAGTGCATCGATGACGTTACCGCCTCCAAGACCATCACAACACACTGCAGGGGTGAGCGGGCTTCCGAGAACCCATGAGTCTGGCTTCAGGTCAGGTGATAAAGCTACACTGAGAACAGCAAAGGCCAACCTGTCCTGAGCCATGAGAGCAGAAAAGCGTACACAAGCTCAGAAAATCCACAGCCACTTCCAGGACATTGGTAACACATGTCGCATGTGGCAGGGTATTCAAGCCATCACAAACTACAGGACATCTCCACTTATCTGTGCTTGTGAGGCCTCCCTTCCTAATGTGTGAATGACTTTTATGCATGATTTGAGGCACAGAATGACATGGGAGCTTAGAAGACAACCCCATCTCTCAGTGACCAGGTGCTCTGTTTGACTGAGGTGAAGAAGACTCAGCTTAAAGTCAATCCACGGAAGGCTGCCAAACCAGACAATATTCCTGGTTGTGTGCTCAGAGGACATGCAGACCAGCTTGCAGATGTCCTCACAGACATCTCTGATTACCACTAATGTTCCAACATGCTTCAAAACCACCACCATCATCCCCGTGCCAAAGAAGTCATCAGTGTCATCCTTGAACGACTACTGTCATGTCACACTCACACCAATCATCATGAAGTGCTTTGCAAGGCACATAAAATCACAGCTGCCCGCCACAATGGAGTTTGTATATCATTCTCATAACCTTCTACAGAGGGACTATCGAGAGCATTCTCTGTAGTTGCATCCTGGCGTGGTATGGAAATTGTGCTGGATCAGATTGCAGAACCTTACAGAAGATAGGAAACAGATCATCGGGGTCTCTCACTGCTGCGAAGATCATTGGGGTCTCTCACACACGCACTGAACTGAACTGCTTCCTTTCTCACAATCACACTGCAGACACACGCTAAACTGTTCTGCCATAAACAAAGAAAACTTACTCTCCAACTGACACTGAAAATACCCTGTATGTATTTATAAATCCTGTTGCTGATACCTGCTATTTTGCACAATTATTTATTGCTGTCTACCTGAATCTTTGCATTCCTTTTGATTTTTGCACACTTAAAGACTCTGCTACTAGAATACAGCATGTCATATTAACTCATATTCATACTGTTACTGCTTCTGTCAACTGTATTGTATGCTGTCTTGTCCTGTAAATTATTGTAATGTTACTGTTTTTTGCACTCTCTCTTTAGTCCTGTCCTACCCACACGTGTGTAGTCTTGTGGTGTTCTATTTTCGTTCTTTGTGTTGCACCATGGTCCAAGAGGAACATTGTTTAATTTCACTGTGTATATGGTTGAAATGACAACAAACACCTACTTGACTACTTGACTTGACTTTTTCCTTTACACTGTGTGCTGCAAATGCTGCAAGTAGAGACTGAGTTAAAAATTGCTGGAGAATTCCTTTTAATGCAAATGCCCATAAGTACTGCAGCCTTCCAGTATGTTGCAGAAGATCAAGTCATTGAGCTGATTGGACTTGTATTACCTCATCATGGACAGATTTTCAGCCAAAATAACCAAATTATACATGCAATCAGCCATGCAAATTAGACATTCTTTCGACTTGTTATGGCCAGAGGTACGAATCTGCTCTTTTCAAGTGCCACTTATGATTCTGGTATGATTAAAAGAGTTTGGGACTCAGCTCTCTGTTGGACCGATAAGAAGTGGTTTAGAAATTATCAAATAAAGGGAGAGTAATTACAACCCACGTTTACTTCCCATTATGTATTATTCTTTGGGAAAAACATTGGTTTGATTGGGTGATGAGACCCAGAACTGCCCTTGATCCACTGCCATGAGTCCTCGAGGACAGCAGTGAGCACTAATATTTTAGTCCCCACTTGGGGTGTCCTCCAGGACCCTAGAAGGATTCGTGTACCTGGGCTTGCTATAGCGAGCTAGACCAGGGAGAAGGAGCTTGGAGGCCAATTTATCAGTGGCCGTGAGGGTATGCACCGACACAGCAAAGCTCAAGGCCAGCCCAGCGTGGGAGGACTGAGAGCCACTGCCATTTCTCTCGCGGCTGGGGTGGAGGATCTGAGGCACGAATTCGCTGCAGTAGCCTCTCCATGGCACTTTCACAGTGCCACTTTAAGTTGTCCGCCGTGACAAGTCCAGTCAGCTGACCCAAAGCCCTCAGCCATGGGGCTGCTCTCAGCCTCCTTGGCACTGCTACAGCATGAAACCCCCCCAGTAACCCTGTGGTTTTTGTCCAAGCCCCAAAGTGTTGTTTTAATGGTGAGGCAAACTCCATTCCCTCCAGAGCACCCCTGACCAAGCCCTCTCACCGGCTAATGCGCTCATCTCCGCTCATCTCACATAGCCGGCTGAGCCTCTCCCCTCTGCTTGGCCCAGTCACCCACCTCCTCCAGGTACTGATAATAAATAAAGTCCAGGATCCTCAGGTGTCCATTATTAGGTCAGTCAATCTGTAACGGGACTGTAGGTTGAGGGAGGACTGCAGGTAGACGCACATGCAAGTGAGAATTTAGTTATAAACAGAGGTGGACAGTAACGAAGTAGATTTACTTGAGTACTGTACTTAAGTAGAGTTTTTGAGTATCTGTACTTC
>JBBPCZ010000136.1:6968724-6979587 GCA_037974445.1 Brycinus macrolepidotus | reverse complement strand
TAAAATTGATGACTGTGTGTTTATTATATATTGGGTTGACTTAGAATTGCGATTAATCGCGATTAATTTTTTCCAGAATTGCGATTAACTAGTTAATTTTAATTAATCGCTTTACAGCCCTAGTAAAAGCAGATTACAGACTCTAAAATTGTTAAAATGACATCTTAAAACTATACTTATGTATTTAATCAATTGTGAATAAGATGAAGCACATTAAACTTAATCAATATATCTGCAATGTTTTTATGCTAAATATTATTTAATGGGAATACTTTTGCATTTAAATCTCCTTTTCTTAAAAAAAGTAGGCGTGGATTTGGAAAAGCAGAACCTCCTGCCAGTCTGGATTTGGTGTAATTCACAGGGAAATGTTCAACACTGGAGTTGATCAAGCCAGAACACTTAAAAACAATCAGTTGAGATGTTTCCCCTCATCTTAAGACTACCTTGCATACCTTTCATAAGCAATAACTTTTCCAGCCACATACCGTGCTATAGCCAACAACCACAACACATTACTCAAACTAATTACCTAACATCTGGTGATAATCCTATTCCTACAGCTCCCGACAAAAAAAACATGGAATGTGAGGCTCCACTCTGTACTACTGTGCGACCAGTTATGTAAAATACACTAATAAATGCCAACCATTCCGCTTGTAAATGACCAACTTCACTGTTGGCACAGGGGAAAACATCATGATGATATTAGTGGCACATTCAGCTTTCACAACACATTATATTCGGCAGAGATTAAATTCAAATGTTCCATTTCATACTCCATTTGCATTAAAAAAAATAGGAAAATACCAAAAGCCCGCAGCCCAAAGACAACAGAGAATGATCCATAGCTAAGTCCTGCTATTTCACAAAAGTGACCCCCTCGGTCAACAATGTATTGAAATGACCAACAATGTTCATTCGCTAAACAGTAATAACTAAGGCCAGTACACATTAGCAAGGATGTTAAATTATGATTTTCTGCTGTAAACCTGGTGCATGAACGAAGGAGGGACAACAGTGAGAGAGACAAATGCAGAGAAGTGCACATCCCCTTTGAGAATGTGAGTGGTGCACCTGCCACTGCTCTCATACAAAGGACTTATTGTTCACCTGTTGTGCAGGTAGGGGCCCAACACTGGACCAGCACAAGGCTGAATTCCATGACCCTTCTTCAGGCTAGCCTGGCATCCCCTTTTTCTCTATCTCTAAAACTGCCCTCATGTCAGCCTTACATTCACTAACCCCTCCCAGTCAGTCCCTGGGTCCACCTCGACTCTATTCTCTCTAAATCTTTACAATACTTACCTTTGTTTATTTACCCATCTTACACCTGCTATCTCTTCACTCTTGCTATTTGTACATCAACCTTTTCACCTCTAAAAGTAAAACTGTCTCTGTGCAAAATTCTATGTAAATATAATATGGGTATATTAGCACAGAGTCATGAGTTTGATACAGCAGGATGAAAACAGCAGATGTTCCTCACTTACTGTATGGAAGAAGTAGTTTAGATAACAGTAAATAGTAAACATTTACTTCTTTCTAACAATATGATGAAAAAAGACATTTCAAACAGATCATCTGCATGTGATCCTGAAAAACTAACTTCACGGTAAAGAAGAGGCCATATTTACTAATAAGGTAAAGTCAAGTTGCCTTAAAACAGAATTCATTGAATTCATTAAGCATGGATTATTGTTAACTTATTGTTAACTCAAAATTTTAAGGCTAGGTTGCTTACTAAAGTTAAGACAGCTATACTTTTGTGTAGTAATTCTGTACAGTGTAGTAATTCTGTTAATAAGAGCCTTTCCTTTACAATGAAGCATATGGCTAGTTCTGACGCCGAGTGTCCAGATATACAGTTAAAAACAAAATCAACCACAAGAACTGTTCTGCATGATGGGCCTTCCTTACATTTACCCCTTCCCACCACACACAAACACGCAGACGTTTCCACCGAACCTCAACTCTTTCCTTCAACCCCCCACCTCCCTGCCTGTTTGCATCCTTTCCCAGCACTGAACTGTGCGTCATGGGGTTTCTGAGATCCCTTCGGATCCATAAGACATGCTAGAGGCGTGGGGCCAGGAGTGCTCTGTCAGCTTTATGGCTGCACCACTGCAGTGCCATGCAGCAGGCCTGGGGTGCTTTGCACCACAAACTTCTGGGAATCTAAAAATGAGAGAAAGAGATAGAGAGAGAGACAGAGAGAGAGAAAGAGAGAGGATTCCGGCTCTTCTCTCTACCAGCCAAAGTTAACAAAAGCCTCTTCTCCTCATCCTACAGTCTTGATCCTGTGTTGTTCTCTAGCCCAAAGGCCTCCTGCTGCTTTGGATCAACCCACACGGTGTGGAGATCTAATCATACCACAGCATAGTGATGTGTCAATCAGCAGAAACTGAGCTGGGAAAAGAGGCCACTGAATAGTATTTCTGCTGATACCTTTACCTTTAGTATGATACGGACTCCAGATATGTCCTAACCAAGTAAGCCCAATGAAAAAAAAAACAAAAATCTTAGCAAGTGAAATGATCTCATATCACAGAAATACATCTTATTTTTCTCAGATTACATTTTATTCAGATCTCACCCAGTGCTCTGAGTATAAGATCATTTTGCTGATTTTAAAACCAATGACCTTAATCAGTCTTATTTAGATAATTTGCCTTATTGCCTAAATGTTATTTATAGCATAACACGGGAACAATTAGTCACTGCTTTTGCTATTATGACTATTAATTATTGTATCAATAGTTAAATGAGTTAAATGGAGGCTTTTTCATTTTTTCTAGGGAATAGCGTCCTCTTATATTATCTACATTGTTAGATAGCATCTTTGAGAAAAAAATCACTAAAAAAATGCACAGATGAGCGTTCTTCACAGAAGATCATGTCTGACAGCAAAGGCTGAGCACCTTCAGAGAAGATCAGGCCCAAGAATATATTTCAATTTGTCAAATTAACAGAAAATCCCCATTTATTTGTGGGTCATGGAGTGTGTATATGTGTGTGTGTGTGTGTGCTCTTGGGGGAAAGTGACTGTGTGGTCTTAGAGGATATCATAAAGTTCCAGGTTTCTTTAATGACTTCATCATCATTACAATCTTCTCCATTTTCCATCATATGTTACTCTACTCTAGTCTAATTAAGTCTATTAACTCACTCCCCTGGTGTGTGTATGTGTGTGAGCATGTGAATGTGTGAGCACACATCCTTCCATGTGTGCATACATTCAGATGGCACATCTGGGGTAACTCACACTTATATATACTACATGGTGCCCTTTTAACTATGTATAAATGGCTCCCCTTTAAAAAAATAAATAAGTAAGGGAGTAAAAAATGAAGTGTGTCAGAGAGGCTGGCACTGTGGTACTACAGTAATTCCCTGCAATGCGGTAATAGCTCTTTAGAATAGAGAGCTTGAGCTAATAGCGTCAATTACTGCATTTTTTTGAAACAGATAGCGTCAAGTTCCCCAAAGCTCAATCATCTCACATTTTAAACACCCCAGAGAGTCAGTCATACTGAAATAACGACAAAAGGTCTAATAAAAAAAAGCTCACTCTGTAGAGTGCATTAGTTTCCAACCAATGCGATGGTGAGAGAACAAAAAATAAGACACTTATGACCCACACAAATTTGTCACAAAAGATTTGCCACATTTTTCCAGAGTGGTAATGAAAGTCTCCTCAGAAAATGTCTATGGCAGTAATTTTTAAAGACCACATTTAAAAAACTCCCAGCTGTGCCCCTGTTCAAGGTCCAACCATAGTCATTATAAACGGCTTAAGGGTTCTGACTGCTATTGTTTTATTTAAAACTAATGCGCCATGTTTAAATTATATAGACCTACAGTCAGTATTTTATCATGGGATAGAAAAGTCATTCTATATGTGCCTGGAAAAACATGTAATTGCCCAGCAAAGACGGAGAGGGAAAGAGACAATGGGTTTAGTTCTTTGCTGAATGGTCCCCTCTATGCCATTACAAAAAGAACAGAACTACAAAGGAGCTCTCTGTACTATTACAAGTTACAATTAGTTTAGTATAGTGTCTTGTAAAAGAACTTTAAATTTATTTGTATGATTTGTCTGTAATATAGGATTCATGGCCAGTGATCATTTGAGTGAATGCATTAGCAATCCCTCTGCTGTTCGAGTACATCAAGACTGATTTCATCTGGACAGATCACAAATGTTGGTCAAAGGAAAACAGATCTTCTGAGGGTTTCCCAGGAATCACTGTCATGGTTCATATAAAATGATTGGATATTTGGCATTAGTTTTTTAAATATAAAATGTAAAACATCCTAAAATAAAGATAGAAATAACTTTAGACATAGGTGTTGACAAACTGTTGATGCAGTGCATGTGTAGACTCTGAAACTCAGTAGTGAAGTTTATTCCATCCAGTTGTATCTGTTACCTCTGAGACGTAACAAAAGGTTGGAGGTTTCATCAAACACATATCAGATAAATTATTTGCATTCATAAACCACATCTTCAAAATGCTAGCTTTTCAGGAGAAAGAAAAAACATACTTAACTTTCAATGTAAGTTATGTTGGATGTTGGATATATACACACGTTTATACATACACCAATCGGCCATAACAACATAAACATTTTCTGCCTAATATCATGTAGGTCCCTGTCGTGCCTCCAAAAACAGCTCTGACCCATCAAGGCATGGACTCCCTAAGACCTCTGAAGGTGCGCAGTGATATGTGTCACAAGACACTGGTCACAGTATCTTTCTTGTAAGTTACAAGGTGGGGCCTCCATGGATCGGACTAAATTGTCCTGCACATCCTACAGATGCTAGACTGAAGAGATCTGGGGAATCTGGAGCCCAAGTCAACACCTTGAACACTTTGCCATGTTCCTGAGACCATTCCTAAACAGTTTCTGCAGTGTAGCATTATCATGCTGAAAAAGGTCACTACCAAGAAGGGGTGTACTTGGTACCTGTCAAAGTAACATTCATAAACTAACCATTCATGTCCTGCCTAGTATATCCCACCGCTTGACAAGTGCCACTGTAACGAGATAACCAAGGTAGGTATTGTTTATACACCAATAAGCCACAACATTAAAACCACTGGCAGGTGAAGTGAATAATATTGATTTTTGTTTCACAAATTCATTGGTATTCCTAAATGAGTGTCCAAAAATCATTCTCAAAAACAACTTCTGTTTGCACTTCATACCTAACCACAATCATTTGTTTGTTTGCTTTAAAATAAAAATATTCCAGTTTTTGATAGTTTAACACACCAGCTTTCCACAAAGATGCAGAGAGAAATATTACATTATTAATGTTCAGATGAAGAGAAACATCTGACTGGAGGTAAGTTTAAGACACAAATCTCTTAAAATCTTTGTTTAGACATATTTTCAGTGTCAGTTTTGCTACTTTGCCAAATGGAGAGCCAAGTTTCTATTCTATTGCTGACATAATGCTCCAGATTTGTTATCATCCATCCAGAATTTCTTCGTGTCACCTTAAATGGCACAGAAGCCAGAACGTCACATTACACTATTTAACTGAAAATAAAGTTCCATTTAGCACAAATGAAATTTAAGATAAGATAAGATAAGATAAGATAAGATAAACCTTTATTAGTCCCACAAGTGGGAAATTTGCATTGTCATGGCAGAAAGTGAACAGTACAAAGGTAAGAGCAGCAAAATTAAAAACAATAGAATGAAAAGTATGCCAACAGAACAGTACAAAAGTACACTCTACAATCTAGAAATATAAATATGGATGTGTGTATTGAAAAATATATATGTATATATATGTATATGTAAACTTAGATAGGTATATGTATAAAGGGCAACTTCAGTTTTATAAACTATACACCAGTGACTCAGTAAGTTATTTCAATATTTTATATGGAATCTGTACAAATTTAGTGATTACCTCTCTGCTGCTATTTCTTAAAGATGAACTATCTGAATAGTAAATATGGGAGCAAATACTGACATATATAACGAATGAATACTGGAGAGACAGAGAGAGAGAGAGAGAGAGAGAGAGATGGGCATGGGCAGTCTGTTACCTGTGTCAAAGACATTACTGTCATTCCAAAACAGAGCCGCCCAGCCTGAGGCCTACTGCCACACTCTCCTACAACCTTGTGCTTTCTTTACCTTTCAATAGATTACTTCAAGATGTGAGACCATGACTGCTTGTGTGTATGTTTGTGTGATATCGAAGTGCCAGCATGTGTATGTCTGTGTGTGTGAAAAGGGAGAACCACTGTGCTGTTTCACCTGAGGGTAGTATGGCAGTCTGTTTTCAATGTCACTGTCTCATGACCATGTCACCATCTTGGCTTAATTAGGGCTACTGTCACGCTTCTTTTAGCTTTCCTCCTGGTGGGCTTCCTTCCCATGCCTATAGACTTTTCGCATCACAAAGAGCGCTTTTTATTGTTCATTAGGTGCCGGTAAGTATGTGATTTTATCATGTGGTCTTGACAATAGTGTACTGCAATGGTTGTTAGTTTTGGATAGAGAACAGAGTCCCACACATGAAGAGGAGTACAGAGGTCAAATTTTAGCCTGAAAATGTAATCTTAACATAGGGCAGTAATCACAAATGTGTATGAGGTGGGGGATCAGTCTTCTCTTTATTCTTATCATTCCATTCTGTATCCTGCTTCATTCCAAACTCTTTCTCTCTACCACCCATTGATCTCCTGTCTTCTACCTGTTCATTTCTTAAATTTGACTTCTCTTTCTCTGTGTTTTCCCTCTGCCAGTGATTCCCCACGCCTGTAGCTGTATATGCTCTCTCTGTAGCAGAGACGAGAGGAATGTAACTTCTGCTTTTTAAAGGCTTTGGCAGCAGTAGCAGCCCTGGCCGAGCTCAGAGAAGCGAGCGTGGCTGCAGATGTATATCAGCCTTATCTGCTGCTAATAAATCTCTGCAAAGTCCTCCAAGGATTTGGCACTTAAAGCCCACTCTCTCTCAGACCCCCCCTTCCCACAAGAGGCGAGCACTTTGTTATTTCATCAAAGCTAACTGCGTGCACACTGCACACTAAGAGTCTGGCAAGGCTCTCAAAGTATTCAAGGAAAGTATCAACACAAACTATATTTATACTTATTCTGTGAAAAAGTTTTTTCTGAATTTCTGGTGTTAATGATTTGAAGTAGCCTAGTGTAATATTTCATAAATTTAAAAGTTCCTTGAATAAGTCTTAAGTGCCAGATTGTTGGTGTTAAGTAAGGTTATGCATAAGCAATTGTTACATCTAGCTCTAGCGGGCGGCACACTCTCACTCTCACACACAAAAAGCCCACCCTTATCTGCATATACATTTCGTTTTTCAGCCCTTCTTCAGATTTCTTTTTCTTTTTGGTTGAACACGTGTTTTTCTCACAAAAACTCTCCTTAGCTGCTCAAGCTTGTCCAACAGCACAGATGCTGATCAGCATATAAATGGCATTCAGTGACTGAAGCAGGGGTGAGGAGGCTTTAGTGCGGTCTAATGGACTATGGCGCAGTGGAATGCTGGTGCATCTTCAGGAACAGAAATGGCATGTGTTGGCGGAGCAGAGGAGGAGGCCCTAGGGGTCTTTGATGAGGCAGACAGGACAGCTTAAATGCTCAGGCAGCTACAAGCGCATCAGTAGGCTGTAGAAGCAGGAATGCACTGATAAAAAGGAGACATGTCAGCCAGTCTTGGAAAAAGGGCTAAAGTTCGACCGCTGAATGCAAACAGGTGACTGGAAAGTACAATCTCTTTCTTTGTAGCGTATGCTCCTTTATTTTCTGCACATGACTATAGAACATATAGAAAGCCAGTAAAACATAGAGAATTGAAAGAGAATAGAAATTAGCAGTGACATTCGTAAACGGGTGGTGCTACAAACATGTCTCCTTATGGTACTTTGAGTATCTAGAGGAAGAGGAGAGAGGAAAAAATGATCAGCAGGGGAGAAAAGAACCCACAGCAGGAAACATCTGCATCACAGATATCAGAGCAGCATAAAGTCAAGCAAGTAGGGTTTGATGGATTTGTCAGTAAGCATTATTACAATGCTGTACTCACCCTCTGGGAGTGCCATCAAAACCTAGAGTGGCTAACGTGGCATGTGAGCAAATGAAGCACACTGCTTACCCACAACCCAAGCAAAGTCAGTAAACACAAATACACACATACGTGCCAGAGCACACACACTCTCACAATTTGCTGCTCCAAGCACAACACTAAAACGTCGCCACTAGAAAAGGTTGTGAAATGAGAGAGCAAAATCGATGAAATAAAAAGAAAGAAAAATACAGAAAAGTCTCTTTGAAACTCATTTGTTATGGATGGACCAGTCAGCACCATTTTCCTGCTTCTCTGCTCTTCAAGTCACCAATTTAAGATCACATCATGCATAGCTGTTAATAGCTTGGCACTGAAACCAAAAAATGGCAAGAAAAACAAAATGAGGCTGTGGTTCTGGAAAGCACAGAGGTAAAATCCTGCACTAGTGCATCCGGCTTGTTTTCAACAATACAAGTTTAAAATTCTTCCATCTTAGTGGTCATTGAGGCCTCTACGGAGAAACAGGGAGTTTCAATCTGTGTCAGTCATTCATATTAGTTTGAACCACAGTGCATCTTCTGTGGAGACATGCTGCATTTAAATTGTACATTGTGACTACCCATACTAGAAAAGAATTTGCAGCTTTCAAACTATTGCATATTCTTGGCCTATGCATAAGATCAAATGCTGCAGACCTGTAATTAAATGCTGTCCTATCCTGTAAAATGTTTTTGTTTTACTTAAAGATGTTTCACTTGCAGCACATGGAGGCTGTTTTTACAGGCAGAGAAATTACACAGAGGCTTCAGCCACTTAAATACACCTTTAGCGCTATAGCCCTGAAACAGTAGGCTCCATGAAAATATAAACGTCAAGGCAATGGAAAGCCACCTCTGTGTGGAAGTCCCACTGCCTTGATTAGAAAGTTATTAAACTCTGACAAAAGACTGCAGTTAGCCCAGTGAAAATAAACTTGGACAGCATGGAGTGATTTATTAAATATACACTGTGGACTTTTAAAAAGCCATTAATGATTGGAGCTGGAGGAAGGAAGGGGCTGGGAGATATTCATCAGTGTGCAGAGAAAGAGAGAGACAGAACAAGCACAGACTGTGAATGATCATGGGCAGGAGCAGATCTTCAAGAGGAGGGATCAAAGTCTAAACAAATCTCTCGTCTACATTTACTTACCTGTAGTTTGAGCCAATGTCTTCAGGATAGACGCTACAATGTAACGGAGCATTACGTTTGTATTTGGGTGTGTGAGCGTGAGCTTCAGGACGCACTGAGCTGTTTTTACAAGTCTCTCTTGATTCTTTTTTCCATATTAATCAGCTGCAAAGCTGTACCTGTGTCTGCACTGCCAAAGCAAGTTCTCCATGGGCCAGGGAATGTGACTGATCCTATCTGACGTGCACTAAGAAGCCATGGGCTGACAGAGGGGACACCCGTATATATTTGCTTCTCTTTTTCAGGGGCCCCTCCATCTCCAGTTCTCAGATAGATCTATGAGATACAGCGGCCTGCACCTTCCCTCCCCCCGGCCCTGGGGCAGTTGAGCAACCTCAGCAGGATCTGGGGAAAGCTTCTCTGTTTTTCAACCATACATTTTGTCCGCTAGTACCCGAGGGCCAGTACCTGAGCGGGTGCGAACGTGCACTGGGGGTTGGGGTGGAGTGCCATGGGGAGAATGAGAGGTCTGAGTGAGAATGAAATAAGCCTGAGTGATTACCTGCCCTGCACACGATTTTTCCATCTGAGCGATGCAATCACACCCTTTCAAGTAATTCACTTTCTTTCCATTAATGCGGGCTAGCCTAGTGTGTCTGAGCAGGTATACTGCAGGGCCTCTTGAACAGCACAGTGTCAGAGAGAGGCTCATGTTGAAAGCATGCAAGAATAAAATGGAGGGATGTGTAAGAGAGTGAGAGGGAGATAGAGTGAAAAAGAAAAAGAGCACAAACTAGCCATGTGCTTTAGCAATCTACATCTAAACCAAATTGGCCCACTGCTCTCTCTTCAGATGACAATAGCCCTTTTCATGGCATCTTTCACCCGTAGCCCCCGCTGACACATGGGTCATGGCCCCTCTCTTCAAAGCAAAGTGTGTCTGCAGGACTCGTTATTACCTTCTCATGCCCTGGCCAAGAGCATGCTGCCGTTGGCCGAGCAGCAGGGAATTACAGCATTCTAATAAAGGCAGGGATACGTGACACCAGCCCTATGGCAGGATTAGACCCAACAACCTGCATAATGAGGTTCAAATTAACAGCAGCCAGAAAAACACGGGAATGTATGTAAAGCAGGAATGTACGTAATGTAATGAATGTATAGGTGCACAAACGACTCAAAAAATAACAGATCATGCAGGCCACAGAAGGAAGTCCTATGGCTCAGGGCCCTAAACAGGGTCTAGACAAACAAAAACAAAGATCCAGAACCACTTTTTGGTGACCTTTCACCTTTTCATACCCTCCAAAAGCACTTCCTGGAGAATGCCTTCTCTGCAACTTCCATGTCATGGGTGCATACTCAACTGCTTCCAGGTTATGAGGCACAATAGGACCATCTGAATGAAGCTCCTATTCCATTCACTTCTACTGATTTTGGGGTGTCTTTGAGCCAAAAGTATAGCCCTTGTAATGTGTTAGAAAGCTGCCCACGTCTTTAGTGTTAGCGGGTCAAATTTGACCCGTGATTTAACTCAGCCCAAAATGCTCAAAAAAGAATAGATATCATCCAGTATTGTTTTTCACCTCATAGCTAACTTAGTATGTGTTCATATCAATGTAAACACTGTTTTAAATTG
>JBBPCZ010000136.1:6905554-6938783 GCA_037974445.1 Brycinus macrolepidotus | reverse complement strand
TAAAGTAATGGACATATAATATGGACAAAAGTAATGATGACATTATATGGACAAAAGTAATGGGACGCCTGACCCCGCGAAAACCAGCAGAAACCCAGTTGCTCGCAAAAAAGCAACAAACTTTCAAAATAAAAGGATTTAAAAAAAAAAAAAAAAAAGACTGCGTTAACGCGCGATAAATTACTTGTCGGCGTTAAGTAAATCATGCGTTAACGCGATAATAACGCGTTAACTTTCCCAGCACTAGTTTAGATGTTACTAGCATTTAACGTACTGTCTAATTTTGCTTATCCAGAATAGAATCCCGCTGAAGGTATGAAATGCAATCTGAGAAACTACCACAGAAATAGTGAGATGCTTCAAAGAAAACCTTAACATAGAGCTAATCTAAGTTAGACAAAAACAAAAGAGGCTAAGTCAGCATGTAGAGACAGAATCATGTAGGAACAAGGGTTCACTGGTACATGATTCCAGTAAAAATGTGTGGAGAAAAGATCAAACATTCCCAACAACTATTAACGTGCATTAAACAGAGCTACTCCTAAATTAAAATGACGACGAAATGCAATAACAGGGAGAAAAATATTGGAAACAAAAACTCAAAATTCATGACACACTTAAAATGCCGTGTATTTTCTGTAAACTATCTCCCTTTCTTTGGTCTGCAGCAGTAAGGTCTTTATTGAAAGACTCACAACCCAGACCAAAGCAGTATATCACTTCAGGAGTCGTGGAGCGAAACAGACCATTAAGAGCAGAGAATTAGGAGGTGAATGGACCTCAGCCTTTGTCCCTTGGACGAGGAAGCAGGCTCATGTGTGACCTCAGCTTCTGCTGCGGAAATTAGCCCTGCAATTACTCAGGATATATTCCCTCACATTAAAAGCCATCCACGCCACTGCTTTATGACCAACGGAAAAATGTTCTTGTTGTTTTTGTGTTATAACTTTCATGACCTCCCACTGTTGAGAATACGAGGAAGCCACTACTTATGAAAGGAAACTTGTGTTTAAGCGACTTAGGAAGAGACAACAACATAAATAAAAAGGTGGTAGAGAGGAGAAAAAGAGACACAGAGGTGTTGTTTTGTTCATAGTCACAGCAGGATCAGCATACACATCTATCTCCCTCTCTCAAGCAAATAAGTGGACGCGACACTGGGGCAGTAGGTGAAGGCCATCAGGCCCTTTGCAATGAAACACACAGAGTGAGAGAGAAGAGAGAGAATGAGAGAACGAAAGAGGGATGGCTCTAAGTAGGCCTGTACACAGTGACGGATAACAAGTTACCTAGTAACGGTAAAAAGTAATTTACAGTCGGTTTAAAAACCTGTCATTTGTTATTTCATGCAAACCATAGCAAGACACTAGTACTGCAGATTTAGTTCTTGGGAAACACTGTCATACATCAGCTCTCATTTAATCAGGCTAAGCTAGGCTGCTACAGAGAACACAAAATCAAACGCTAAACTTTGTGTGACATTTGCAAGTCCATTCTTTAATAGATTAATCACACTTTTGTGGGTAAATAATAAAAAAAAGACAATATACTACGACCACAGCTTTTACTGAATTGCATGTTTATGTTCTTTCATTTGACAATTATTTAGTCTAAATATTACCAGAAGGAAAAGTTTTGGGCTATTATTAAAACAGTAGTGGTAGTATCTCTGTTATTATGTCTGCTACTGTTTCTGGACACATTTTTAGTTCATCACTAAAGTTCCTGGCAGCATCAGCAGATAGGGCTGCATGATGGAAAAAATGAGCATTTCTATTATACTGCTACATACCGTGGTGCTCTTGCCTGAACAGGGAAATGAACATCTTGTGTGTGGAGCTATTGTGTTACTTTGTTTTATAAGATTCTAAAGTACATACTGTGATAAGGAGCTTACTGTAATAAATGTATATAGGGCAAACATGTTTTTCATTACATGCCAATAACTTTAATGCACAGTATTTGCTCTTATTCAAAAGGTAGCATCAACACAATCAAATAATATTTATAAACAGTCCTATGAACTATGCTCTCCAGTCTCTCATAATGCCAATAACAGTGCTTTGTGATGGCATTCCATAAAGCTGTTGAAATGTAATTATGTAATGATCTGCCTGGCTAGCTTTCCTCTCAGGCTCTGGTATTCCAAGCCCCTGGGAGTGGAAGAGGAGAAGAAATGCTCCATTTACCTCCAGTGTTGTGGAGAAGCAGTGGGGTTTCTCAGAGCCCAGGCGGCCTTCCTGACACTGTAGGCCGAGCTGGGGGAGAACTGCCGTTGGCCCCAGAAAAACACACACCTCCGTTCACTCTCTTCTACTTTACTTCCACGCTGCCGTCTCTTCTTTCTTCTTCCCTGAGATGAGGAAATGGTGTGTGACTGGTGTTTGTAAAGGTGTCGTACAGACTAGACTGTTTTTTGCTCAGTTGCTGCTTCTGGTGTTGCTGGCTGGGCTCTGATGCAGATTTTAACGGCTGCTGTTTGAAGGGCGTTTGTAACAGAGCCAGGTTTCAGGACATTTACCATGCACTAGGGATACATTAAAAGGATTAAGGAGAGGACAGGACATGGAAGGTTTTACCGATCACACAGATACAAGTCTAAAAAAACGTTTAAAGATGTTACAAAGACATTGTTCTTCTTTTTCTTGCCCCTCTTCCCATTACTAATCACCCATACAAATACATTTCAGGCATGCCCAATATCACATCAAATCATTCAGCGCAGAGCTCTCTGTTCAGCGCCAAAAAGGGCTCCAAAAACTTTCCACATAGTGTTTTTATTTCCTGAATCCTGGCCTGATTATTCAATGTTATTCCACATTATTTAAACAATCTCCCAATTTTCCCTTCATATAATTCCACTCCACCGTGTTCTTTTCCCTGTGCCATGGCCCAACTATTCCAGAACACTCCTTAGTCCAAAGCCACTTTTACACAGTCAACAGCCGTCCATTTACTACTATATCATTACTGAAAGAAACGTTTGATATATTGCACACTTACTGTCTGAGGAAAGCAGTGTTTACCCCATCATATTCACATGTGTTACACCTAATGTGTCTGAGATGTCAGAAAATGTCAGCACTTGCCACATCGCAATGCCAGATTAAAAAACACAGGGCACTACTACTTTCTATGTAGGGCTCTTGCACTTGCGTTATAGTAGATTTGCAGTCCCATTACAAATACCCAGCACTATCTCTGTATAGCAAATTTCCCATAACTAGTCATTCCTGAAGCAGGCCTATGGAGTGACTGGTGATGGGATGTCATAACTGTACAGCCTCCTTCCTTCTATGATTTAAATGCTAATATTTCCTGCACCGGGAAGCTCAGCACACGAGTGCAATGGGATGAAATACGATGAGCACTTGTCAACTCTCAGTGTCAGCTGAGCAAGACTGGAGACTGGCTATAGGCTTTGACTACTTCAGCTGGGGCCACCACTTAGCGGGAGAGATAGACTGATAGACACAAGCATGGAGAGAGAGAGAGAGAGTGAGAGAGAGAGAGTGAGAGAGAGAGAGAGAGAGAGAGAACTCCTGCCAGATATACGGTGGCTTTTACTGCTGCTGGCTTGTATTCTTACTTTACGCTCTTTACTTTTACATACACAATATATCAGTCAGCTTCCTCAAAGCACACAGACCACGCACTGCAGTTAAACTGTTCTCAAGTCAGCCGTATCCTTGCCGTATGGGCCACACAAAGATGCACATACTTACCATGTCTTTCCTGATCACTCATAGAAAGGAATAAACCTGTTCGTGTATATAAGGTCACTTTACATGGATGTCTAAACACACAGATGCAGACACAGGGGTGCAACACGTGTTAAGCAGATTGTGAATCCTTCATCTATGAGGCTATACTATTTAATGTTTGTTTGGACAGGTTCCATATATGACGTGTTGGGGTCACGATGTTCTGTAGTTTTGACATAATATATGGACATTATTCTCTCTAGACACCCACGTGCAGATACACTAGTCCTAAAAATCTGATATACCAGATTCCACAGCTTCTAATCCAGCATGGCCATCCTTTCTGCGACCAGCAGAAACACATGCAAAGCAGCTGAACAAACAGACAATATGTTGCAGCAGCCCTCTCCACCAGGTTGGCCACTCCGCACACAATGTGAGGTGATGTCATGTAACAAGACCACATAATACATATCCCTAAGCAGCTCGACGATGATGAAGCCACGCTTGGACATGGAAACGGAGTGCCAAAAGCACTCGGCCATCACCCATGCGAGTGCCAAAGACGTTGCATACTTTTTCCAGTATGAGCCGGTAGTATGTGACATGCAAACGGACTGTGTTTGCAGCCCCCGCCAAAGCCGTGGCTCGTTAGTGCATATTAACACCCTCACACCTTCCAGACTGTCGATAAGCCCAGACAACAAACAGCAGCACTGGGACCCTCTACAAGATCTTATACCGTGCACGCTGTATATAACACACACTGTAACACAGAGACACACACACACACACACCCACAAAGTTTAGTAAAACACTCTGAGGCCCTGTGCTTTCATACAGACTAATGTCTGGATTCTGCAGCAGGCCAAAACTGTGCCCTTGTGTGCAATAGCAGTGTGTGTGTCTCCTCTGTCTGCCTGTATACACAAGGCAACAGAACTCCCAATGCACTGCAAGAGCATGTGTTTGTATGTAAGACAGAAAGTGCGTGAGAGTGTGAGGATGTGGGAATTCTTACATGTTCACTGCACTCAAGTTCACACGTACCTGGAATTCTGACTGCTCTCTGGCTTTAGTGTGCTGTCTTCAAAGCATGTTACTTCAGTTACAACTAACTGTGCTGTCTGCTATTCCCGATTCAAATTGGATAAGGAGATGTTTGGTAATATAATTGCCAAGGATTTAACTGGACAATTCATCCAGGACAATGTGTCTGTGTGCTATTACTAAGTTTTGTTATTACATTAATGTGGTCAGTTAGAACAGGACTACTACCACCAAGATAAGGTAATTCAATATGGAAAATTTATTTTTTAGACGTCTAAAACCTATAAACATTGCAGATTTGTTCTGGATTAAAATCATGGATGTCATTAGTAACTTGGTAACTACAGTACCTCCCAAGGAAATCCACCACAAATGGGGCCTAAGTGAGCTGTGAAGCACACTCTAGTGGCTCGTAAACCTGTACTTGGGCGGAGGCATGAAGTGGGCTGGTAACCAAAATAAGCGAAAGAAGTATTAACAAAAAGTAAGAATAAAAACTAGGCATTTAGGCAAATTATAAACAATGTATATATCTTAAAAAAATCTTAAATCTAAGATCTTAAAACAGTGATTTTAAAAAAATGCCAAGAGCCTTATCACTAAGATTCCATCTAGTTTAGATGTCTACACTGCTTTTGGGGATGTTGGCACCATGTGTGACAAGGCTGAGGGCAAACTGATCATTCTGACATTTTTTTGAAATGGTCTAGGACAAAGTCAGTCTGTCAGTTTGGTTGTCACTATGCTAACACCAGAAAGGTACCTAAGAGATAGCAGTGACTGGCCAGTAAATTCATGCTGCCTGAGAGAGTCTGCAAAAAACTGAGCAAAGAGCAGACAAAACAATGAATTATTTTCACCATCCAGAAAAACTGCATTTGATGTACAAGCCATCACCATCAGTAGATATGCTTGGACTAATTTATTGATGTCTGCTGTTGCCAGTTGCCGTTGATGTGTACTGTGGGGAAGCTGTAGCAGAAAAAAACTTGTATTATATCATAAGTAGATTATTTACAAGTGGACTGACACACAGAGGCAGGTTTAAGACCGCTATCCACTCACATAAGGTATATAAAAGCAGCTTCTCTTGTACCTTAACAACCTAGAAAGCTGTGTTGCTGTGACATGCAACTGAAATGTGTCAGTTAAAAAAATATATTTATTTTTTATTTAAACTGCCATTAACCCCTGAATCATAATAGAGTAACACACTGACATTGTGCAACAAGTAAAAAAACACAAAACCAAAATCTTCAACAACAAATATGACTATGACTCAGATAAAATAAAGCATGAGTGACTTTACAGACTAGACAAAAACTGGCGTTTTTTCCCGCTGAATGAGTTGATAATCCAAGAGCTCGAAATCATTGGTCACCATCTCAGAAGCTGCCGGTGAGGGAGTCTCTGCTTTCTCCTGGATACACAAACAATGGAGCTTTAAAGTCTAAATGCTTTTAACAGCTTTGCTACTGACTAGCCAGGCCTGGGGGTGTTCTCCTGCCTTTCCTGTGCACTCAAGCACTTTTCCTAGAAAAGCTACTGTTGAATTTTGATTCAAAATTCACAGAGGAATTAAAAGGGAATATTTCATTGTCATTAACTTCACTTCAAACTCTTTCTTAACTGATGGTGTGAAAAGGTGCAGTGTTTAAGGTTAATTTTGTCGTTCTGGAAGGAAGACAATACAAACTTTCCGGAGCAAGGGGTAGGCAGTGGAATCTCCATCGGATCGGATTGCTGTGTATACTCTCGAGTCTGCTAGGCTTCTGCACAGCTTGTCAGCAAAAGGCGAAGGCTGATGAATAATAGAAACCGGAGTGGAGTTGTGGGTACACGCACGGCCTCTGAGAGTAGGAGGAAACCCAATCCTCAGCCAGAGCAACCTACACACTGCTGATGTAACAGCCAGCATTAACAGCTGAACTTTTTTTTTCACAGAAGCCCTAAAAATACACTATTTATAAAGCATCTGGTACAGTGGTTAAGGCTGAAAGTATTGCAACATTTACAACATTTATTATGAAAACATGCATCAAAACTGAAGAAACTGCTAACTATAATAAAGATTAAATTCTAGCATTCAGGCAATGGATTTAATAGCAATAGGGCGAGCAATCTCTTCATAAACAGAGAGAGATAGAGAGAGACACAGATGAAGGTGAAAAAGATATCAAAGATTTAGGGCAGTGTCATGCGTCTTTCCCAGACAAGAGGACAACACATAGACTTCATTAAGTTTATTTATGTCTTCAGTGAACTCATTGTGTTTAACAAGTCCAAAATGAACACTCAATAAGAATAAAACTGAGTTTTGTTTTTTGTTTCCTGCGAAAGCTTGTAACAAGGCTTAGTTTCCCTGTGATGTATGGCCTACAGAATGACACATTCTTTTTATAGTGAGAGATGCCATTGCATGTGCCTCATGTGCTTGTTTGTTTCTTTGTATGAATGTGTGCTTGTGTTCACACAAATGGAAGCTGTGTGATTGGTGCTCACCTGGCTCTGGCATCCCTATAGGCTCTTGTGATCAGACAAAGTGTTTGTCTGTGCACAAGAGAATGAAAGAAGTTCATGGTCTGGCAACCAGATACAAAAAACAGAAAAACTTCACTTCTCCAAATATACCTGCATTAGAACTCAGGGGTCGGGCCAAATCCCCCCAAAAGCTGCATGATTTCAGTGAAAGAGCAGCGGAAACTCTTGGGTATAGGACGTGCTCTTCTGATCTGATCTTTAAAGTCAGGTGGATCAGCACAGCGGCCCAAAGCTCACTT
This sequence comes from Brycinus macrolepidotus, assembly GCA_037974445.1. Taxonomy (NCBI): domain Eukaryota; kingdom Metazoa; phylum Chordata; class Actinopteri; order Characiformes; family Alestidae; genus Brycinus; species Brycinus macrolepidotus. The sequence continues at coordinate 6,931,249 of JBBPCZ010000136.1, read as the reverse complement.
TCCACTCACTCCATTCAACTTTCCACTGATACACCAAAGTCTTCAATACAACCCACTTCATCCCTACCTCGGGAGCGCCAACTGAACACAGACTGCATGCTGACTCTATCTGTTTTCATATTTTCTTTATAACTAAAACCTGCTTTTAATACGACTGGGGACTTTATGTCCCTACTCAAACCTCGTATTAACACCCATCTCGAGTGAACAAATCACAAGTGAACAGCGAGATGTACGGATGTTTAAACTTGGCATTTCCATGAGTCTCGATTCTGTCTCTATTGACCACTTTTGACTGGATTTCATGTCTGGAGAAAGGGTATCACACATATTTACACTTGCTGTCTTTTTCTCTTTCACCACCAGTGGAGCCACCTCACGTCCATCTGAGTCCAGCTGATCTGTGTAACACTTGTTAGCCACCCTTTACTCTGTTCATGAATTGTCAGGGCTGCCCCAAGACTACCACTGAATAGGTATTATCCAGGTGATGGACCATTCTCAACACAGCAGAGACAGTGATAAGGTAGGGAGATGTTAGATACCTGGAGTGGAAAATATAAACCAATGTTGCTAGAGTTTTTTAAAAGACACTGATGGCCTGAGAACAGACCATGGAAAATGTCCACCCAGGATTTATCTAATAAGTTCATCCATATGTCTTACGTCTAAATTTTGAAACAAACAGCCAAATTAATAAAGAAAAATCAATAAAACAATGATTTTAAATCCAAAACCTATCATCTCAAGCTGACAACCTAAGCTATGTTTTGATATAATAGGTTAAAGGTTTGTGGGGTGGGAATTCATTTAAAATTTTAATGAAATATTTTTGGGAAAAAATCTCCCTTGTCTCACTGCAGTCTGAGAAAGGGCTGGTCGATAAACTGAGGTAAGACTGTATAAAATGTTTCATTCCAATGTCTTTTTCATTTCTATATCCAGAATAAATGATACATTTTCAGTGCTAACTTTTCTCAGTGCAAATGATACAGTCCTCGTTTTGTCTGTTACTCTAGCCTGTTACTGATGTCTACAGTAGCCTGTTCTCTACAGTAAAATGTGTATGACTGGATAATATGTGTGTCTAATTTATTAAATAGATACATTACCTAAACCTACTACATTTATTATTTATTATCTTTATTCTTTTAAGAAGCTCCAGAACCTGCTGGAGTCCCTGAGGAGGAAGAGGAGGGAGTGCCCAACTGAAAAAAGACAAAAATGATAAATATGAAAATAACTAATAAATAATGGATCATATTAAGTTTTATATCATTTTAAAAAATGAGATTCCCCTCATTAAAATGATGTGTATATGTTGTATTTGCTATGTATGACACAACAAAGTTTTTATTTATATTTAGTTTTTCCGAGGTTTGATAAGTAGGTTGGTTTGTGTTTTTGTACTGCTGGTGGGGGGTGTGATGTGATATCACGGCCTGGATAACTTGAGGTACCAATGAATTCCGAACTGTGGAATGAGGAAATTCTTCTGCAGAATATCTATAACTCAAGAAAGGTGCCTCATGCAACACAACACCAGTTTAAACAGAAGAAATTTTACATTTCTGAAGTCAGGGTCCTGATCTCAGACACAATGAAATGCCATAGCATGATATGAAACAGGCCTTTCAAGCTAGAAGTAACCAAATCAAGTAACCAAAATATACATTAACAGAAAAATAGGGTAAAATACCGCTGTGCAGAACTGATCAGCAGTTACACTAAGCATTCAGTTGAGGTCAATAAAGGAGGCTGCTCTAGTTAGTAAATATAACAGTCACACTTTTTCCTGACAATCACTTTAAGATGCTCAATAAAGATATGGCTCTGTAAACTGTGTTAAATAAGACTGTATTTATAACAATATATCACAGATCCAGATAATTCTTTTTACTCACAATTGTTTATTTCATGGTATTGTTCTTTTCCGTATCTCAAGTCTTTGCTTTTTTCCTAATCAATCCATTTAGTGTACCTATAAGCAAGTCTGGATAGTGTAAAAAGGAAACTAACACAGAGATCATAGTAGTTCCTCCATCCAAGTCAAAATTAGTCTGTATTCTTACTAGTCCATTTAACAGGCCAGCAAAAGTGATGAGATCAAGAAGCCGTTCCCTGAAGCACAGTGGCCAACATTACGTAGTCTCTAAGCGTAGACTATGTTCATGGAGCCTCAGCATCACAGTCCAGAGCTTAATTGGCCTGAAAGCAGAATGATGTGATTGGGTCTGACTGGCCTCCTGAGCTTACCCTGCTCTGTACAAAGCTTTTACATCAGACGCACACACACACACACACACACACACACACACACACTAAGGCTGATGCAACCCCCCCCCCCCAGCTTAACAATAGTTCTAGAACAGATTGGCTAATCAAGATCATGAACAAGATGGCTTTGCAAGCAATTAATTATTTGTTATGGGATGGATAGAGGGAGGTAGAGAGAGAGAGAGAGAGAAGGCCCAGGTCCTAGTAACATCAAAGTTGAGTGATTAATTGTCTGTCCCCCATTGCCTTATGTCTCTTCTTCCTTTTTCTTTTCTTAGCCTCATAATTGGGCAGCCCCCCCAGACCAGATTACTGGCTGCTCATTTATCGCCTCAGAGCCTCAGAGTAAGCCAAGTCAATAAAAGTCATATTCAAGCAAAAACAGACAGCCAAGCCTCCAGGGGAGAGAGAGTGAGAGTAAAAGAGAGAAAAAAGGGGAGAGAGATAGAGAGAGATATATAGAAAGCAGTACAGCAGCACGTATGTTCATTTGTTGAGTATAAGTGTGTGTGTGTGTCTGTGCATGTGTGTTTGGGCTTGTGTGTGGGGGGGCGGGGGGGGGGATGGGGGGGTTGATTGTGTTAGACTCAAATGACTTTTTTAGGAAGGTTTTTTGTTCATATGTTAATTATTTAGAAGCATAACACCCCAAAATGTGGGTCATTAAACTAAGCTCATAGAAGTACATAATGTAACATGCATCCATTTACTTCTATCCTTTTCTAAATAAGGCACACACACTCAAAAGAGCTACAAGAGAACAAAGCATTGAAGGAGTAGGCAAAACTTCTGGGAATTTAAAGACCTGTATGATTCTCATGTTAGGCTTGGTCCACACCGCAGGATAATCATGCAGATTTTGAGGCTGGTTTACCCCTCCCTACAAATGCAAAAGGCCTCCTGATATCAGAGGGATCTTGAATGATATTCAGATTCCTCTCAGTTTAGCTCCTGACATCTCCGTACATAAATGGTTCTTCTACAGCAGCCTTTCCTCCACTCTCTCATTTGACTTACCCCTCACGTCTTCTTCAAGTCTCACTTTCTCATTTACTCAGCCTCTGTCTCTGTCTTTGTCAGGTTCCTTAAATAATTCCTGAATAATTTTTGCAGCGTGGCAGGGTACATTATCCTGCTTAAAGAGGCCACTGCCATTAGGGAATGCCATGAAGAGGTGTGCTTGGTCTGCAAGAATGTTTAGGTAGGTGGTTTGTGTCAAAGCACAGTCCATATGAATGCCAGGATCTGAGGTTTCTCAGAACACTGCCCAGAGCATCACACTACCTCCACCAGCTTCCCTTTTTCCCAGTGCATCCAGGTGCCATCTATTCCCTAGGAAAGTGAAGCATACACATTCAACCTTCCACATGCTGTAAAATTAAACGTGATTCATCAGACCAGGCCACCTTCTTCCATAGCTCCATGGTTCTGTTCTGATGCTCACATGTCCATTGTAGGTGCTTTTTATGTTGGATAGAGTCAGCATGGGCACTCTGACCAGTTTGTGGATATGAGCCCAACTCACACATACACAGTGTGTTCTGACACCTTTCTATCATAGAAAACATTAACTTTTCCAGCAGTTTCTGCTAAAGTAGCTCTTCTGTGGAATCGGACCAGAGGTGCAAGCCTTCGCTCTTGCATCAGTAAACCTTGAGCACCCAGGACCCTGTTGCTGGTTCACTTGTTTTCCATCCTTGAAGCGCCTTAATAGGTACTAACCACTGCATACTAGAAAAACCTCCAAAAAAGACCTGGCAATTTGGAGATATGCGGACATCTAGCCATCAAAATGTGGTCCCTGTCAAAGCAGCTCAGCTTGCCCATTTTCCCTGCTTCCAACACATCAACTTCAAGACCTGACTGTTCACTTGCTGTCTATATCCCAGCCCTTGACAGGTGCTATTATAATGAGATAATCAATGTTATTCACTTCACCTGTCAGTGATTTTAATGTTGGGGCTATAAAGTATATACACACAGCTTCTGCAAACTCATGCAGCCTGGACACTGCTCAGCACCCAAAACCCACACACAAGCCTGAGTAGTGTGATTGCTCTGAGGTAATCCTACACTCTGAATAGCTTTGCTGTTATTATTGATGTACTTATACACGCAGCACCAGCAGATATTTTCCCACTGAGAGCACACATCAAAGAGAACATCCAAAGCTCAAATTTTTCTTGATTGGAGGATAATTATACATTCCTTACATAAACATATGACAACTAACACTCAGCAGGGAACATATATTACAAACACATAGGCTTCAGATCAGCTGACACTTCCCAAAATAAACAGAGCTCTGAATTTCCAAGACTGTATACTCCAGTCTAAACTACACAAAAATATACACACACTGTAATACATACACACTGAACGACCAGATCACACTTCAGCACGTTTTCATCTCATACACACACTCCTTCCTTATTATTAGGGAAACATACACACACGTACACATATCCTTTCGCCACTTTCCTTTTCACAAATGTAAACACACAGACACACACTCACACACGCAGACATGCTGTGAGTTGACTCGGAGAATGCAGAAGGTGTGTGAGAGATCAGCTCGGCTCGGAAGCCCTTCTTCCATAAGTCTTGGCACGAGTGCATGGAACATGTAATTGAATGAGGAACGGCTTCTCGTCGAATCAGGACACTTTTCTGGCTGCCCAATAAAAGCATGAGATCGGTGTGGGTTTCACTCTTTTGTTGCTTTTATTTGGCCTGCCGCTCTTTTATTTGGTTAGACCCTCACTGTTCACTCAGCATTAGCCTGCTGCCAAGGCATGCATAATGTCATGAACTTGTGTTGTTCAATATTGAACAGAGGAAAAAAAGGAATCAGAAATACAGCAATAAAGAGTGGAAAAAATTGCATGTCCAAGCCCCACTGGCTGCTACGGGAGTCCTGCTCCTGCTCCTCGACTCCTGCCAGGATTAAGGAGCGCTGAGCTTGTGGACCCAATTTGGCTCCATAGCCCTGACCACAAGAACATGGACTGTCTGTGCTCCACCGCTCTCCATATTGGGTTGAAATGTTAAGCTACTGAGGACTTCAAATCCTTCAGACATAAACACTCTCTCTCTCAATCTCTCTCTCTCTGTCTGTCTCTCTCTCTCTCTCATACACACACACACGCGCACACACACACAAAAACACAGGGGTACCAGTACCAGCCACCACTTTATTTGCATTTTATTTATTATTAAGTCATCAGTCATCGTTGAGCCATTAATAAGACAACTTGGAAAAACCTGAACAGAATTTAAGCTCAGATACATTAGTTATTACATCAAATACATTAGTTAAAGTTATGGAAGATGCAGCAACAAGTCAGGAAAACTAAGTAAACTAAGTTTCCAAAAATATTCAATTTTAGCAGATGTGGTTTGAGTCAGGAAGCCAAGGAGCTACTGTTGTTTCACTGCATGTGTTGACAAACTCAGTAAACAGAGTTAAAAAAAAAAAAAAAAAAACCCTAATTGCAAAGTTGGGGACTCATATTCTTTCAACTGTTTTATTTATTGTGGGTCTAAGCACCGAAAGATTTTTCATCTTAATATTATTTTTATTATTTTGATTCTGTGCCACATCGGTACAGGGAGGAAAGACCATAGTCACAGAAACAGCACATTTGGAGAAAAGGTAAAGAATGCTTACCACTTCTCAAGCACATATAGGGCCTGATGGTGGCACTACAGCAAAGCTGTTAGTGTTTTTTTAGAGACAAAAGTCTTTCTTCTTTTTGCTCATTCACGGAAATCAAACCAAACTGCTATTAGGTCCTTCAACAAAATATTATATATTGTTATGCCATGTCTGTCTGCCATGTGAGTTTGGTGTTGTTTTGTGACCAGCCTCCGCCCTAGTCCTGCCCTCTCTGAAGTGTTTCCACCTGTCTCTTGTTCCTCCCCTGCCAAGGTGTTCTGATTTCCCTTGTCAGTATATATACGCCCTGTGTTTCACTCTGCGTTGGTGTGTTTTATAAAACCTCCTGTTAAAACTCTGGCACGGTTATCTCTTGTGCTCCTTTGCTTGTGTCTTTGTTAAACCTGTTAATATTTCATTGTGTTTTAGTGTAACCCCGGACCCCTCGTTTATGCTGTTTCTTGTTTGTAAAGTAAAGTGGCCCACTGGTACCACTAGCAATCCTCGGATTCGAACCCACAACCTTCTGATCGGTCAACTTCCTTACCACTAGGCCACCACCACCACGTTCTGGGATCTTGCACCTACATCCTGTTCACCTCAGCCCAGTCACTACAAGTGCTTTGTAATTTCAGGTTGTTTAAATAGGCAGCTAATTTTGCAAACAGTGTCAGCTTGTGGTCCATCATCCAATTCCCTGTAAAGAAATCAGTCATAGAAAAGTCAAGACTGGTGCATCTCTACTAATTAGCTATCTTGGTTGCTAGCTGTCAATACTTTGCAGCACTGGTCAATCGACTGACCATTGAGAGAGATTTGTCTTCACTCCTTGTTGATAAAAGGCTTTTATGTGTTGAATGATCATCTCTACTTCAGCCATTACTGATATACTTCTGGCTTAAAGCCCTGTCCCCAGTCTTACAGGATGTAGGTATGTTGGGCCAAGTACAACCAGTTAGTACATCCTAGGCCTGTCTCAAAGAGTAGATAGGTTTTGAGTCACATTTTGCTTGACATAGATTGAACTAATGTCACTGTGAGGATCTTAAATACGTGCTTGATTTTGGGTAGCTATTTATTCAATGACATTTTCACTTTGGAAAGATTTTTAGCTATTTAAAGTTAATTTTAGAATGCTGCATTTTATGAAATTTTATTTTCACACAATAAACTCATATCAGTGACCAGCCTCCTCATTTATCAATCACTGGTACCGGTATTGAAACCGTATTGATGCCATTATCTACTCTGCTTCAGTCTGATTCATCAATGCCGTTTCCAAATCTTGATCAATTGTCCGTGTGGGGAAAAAATGCCTGCACGTGTTTTCAGCATCAGTGCTGCCTTTTTATTATCTCCGTCTGAATACAGTGTAGAATGTCTGCCAAATAGCCTTTGAACACGTTAAAATAAATTGCTTCGCTCCTTTTCTTTTAAGGATATAATTTGGAAAGTTCATTTGCAAAAACAGGTTGTTTATATTAAGTAAAAAAAACTCAACAAATTACAAACAAAATTAACCTTTGTTGATTTTTTTCCAAAAAGACTGATTTGCTGAACGAATTTATCAGGCTGCATTCAAGGACAGCACTGGAGTTTTTCAGCTGTAAAACGTGAGCTTGTAACGCCTCAAAAATGGATTATAACGGCCTTTGTGACAAAACGTATTCAGGGTTCAGAATGTGTTATATGCAAAGAACAGTCATTTGTGAAAAAAGTCTGCCTGTGTGGCACAAAAATTATTGTAACATAGGATATTTACCCTGGTAACTTGCTCCTCAGTGGCATAGTGTCAAATGCATGGCATTCCTAGAATTTCAGACCATGCTGGGTCGAAAGATGTTTCAAGATATTGTGGGTGTCACCACCCCAACTCGAACTGACCATTTTACAGACATTGTGAGTAGTACTGTTGTCATATTTCTATGTGAAATTTCACCACATCAAGACCCTTTCTTCCAGCAGCATAGATGCAGAGTTTAATGTCATGAAGGTTTTGCAATGAGCAACTGTCAGAAAAAGATTGATAAATGAAAGCAATAACCCCGGTGGCATAGGTTTCCAAAAAATCAGACAATATGGAACCAGTTCTCAACTGGAACCGGTTCTCGATTCCCATCCCTACCCATTCCATATCTCAACAAATGTTACTCCTTTCTTTCATTCCCACATATTTGCCTGAACCCAATGAATAAAAACACTTTGAATTCACATTCATTGTTCACATAAATAATAATAGTCACGGTCAACTTAAATAATTGCAATCAGATGATTATACAGTAATTGTAACAAGCCATTGAGCAAGTGTTTATATGTAGTTGGGGTAGCTGGAGTTCACAACATGCAAACACTGGAGTGTACTCCAGCAAGCACAGTTAAATAGCTTGCAACTGAAGACTGGCCTGTACTAAGACATGGTAAGCTATGCTGTCTTTTTGCATGTAATGTATATCGACCAAAATAGTATAGACACTGATGACACTGGCACACACAATCTTAACATACATAGCTATTTCTACCTAGAAGCTGTACGTGTTAGCAGCAGAGACAAGCACTGGAAAGAGAAGTTATATTATAACCGACTCAGGATCAAATATGAGCATAGCCTTTCATATGTGAGATTATAGTGTGTATACAAGTCACTCGGTGTTCCTTTCTGCATGCTGCAGTTGCACACAAGTTTGGGTTTCAGTTGTGTTCCTTTCAAATTTACAGCCGAGTGCTTAATGATTAGTGCAGCTTTGCACAGGGCCCTTTATAAAGATCACTTTCATCATTAGAGTTATCTATATGGGAAACACAAACCCACATCTGCATGAGCACACACACACACACACACACACACACACACACACGTGCACACACATGCACATGCAGAGAATTATGGGCTTAATCATCTTCCAATACAACCTGACTGTGGCTGTGGAGGAACAGCCGAAAATGCTCTCCTTTTAGTTTCGGACAGGCTCTGAGACCTCTCCCCTGACCTATGAGTAACTGATCTGCTTGAGCGAACTGCTTCATTGCTAAGAGGACATGTAAATTTTCCAATCTGTGACTATAATTACATGCACATTTCTGTGTACTGTAATCTATAAAGCATTTTGACTGATAATTAAGAGGAAAGTTTCTCCTGTGACTAAACAGTTTGAGACGAAACAATGGAAAAGCACTTTTCTTACTGCAACCAATCAAGAATTATTTCAACACCCTTCATCAGGCAGGAAAATTCAAGGCTAAAAAAATTACTGATGACTGCTGAGTTTTACTTATTTTTTTTGCAGTGCTTGACCAACACAAATTATTTAATGGATGAGTGTGCACCGAAGGTAAGAAAGTAAAAGAATGACATTAGTAATCAAGGCATGTTCTATGCTATATTTATGTTGACAGATTCTGCACTTCAAACTAGTACATACTGTTTCATATCAAACAGGAAGATGCCAGGCCACACACACATACATACATACATCACTGCAATGAACATCCCTGAGGCTAGGATCAAGCTTGTGCCAATGAGGGCAAAATTAGTTCAGTCAATTCACAAACACAACACAAATCTTGACTTGTTTTTAGCTATATCTTTCAGCAGCATGCCAGCGCCTGGGTATTTTTTTTACCCATTATCCTTTTGAACACTGGCCAGTAAAACCACGTAGCATCCCCTTGGCAATATGCTTATCATGTTTTATGTCTGTGTACATTGGCATGCGTTCCTACATCAAAACAACTTTTGGTATAATCTTTGAGATGATGCACATAAGTATGAATAGAAGCCACACCGGAAACCTGTCTTAACTCCGGGGCTGAAACACTCACTCATACAACACACAGCACGGATAAAAGAATCTGTGTTGTCTGTAGCCATCGGAAAGATGCTGAACCTGATCTCAGGGGCCTTATCCACAGAAAGCACCACTGCCTCAAACCATGTTTCTCAAAATAACGACCATGGAAGCACTTCGACAGTATTCACACAACTCATCCAATATAAACACAAAGCGTGACTCAACTCCAGCCAACTACATATCAATCCCACTGACAGAACCAGAATCCCTCCAAAACCAAATTTTGTAGGCTCCTACAGTAAATCCAAAACACATCTCCTCCAGGATGCTGGCGTACTGAGCACAAATCCAGATGCAAATGACACCACACTTTCCGCACCTGAAGGTGGAACATACACATGTAGAATCAATCATAAATAACAATAATAAACGGGTCGAGACAATAAAATCCACTACACTGCTACTTTAAATGCAGCCATAAAAGGAAAAATGTTACCAAAAGTGGTTGGGTCTACTTCTTAGAGACAAAGGTCAGTTTGGGGAAAATGGTATGAAACTCTATACTTCAAAATAAGTATTCTGTTCATTTGTTGAAAAGTGTATTAATGCTTTCGGCTCCCACTGGCACTAATTCCTCCTTGATACTGACCCTGCAGGGGCAGCACCGCCTGCTTGGCCACAGGACAGCACTAAGCCAATTTTGCTTGCCATGCTACAGAAAATAAAGAAGCAGAAAGTCACAGAGGGGCTCTTTTTTGTAACAACTCAATCTGCCAAAGAAAATGAGATTTATGGAGAAGCATGTCTACAATAACACATAAAATGCTGCTGTGTGGAGTGGGGCTGGTTTCTCAGGAGCTGATGCTAAAAGGCCTCCCAAGAGAGGGGTCAGTGGAAAGAGAGTGACTCTGACTGTAGGATGCAGCTCCAAGCTCAGCCCCCTTTGTAGTTTATGTAGTTTTTTTTTTGCCAAAGACACTGGGAGCCCTAGTGGTCTTAAGAGCTATGTAGAACTGTAGATTCCTGATTGAAGAGATAAACAAAAAAAGCTAAATCAGTTATAAATTGAGTGTTTAAGTAAATCTTTGGAACTGGTTGCATTCATGAATATTGTGTCAGAAATATATATTGCTATGATACCTACTGTCTTTAATATGTCAGCGATTGAAATTGAACAACTTAGGAGTAATACACTGTACCTTTGCTGCTGCCAATGCATCCTTTTGGAGAATTCCCAGTAATTAGCATAGAATTACTTGGATGACTGACAACAAGTGGGGAGTGGATTGTAGGAGGAAGAAAACAGGTTGGATTCCATGTTTATTTTTTAACAAAAGCACCTAATAAATCTGTCTGGGTCTGAGGCATATGTGCAGAGGAGCAACAACAGCGCTAAGCGCAAAGGAGCACAGCCAGTGAACAGCCAAAGTCTGAATGCAGGATGGACCTATCAGCTTTAGTCGGTTATGTCCCAAACCACAACAGCTCTATCAGCTCCAAAGCTTTGCAATATTGACTTCTATGTTGTGAGATGAAGTGACGTAACCTACCAAACAAAAAGTCCGTCAGTGAGACCACCAGGATTAAATAAAGCAAGAGTGAGTTTTCCACTTTGAGCAACCATTTGCCTTTTCTTGCCAAAAACCACAAAAACTGCAGACTTCAGAGCGTCGGTCAAAATACTGTAGTGATGCACATCAGTTGCAGCCATTCATGACAGCACAATATATACCTTTTCACAAGTGCACTTTAATCTCCTCTATTATTGCAGTTATAGCTTTGGAATCACATAGTTATAGGCTTGATCAGTATCCTTTATTGAAGGCTGGTTTATAGCTCTATAATGGGAGTCTATTCTTTTCTGCCCTGGTACACTATGACAGAGAAATGAAGGTTATGAAGGTTATGGGTTGCTGACACTGAGAACCTGGGTCTTACAGGAGCCAGGTCTGTCGGACCGCTATCACTCTGGGGTGTGAGGGTGGGGTGAAGGTCCAGTGAGTGAACTGTGGGGACAAAGAGGAGCCTGTCTCAGCAGGGATGGCCAGGCCAAGCTACGATTGATGGGGTGGTGTTGAGAGATGGAGATGTCAGCCAAACAGACAGGCTTTCAGAGCCTGGACAGAGCCAAGGGCTTGCTGGGGGGGCTGCGTCCCCCGTCATCACCTTGCAGCTTGGTGTGGGTGGTGGGGCTCCCCAAATCAGCCCTTACTGTGACTTTAATATACACGAGTGAGAGCTGATCCATCCAAACAGGCTTCAACAGGGACCAGTGTATCCTGGCAGTAAGAACCCTGCTACACATTAGTGAAATGCATCAGGAGATGGTGAGTATCAACCAGGTACTGTATATACATATGTGTGTGTGTGTGTGTGTGTGTGTGTGTGTGTGTGTGTGTGTGTGTGTGTGTGTGTATATTTGTGTCTTTTTAAACTCTGTACACTTACTGTCCAGTTTATTCGGCACACCTAACCTGTAAGTACACCTTGCAGATGTAAAGGCACTGATGACAGCTCTGATGATCTAAAACTATCCCTGACTGCTAGTCCAAAAGAATTGCCTTACATAGAATAACAGTAGTTCTGTGTTTTCACGATGGAGAGTAAGAGGTTCTGTGTGGTTTTCATTTCATCCTCCACCATCTACCCACCATAATAGACAGTGTGGATAGTGAGAGTGACAGATGAATCAGGCGTTGTTTGGAATACATGTGGCAAATACGTCAGGACTTGGAAAGAAGAGACACTACCCTGCCGATTCCCACCGGGCAGCTGAGAGGTAGAGTCATATTCAAATAAATTCTTTCCTTTCCAAAATTTACACTTCTGTGGCTCTTAGGAATTTCTTTGAAATAATATGGCAACACAGAGACTTTACTACATTCATTTCAGAATGCACGTCTTTACAAATTAAATTTCACAACTCTTCACGGTAACTAAAGAAAAAAAAAACAACAAAAAAAAAACCCACAACTCGAAAACTGAGAATCAAGAAAATATAAGCTGATTTTATGGACAATCACATTTACATTAAACCTAAAATAATTTTGATTAAAATGTCTGTAAGAATGTTTACCCGAAGGCATGCTACTAGTTGAGGCCTAATGCCAGTGGAGATAAACTTAATCCGAGATGAGGAGAACTCAAAGCCTGGTATTCCATCTGCTCCTGATAAAAACATAACATCCAACCATATCGGATACAGAGTCATATGTGGAGTGTATCACAATACCTCAGGTGTGATCTGCCCCCCACAGGCCTGGGGGGTAATAACATGCCCCCAAATAATAATTCTACCAGATGGATAGAGTTCACATTCAAACAATGAGGTCTCGTTGTACCCCAGAGCCTTCATTTTACACATGATGGATCTAATAGAGTCTCTTTACATAGCTTCCAAAAGCACATGGTGTTGATCAAAGACACAACACTCTCATTCACTCAGGAAAGGTAATGAAAATCTTCTGTGGCTGTACAGAATTACATACACACCTACACACTGTACCCTTCACCTTTCATGTACTCCCAATTTAAATTGTCAGCACCCGTTTCCGAAATCTTGGGTTAATGCTAAAACCTGCCTTAAGTTTGGGAGAAAACATGCAGGTCTTGAATACAATTCTCATTTGAAGAGGCCTTCATTTTCCTGTAAAGACTTCAGATAAGACAAAGGAGTGTGTATGTCATGCACAATTCACAATTAGAGCGTATCTTAAATCTGTTCTGCTTTGGATTAAAATGAGCGCCCAGACTTTCTCTATCACTGCAGTGCCCAGAAAGTACGAATACTTCTTCCGATGCAAGCTGCAGATAAACACGCTCGGAACTTCTTAAAAAAAAAAAAAAAAAACAATGACAAAAAAGATAAGTATGTTTCTCAAAGACATTATCCTCCAAGACATGGCTCTGGGATAGTTTGAATGTCTCTTTCTCCTGCTCACAGATTACAATTGGAGGACATAAAAGGTCTGAAATGAATACGGAGCTCTCTACCAATCATCCATTTATTGAGACCCTAAGCCAAACACCCATGATTGTTATAAAAAAAAAACATCATTACTATTGCACATTTCCACATACGACTGGCCCATCCATGACCGTTCAGCAAGTCCAAAAATCTTTAACAAAAACAGGACAGAAAGTAGTCGGCTTCTTTATGGTCTTACTTTCTTTTCCAAAAGATCCAAGCTTAAACATTACAAATGAGCAAATACTTAGCCTGAATTCAAGGCAGTTAATCTTGTCTTTGAAAGACTAAAATACCTTATGGTTGATAAAATGTGAAACTAATGAAGTGCATAAGGGTGCAGTCAGCCAGCGGATCAATGAGAAGATGATGTTCAGGGATTGGACTGAGCTGGAGCTGAGGAGCTGGAACAAGGTGCTGAATTGAATTAAGCTGAGATATTGGAACAGGCAGGGCAGGCTTCAAGTGTTAATGCTGGAGGAACAAATGTGTTGTTTTTGAGGCTCCAATCCTCCTGGAGAGAACTAACTGATTTGGAAGCCTGTGGAAACTTGCTTTGAAGGTGAAAGTCAAACTGAACCACTTTTATAGCAGCAACTCAGAGGCCTAAAAGAACTGTAACACACACACTCACTGGGAAACTAAAAATTCAGCATAGTCCCGGTATCTGAAGTCCAAAGTGTACATTTTTAAAGTTTAGAAGAAGTTTACTGTCTGACAAGCAAACTCATCAGACATGTCTATTGCAACAGACATGTCTATGGCTACTACCTGATATTCAGTAACAGTACAATACGTGTACATGCACTGGCTTAAGGAACAAGGATGTCAAGCAGGGTTGCAAATTCATGGAGAAAGATCACTATATATGTAAACCAGTCTCCTGAAACGATTATTCTTAGGGATAGATCATGATTTTCGAATATTTGAATAGTCGCTGAAATATAAAACATCAAATACAAAGAAAGAAAGAAAAATCCACAATAGTTTATGTGACTGTCATCTTGTCTTGAAATACATATTTTACCTTGCTTTTACCATACTTTTAGAATTGTTTACTGCTAGTAATACATTACTAGTGCCAGAAGGTGCCACTAATGCACCCAAAAGCTGTTTGTCAATGCCATTAAACAACATTGTAAAATGTGTGTGGCGCTGTGGAATTAGATGATACTGTACAAATAAGAGTAGCAAAGCCAAAGACTCCTATAGCCATCAAAAAGTCAAATGTGTGAAAAACAAACACAAAAACAAAGATGAAATACAGTGCCACCTCTGTCAAGTAAAGCTGAAAAGTGTGAGTGAATGATACACATTAAATAGGGATGGACATTTCTATCAAAAATGCTATCCAAAATTGTCCGGGAAATATTCAGACAATATTCAATTATTTGATCTTTAAACAGTAGCTAAATAAATTGATGCAATCTGTGGCAAAGTCCCATCATAAATGTATGATGCATAAACCAACTAACTAAACCAACTACATTTTATAAAACATTTTTATGGACAGTAACTGTTGTACACAAAGACCTTTGCTGATCAAATATAATATAGTTAGATTACACTTTTTTATAGGCTTAAAAGATGACCCTTCTGATGGATTATATACAGTGGATGTAGAAAAGAACCACCTTACAAAATATTCACATTTTGTTGCCCAAAAGCTTGCATTACCTGTGTTATCTGTAGGTTCCTTTGAATTTTATTCAGAATTTTAATTTCATTAACAGGGCTCACACATTAGCATGGCTGGCACATTAGCAGAACTGAAGAGAAGTCTAAACTAAAGCTACATTGTTGCATCATATATAAAATATATAAAACATTGCACAGAAACAACATTTTTTATCTAGATTTACCCTCTCTCTCTTAATGATATGACATATACCAACATAACTTTATTCATTCAAGTTCAGCTAAGTAAATTCTTTCAAAAAGTGGTTTGGACAAAATGGGTTCTGACAAAAGTGGTGGGAACGCAGGGTCCCCAGTGTAAATTACGGCTATGGTGCCAGAGCAATTATGGAAAGCTACGTTTTAGAACATGACTTATTTTGCATACTGGTCTTTTTGTATCTTGAGACATTTATGATAGGTACACAGGGCCCAGAGCTGGCATGGCTTGGACTGAACAATCTGGCTCTATTTACACAAGAGTTGATGGAGGCCAGATGCTCAGCTTCCTCTTGCCTTTGCTACAACATCTTAGTATATCTAATTGGATTGCGCTCAATACACAGAAGACTTGACCTAACTATTCACAAGACTGACATTCAGATGGTGAGAAAACAGGGGGAAGAGAGAAAGAAAGCAAGCCAAATGGTCACAAAGGAAAATGACTTACTAGGTTACATATTCTCATTGAGGGTGATTTAAACCTGAACCCCAAGAGCCAGACTCCATGGAGTGTACCCATAATTAAATATACCAATCAGCTGATGGAAGGGCAGAATATATGTTCCAAGTCAGAGTTTCAGCCTCTCGGTCCCATAGACCAGAACCTAGAGCACTGTGGAAGAACCACAGGCTCCTGCCCTGCTGGTTGCAGTCTAGGCCTCCTATATCTGCTCAAGCATGGGGGTAATGGTGCTGGGGTAACATATCCTCTTCCCTTAGGGGAGTACAGGGTGTTTGGGAAAACTGGGCAGTTGGGTGAGGAGGTCTGAGTTCTGACTTTTTTTTTCTGGAAAACACACCTCCCTCTGTGCATAATCACTTCCATGTGTGGAGTCAAGGCTGAAAATCACAATAGTAAGGGGAAAAAAAGATGTGATTGTGTTACTTGTCTTCAAAGCCTGTATTTTTTTGTGTGTGGTGCAAAACAGTTCACTTAGATGACCAATGAGTCATCTACTCTCATCGAGCCACATCTCTAATGAAAATAGCATCACTCCCCAGAAACTCATCAATAATAGCTGCCACTACCATCACCACTCGCATTGCACATTCAAAGCTGTTTCATCAAAAACTACAGAAAGTCTCTGCTACTCTCTTTGAATAAATCAAAGACTCAATAATGGAGACACAGTAAACAAAACTGGATTTTCCTTGTCATTTCATATATACATTACTTGCCAATATATCTACCATCTGAGAAACTGTCAAATGTGTCAAATGTGGTTTGGGCGTATTCCCCTGGTGTCTTGATTCTACAGGCTATTAAAATTTGCCGCTTGATTTTGAGTCACAATCAGTATACAACCTTAACTTTTTGTCTGCATCCCACCCCACTTGAATAAATATGCCCACTCAGTCAGCCTCAGTACTCAGGACTTTTACCATCCCTACCACAGTTTCTCAAATACACATCTCTTACTGAAATGGCAGTAAGACTGTAAAACAGTGATACAAAGTAGAATATCTCACACACTAAATTTCTGTGTTATTGTCTGATTCCGCTGACTCATTTCATTTATGGTGACAGGTTTTCTCCAGGCTAACTACCCTACTCCAGCCTCACTAGTGTAGGGTACAATATTCATTTTTGACATACATAACTTAAGACATAACACAAGGCTTAGCACAATGTCTTTTGTAACTGTATCTGGCTCTCAGCCTTTTCTGAAACATACAAGGACAGAATTAAGGTGTTATCTGTTTTAGACACTTCACCTTTGATTCTAATGAGCAAAGAGAACTATATCGAAGGGTTTGGCAAAAAAAAAAAAAAATAATTTGCACAATTTTCCAAAGAAATTCCAAAGATGTAGTCAATCAGATAAGACATGTTTGGGGTCCAATTTTTTTTTCTTTAATTTAGCACTCGAGCTATGAAGCTAACATTGCTAACCAACACTCAACACTAAAGTCAAGTCAAGTAGGTTTATTGTCATTTTGGGCATATATACAGTAAAACGAAACAATGTTCCTCCAGGACCATAGTGGAACCAAAACCGAACCAAAACCGGGGAAGAGGTACAATTTATGATTCAGTTCTGACTAGGGTTGCCAATCGTCCCGAATTGTCCGGGACATCCTAAAATATGGGTGATTTTGATTTGTCCCCTCAGGGACAGCTCCAGTCCCGTATTCCAATCACAGCCTCGTCGGCCAATAATAGACTACTGTAAGCATGGCAAAACTCATGCAAACGTTGCTATGAGACATGGTTGTTGGTGTGCATGTGTGCACTGGCCACTAGTGGTGAGTGGTGACAAAATTATAGACTGTGTGGTCAAAATGAGCAGTAAACCTGCTAAGAAAAAATGACTGTGTATTGTTGGTCAGCTGCTCTGCGCGCGCACCTGCAAGAAAGTGCAGGGCTCCCAACTCTCACGCAATGAGTGTGAGACATACACATCTGGCTGTCTTCTCATGCTCTCATGCCATACCTAGCAAACAAAGCTAATGCCCAACCTTCAAATGCACGCAAACCAATTTCACCCAAGCATCTTCTCCTGAGATGAGCCAGGCTGATCACTTAGCACTGTCTAGAGTTTTTGAGGGAAAGCTTTGTTTTTAGTTTATTTTCCATCTATTTCAGGACAGCTAAACTGCTAAATTTGACTCTGCATCACCACACAACCAGTTAATAGGAGTCAGACATGCACTGTTACAGATTCTTTACTCTTAGAAAGGAACCGTGTTTTATTTGACATTTTCATTTATAGTTGTTCACTTAACTATCAGGTGCTTAATAATAAAAATATGCAGTTTATTAAATAAATGGATAAGTGGTAAAAACCTGTAGTGTGCAAGAACTTTTGACTGGTTGCGTAGGTTAAAAAACCCCTTTGCATTTCAGCCCCCTTAACTCAGAGGACTGAGAGTGTGACTTTGACTGTGACAGTCCCAGTTTCTCAGTCTCACACTTGAATCCTCCCATGTGGCTGTTTTGCTAGCTTTAATATCCACTAGCCTGCTACCACTTCTGATTATTTTAATGATTGAAAAATGAATCCAAAGTTTTAACCCATGTCTCATGACCAGCAAAAGTAACAGACCCACTACGGCTGTCTATATAAATTTTTTCAGGGCCCATATCATCAAAAACCAAAATTTCCAACATGTCTTCACTCCCCATACTAATACCACTTGTTTTTGAATACCCTGTTTTTATGATGTCTTGCAAAACACATTTATATGTATCTATCTTCTCAGCTGACAGCAGTTTAGCCCAGCCAGTCACAATAAACTAAGTATTTCAGTCCGGCCTCATTTTTGAATGAGGCGCAAATCAGTTCATTAAGGCACGGGAAACAAAACAGCTTGTTTTAATTCTAAGTGATTAAAAGAGTGGTTGGAAAATGTTCAGGTAAAAATGAATGATGACTGTTTTTAGGTCCATAAAAGCATTTAAACATAAGTGGATGTCAGTAAAGAAAAAAATTACAAGAAAAATGTAGTATATGGGCCTTTCTAATATGAAGTACATACTTGTTTTAGATAGTTTAAGGTTTAATGTGCCAATATGTGGCTGTTGCTTTTACTCCATGAGCTTCATTTGACTGACTGACTGTTTATTGTTGCACATAGACCAAACTCAACAGAGTTAAATCAGAGCCAAAAAAGAGACTATCTAGGGGGACTTGACGACTAGCTTGAAAATGATGGCCCTGTGCAAAGGGGCATTGTTGGTGCACAAGGGGGCACTACTTCTAGAACATGCTTAGCTCTTTGCCATAACACACACAGCTAAACATTAGAAATGAAATACATGTATTCATTTTTTAGTTGTCAGAATGTTATGGGTTCACCCAGTGGTCTAGTACAGGGACCATGGTGAGTTATGTTTGAGCAGGGAAATGACCAAAATGTGCTGAATACTGGCCTTCCAGGACCGGTCTAATACTTAATGGTTATCTGTATTTATTAATATATTGTGTAACTGTTTTTTTCAAATATTGTTGCTGCTACTTGCTATTTTTGCACAATTATGTATTGTTGTCTACCTCAACACTACTATTTAATGTCTCTGCTGCTAGAATACAGTATAATACTGTATTCACTCGCACTAGTGCGGTTATAACTCCAGCCGTCTGCACTGTATGTGTCTCACTCTGTAAATTATTGTAATGTTGGTGGTGTGTGTTTTTTTTATCACTCTCTCTTTAGTCCTGTTCTGCCTACACTTGTTTTGTCCTGTGGTGTTCTGTTTTTGTTCTTTGTGTTGCACCGTGATCTTAGAGGAACATTGTTTCATTTCCCTGTGTGTATAGTTGAAATGACAAACGCCTACTTGACTTGACTTCGCTTAACTGGTGAGTGGAAAGTAGACTCACTCGGTTACTGAAGTGTAATTCTGATGGATTTGTACCTTTTTTCACAATTTTACTTGAGCATGAATTTAGGTTTTCTGCTCACCTATCGTGATAAGTTTAAACTAACATTTCATTAAATTAGCCTTAACCTAACATATGGATATTTGGGTGGTCCAGTTAACTTGACACTGACAATGAGCCATCATTTTCAACTATTTTTTCTCTTCTTTACATTAATAGGCAAAAGGCCAAAGTCTTGTTTATGGCAGGTTCTGATTGCTGGGCATAATGACATGAACTGAATATTATAAACTGTACACAATGCCCACCAGAACATAGTGGTTTGGCATCATCGCCACCAGAGTTAAAATGACTGAACAAAAGATTAGATTTTGTTCTTAAGGTAAAGATAAGCTTTCTACCAATTGGATGCTCTACAGCAGTGGACACCAACAACCCTCCTCCTGGAGATCAACTGCATCTAACATGTCCCTCCCCCCTTAACTTGATGCTCTAGCAAATCAAGTACTTCTGAAGAAGTTTACTAGCAAGAGCAGGCATTGAAGACTGGGGATAAAACTAGACATATCAGGAAAGTAGATCTCTAGGACCAGGGTTGGTGACCTCTGCTTTACAGTCATGTCCATCATAGAATCACAGTTGTATATAACCAAGTGTTTTGGTGATATTGGCCCACACTGATAGATAAAACTGATGTGCGACTTGAGTAGAGAACAACCACTGGGATAGTGATGTGCGTCAAACCCTCATCATTTTATTCTCTTCCACAGTGGTGCAGAAAATGGACAGAAGAAGAAAGATTAAAAATGGAGGACTCTGCTTTGTTGACTGGTGAGAATGGAAAAACAAATATATCTGAATTCATGAGATGTCATTATCCTACTAATCCACTTTCAGAGATACCAAGCTTTCATTGGGGTGGTACCGAACTTTCAAGTGCGTGATGGCAAGGTAGTGGGGAGGACTTGAGGGAGGTGCACATGAGGACTTTATTGACCAAAACATGCTGGATCTAAAGCAAAACAAACACTGAATGATTAAACTAAACAATAAACAGAACCACTGGAGTAACACAAAATGCAATATCTCAGTGGTAGGGACAGGATAGAACAAGGACTGAAAAACAGGGACACTTATACCTAGGGAAGACAGAGAACAGCTAGGAAAGGCAGGGTTACAAATGGACAGGTGAGCACACTAATCAGGGAGGCAAAACGGATGTTACAAAGTGATGTCATTAGCCAGACAATGTTAACCAGAGTGGTGTACATGGGTGCTTTAGCCTACAAAGAAGGTGTGTCTTACATTATGAGCTTGTGTTAATTTGAAGACATGAATGTGTATTTGTTATCAGAGATTCTCATTGGTGGCTCTTAAGTAATCATTTGAAGACCGTGAGGGTCTCAGCAATTGTAATGGTCAGGCGAGGTTTGTTCTGTCACTTGGGCACCAGATCCCTGAGGAGGGGGGGTTTGAGTCAAGTCGGACTGTCCTTGATGCTCTAAGAAGGTAAACTGGGCCTGTGGTTTAATTTGTAGTGTGAATCCATGGGAAACCAGTGAAGGGTTCACAGTAGTGGACTGGTGTTTGAGAATAAAAGTGTAGCTGTATGGTAGTATTTTCCTACCAACATAGGTACTTACGGGTTTATTGTACAGTACCATTCAAAATCTACAGTTTAGAATATTATTGAATATTGCAGCACATGTGTGAACTTAAAAACTGAAATAGCACATGGAATTGAACACCCCTCTTTTTTTTTTTTTTAGAAAAATGTTCATGCATTTATCCAGATGCCTTTCGATCAAAATGTCTTGAATATTATAAAACGTGTGCATTCAATAAGGTGTGCACGTGTGAAGTCTCTCAGTAATTAAATAGAAGGAAAACATTAGCCTAGCCCCACTTTCGAACAATATTACGACTTGTAATGTGCAGATTCTTTTATCCAGAAGTTTCATTTTTACCTTTTAATCCTTTCAGAGGATAAAACGGATGTAAATAGTCTTAAGAAGGAACTTCAAGAGAAGCAGAATTTGCTGGAAATAAGTGAAGAACAGTTTAATAATATGAAGCTGGAATCAGAGCGAGCAGAGGAGGCGCTACAGAGCAAGAGCAGCCAGCTGCAAATGATGGTGGTCATACTGGAGCAACTGAAAACCGAACTGGCTGAGAAGACTAAACGGCTTGAGGAGAAGGAGAGACTTCTAACTGAGAGAGACAAGCAGGTGGAGAGCAAAGACAAACTTCTAGAGGAGAAAAACAAGCAGCTTCAAGAAAGTACAACCTCATCTGCTGCAATCAGAAGATCCAGCAATGAACAGGAGCTTCCACCAAGTAAGTAACTGCTGAGCTTCACTGGCTAAAATCAATTTTGATTTTGATGTTGATGGGGACACAAAAGCTGGAACTTAACTCCAGCCATACTGCAGTCACTAACATCTTTCAAACATTAACATCAAAGTACATGTACACAGTACATCAAGTCAAGTCAAGTAGGTTTTATTGTCATTACTACCATGTACACACCGTACTTAGTGAAACGAAACAACGTGCCTCCAGAACCATAGTACAACGCAAGAGCAGAACAGAACAGAACACAAGACCACAAGTGCAGACAGGACAAAGAGCTGGGGGAGGGGGGGACATATGGAGGGGGCATCTACAGGCTTTTACCGTCGTCCATGTAACCAATAACAAAGTACCATAATCACAGAACACAAGAAATTCTTTTAATTTGTCACTTGTCTGGAACCTTGAAGTACATTTTAAGGTACTGTTTCCTTTTCAAAACAATGATCTAAAAATGTGTATTTCCATCTAAATATAAAAATACTGTTAACCATATCCAAGGACAGGGTATCGCGGTACTTTGAGCATCAGTATATTGTGCAACACTAATCTCTTACTAAATCAACACCAAATGCGATGTGTTCTGTATTTTCAAGCACAGAATTGATAGTAGAAAGACATCATCTTTCTCTCCTACATCCCCAAAACTACTGTACTGAGCTTTAGGGCTTCTTTAAGCAGATACAGCTTCAGCCAATCACATGTTAGCAAGAAATGGCATAGCCAATCATATAACAATCATAATAACAATCAAAATAACCACTGAGTTAGGAAGGCGGGACTCACAGAAGAGAAACAGAACCATTATTCATTTGTGTTCCAAACACAGACGGAAAACAGTGGTTTTATCTGATGTTGCTGTTGTTTAAAATTATTGCTTGGGACAATTCAGTAGTCACTGGATATTGGTAGGGACGTGTCCATACTGTCCCTACCCAGTTCTTCACCCTTAGCTAAAATATTGCCTTTGTGATTCAGTATTATAGTATCACTCTGAAATATCATTCCGACCACCTTAACATCACACATCACAAATTTAAATGCCTCATTTCTGTTCCAGCAATTGGAGAGTCCCCTGGTGCAGCTTCTCCAGTGTCGGTTCCTGGAGCAGAATTCAGGCTGGTGTTGCTGGGGAGATCTGGATGTGGGAAGAGTGCAGTTGGAAACATCATCCTGGGCAGAGATGAGAAGATCCAGGCTGGAGGGTCTACAGAGTGTCAGCAGAGCGAGAGCAGACAGGGGAAGGTGGCTGGGAGGAAGGTGACTGTGGTGGACACTCCTGACTGGTTCTGTCCTGAACTCTCTCTGGAGAAGCTGAGACAGGACGTGGGACACTGTGTTCATTTGTCTGCTCCAGGACCCCACGCCTTCCTTCTAGTTGTACCAGTGAAGCCGTCTGCAGGAGAGGAGGGAGGGATGCTGGAGAAAATGGAAGAGATCTTTGGGGAGAGATGTTGGAGGAACACCATGATCCTTTTCACCTCTACTGATGAAGCCCAAGAGAAGAACATTGAGGAGTTTGTTCGATCAGGCAACCAGGAGGTCCAGAGACTTGTAGAGAAATGTGGAAACAGGTTTCACTGTCTCAACATTAAGGAGCATGGAGAAGGTTCTCAAATCTCAGAGCTGCTGGAGAAGATAGAGGAGATGGTGGAAGGAATCGAAAGGCTTTTCTATAGCAGCGAGACCTACCTGGAGACAGGGCTGGAAGAGAAGATCAAAAGAAAAGAGGAAAAGAAGAAAGCAAGGGAGGAGGAAGAAATGAAAGCAAGGGAGGAGGAAGAAATGAAAGCGATGATAGAAAAGGCGGTGCAGGACTCTCTGAGTAAAATAGAGGGAGTGATAGAAGAACACGAAGAAGATGTCAGACAACTGAACAGACAAATAACTGAACTAGAGCGAAAGACTGAAGAAGAAATAGATGAGAAGAAGAAAAGAGAACTGGAAAGACAGCTGAAACAAGATCTGCAAAAGAGAGCTAAGATGGAGAAAATAATTCACAGCCTGAAAGAAATGAGAGAGAGGGAGAAGAGAGAGATGGAGGAGAAACCAAATGTGGAGATGGAGATCACAGAGATGTGTGACGAAGAAGTTGTAATGGAACCAGACAGCAATCACATGCAGATCAACCAGCCTGAACTTCAGGAGAACGTAGTCTTAACGTTAAAGATGCAGAAAGAGTTCAGCAGGCAGATGGAGGAGAAAGACAGGGAATTGGAGGCACTGAAACAAAGACTTTTAGACTTTGAAGAGGCTCAACGTCAGGAAAAGAAGGTCAACAAGAATAAGAATTCAGGAAAAGAATCAAGTGGTTCTTCCAAAAAGATACTTTTACAAAGTGAATAACAGGTTAATTTTTCTTCAACTCATGATAAACAGTTGAGAGATACAAATTTGTTTGGTCTGGCCAGGTTGAACTCGAGCTTGGAGTGCAGTGGGAGTGATGGAAGTATTGGACAGATCCAGTACTGCTATTAAAACCATTTATACTTTTGACTGAATTTTTTACCTCTTTATATTTCAACAAGTCATTACATATAGTCTGCATCAAATTTTATAACATATGTTGCATTTTCTACAAAGTAGCTTGTGTGTGTGTGTGGGGGGGTGCTGTTCTTCTATCCCTCATTCTCACTACACTCTAAAATGGCTTTAACAAATCAGCCTTTTTAGATGTGCTCCACCATGTTCATTCCAGAAGTGGAGAAAGTTAAAAACTATAAAATATTGAAAGCTACACTTGGACTAAACGTTGAGT
Source organism: Brycinus macrolepidotus (assembly GCA_037974445.1). Lineage (NCBI taxonomy): Eukaryota > Metazoa > Chordata > Actinopteri > Characiformes > Alestidae > Brycinus > Brycinus macrolepidotus. Next base: position 6,906,225 of record JBBPCZ010000136.1, on the reverse strand, counting down.
TCTGTTGTATAAGTTGATTTATGGATGTGTAAACTCTTGTTATATGTAGGAGTTAATAATCTTCCGCAGGAGAGATATTACATTTTTATTTCATGAGCAACAGTTTGGCAAATAAATAAGTATGATAACAGTCTAAACTAATGCCAATGAGCAAAACAAGTGACTAAAGTAAATTATGTACAAAAACGCTTGTACACCTTTTTAAATCTGCCCCTATTGTTGCTGCAGAAAACCTAGCTAATTTTTTTCTGCACCTACATGAGGGAGCCGACCTCCATTCTAGGTCGTTGACCTTGAAATCAAATCTTTAATCTTCTGTGATGTGATGGAACAACACTTTAAAGGGTGTTGTTTATTTTTTCTGAGATTTGGATGCAACCAAATTTAAATGTTGAAAAAGACATTAATGCAGAATGCATGTTTAACCCTGTTATAAGTTTAGGATGTTGTCTCACAGCGAGGAGGTCCTGGGTCCAGGTTGCAGTGTGGAGTGTTTATGTTCACCCGTGTGGGTTTCTGCCGGGATCCCTGGTTTCTTCCCACAGTCCAAAGACATGTATGTTAGGTGAACTGGAGATGATAACTTGCCACTAGGTGTGTGTGTGTGTGTGTGTGTGTGTGTGTGTGTGTGTGTGTGTGTGTGTGTGTGTGTGTGTGTGCGTGTGCGCACG
>JBBPCZ010000136.1:6894681-6905454 GCA_037974445.1 Brycinus macrolepidotus | reverse complement strand
CTCTTCTGCATTTTTGCACACACAACTCTCTGCTGCTAGAATACAGTACCTGTCAAAATACTGTATTCATCCAGACTATAGCTATGGTTGATTGCACTGAATGTTGTATTGTCTTGTCTTGTCTAATTATATTGTTGTGCTTGTGTTTTTTTTTTATATGTCTTATGACGAGCCTCTCAAAGCATGCCATGATGATGGGTGTGAGTGGGAAGGTACTATATCTTTTTTAAGTGCTGTCCTCTAAGCATTGTCAAGTTTAACATACTATAGTTAGGGACCAAATGCTAAATGTCATATGATCATGCCCTGGCTGGTAGATTGCTTTGCTGTCCTTCCTTCAAAACAAGAAGAAAACTCTCTGGATCTACCAAGAAAAGACAACTTTCCTTCAAGCCATCTAATGTGTAACTGTAAAGTTGGGACGCAGCCTTGTGCAATGAAACACTTTTGAAAATTCAGTATCCCGATGTCAATCAGGACTAGGCTAAGGCTCAGGGAAATTTTCATTCAGAATTTCTTGATACCAAAGATAAAGCATGCATTCATACAAAAGCGTAAATTCTACAACAATTGCAGACACACAGGGGAAAACACATTCACCATGTTTTTGTGTTGGTTACTTTCCCCCATCATTGTTTACTGAGAAAGAACAGTCAGGCTAACAGAATTTTTGCACACACAGTGTTTTTCAACTGCTTAGTGATGAAGATTGTTTGGTCTTTTGGACAGTGTCTTGCTTTTGTGCAATACAGGTGGTATTATAAAGAGTCTGGCCTATATGCACCTATACGCCTCATCGAAATTCTAATAGTCCCACAATTTTCCCTTGGCAAATCAGATATTCCACCTGTTTCCAGAACTGTAATGAGTAATTACAAAAAACATGACCCAGCTAGTCAAACATGTCCATGCCAAGTACTGTTGCAAAGGCTGGAATGAACCAAATGGGATTTAACTTAGTAAATCATACCATATCTGAATCTGTAAGATCTGTAAGAAATTAAGCTAAATGTACCCTACGGTATTTTTATTTTGTTTTCCCTAAACTGGCTGAACTGATGTGCAAAAGCAAATGACACCCTGTTGATGTCTGTGTTGCACATAATAAACAGAAACAGGAAGTGGGAAGGAAAAGAAATGAAACAAAAGAAATTCTTATTTATATGAGAAACCTCATCACTGCATGGTAAAGTGATTGCACAAAATAACTGCAGAAAATCCCCTTTGATCAGACAAAGGCAAGGCTGCAATGTCTCATCTAAGTGGTTGTGAATCAGCCCTGGCTTTCTCCTTGACCTGCACGAGGCTGTGAGACAAACCCCCCTCTCAAAGGAATATGCCAGTCTGCAATGCTGAATGCTGCAGAGTTAAAAACAAATAATTATATTCATATGGTGCCGGGCAAGCACTGTTCCAAAACCCCTGTGTGATGTGGCCACTGGACCAGAAACTTTATTTTTGTTTTGTCCCCTTTTAACAAACGTGATGTGTCATTAAAACAGTGAATTTGTAGCAGTACGCTGCAATCCAAGTGATTAATTAGATGACTGTGTTTGAGGGAACAGCATCTAAAGCTAAAACAGTGACTGAGCTGTGTGGACTGAAAAGACTGTATGCTCAACTCCTCTATAACAGCCTCTAAGCATCCTATTCCACATCTGCACACAATAAAAACACAATGCCACACTCAATTCTGAACACATGATGCAAGGACAGACAACAAGGAGAGAGGCACTTCATGTGGTTAATGACACAGACAGAAAAGCAATGTTGAGGTGCAAAAAAACAAGACTCTTATGTCATAATGAGGGTGCAGAGGAGGCCTCATGTGAGATGACTGTCATTGCTGTGGGAGAATCAGCATACAAGACATACTGGACAAGTACATGTTGACAAGAAACAATTTATGGGCCCAGTAGCATATTAATGAAATGAGTCATGAGGAACAGCATCAAAGTAGCTCAAACTCGTAAGCAGATAGAGATGCAAGCTAAAGTAAGCTCTCTACATCATGTTCATGAAAACACTTCTCAGAAATATACAAAAAATCTTCATTACTATGCTTCTTTATGTTGTCTTATTTTATTTTAAGGCCATTTTTCACATCGTAAGAGCACAAGGACAAAACACACTGATTTAATAAGAGAGCTCAAGATCTGCCTCTACATCTGTTTACCATCTACTATCGTCATTATTTTTTCTTCTTTTGTAAAAGTATATTTTAATTTTTAATACCTGCTGCCTTCTGCCATGTTTCCTAGGGAAACATGTGAATTCACTTCATTCACATTACTTTACCTTATATAAACTGTAATTTCACAACATTTTTTAATCGGCTAAGATTTTCTTAATTTTAATTCAACTTGATATTTGCAGTTTCCACAATGTCATTTGTATTTGGTATATTAACATATTGGTAACAATATTAATACCAACAACAACAACTACTACTACTATTACTACTCCCACTCCTACTCCTAATAATAATAATAATAATAATAATAATAATAATAATAATAATAATAGTGTCACATTCCTAAAATAGCAGCAGGAAAGCTTTTTAGTTTTCGCAGAACCACAATTGGGGCACAAATGCTCAGCGAGATACAGCAAGGGATACATGAAAGACCATTTCGACATGTATTAATTCTCTAAACTGAGTAGAACAGTGTAATAGCAAATTTTGACACACAAGTTTCATTTAAAGTAATGTTTAGTGTTTCAGTTTCCACGGTTCATCTCTAATAATATCACATCACAAGAGACCAGTGTCCTGGCCCATCCAAACCCATGGTTAATGATACCCAGACACGCACATACATAAGTGCTCGTCCCTCTCATCTCCAACCCAGACTCAGACCTCTAAATATCAGTGCAACAGGCTGAGCATGTACCCCATCCAGGAACAGAGGAGCAGAACAGAACTAATAACACAGAGAATCAAACAGCATGGCACACTTTAATGAGGCAAGTGGACATTTATGGGAGACGGTTTTCCCAGCCAGCTGGATCCCCTTGCAGAGGGGTGTTGGGCTAAGGGGACACTTTCCATAAGGGGAGAAAGTTACTCAATGCCTGTACATCTGCACGTGTTAGCACCACTGAATCTCAAACCCCTCTGCACAGCATCGCCAGCCCCAGAGCCAAGCACCCAAAACACCAGGCATCCCACTAATAAAAGCTAACAAAGCATCTTTCTGCAGCTCTCTTTTGCTGTTGTCAGTTTAAAATGGTTAAAAAGAGGTGGCAAAGCACTCGGAATGAGTATGTGGAAGTCCTGAATGAGGCTGAAAATATTTTCTCAGGCCTAGCTGTTATACAGGCAGTCTTTTGAGAAAAGAGGAGTGTGTATAGACATCTTCATCTTGAATTATCTGCGTATTGGTAAAAGTGAGATGAGGTAGTTTCCATGGAATGAGGCAGTACCACGCAGGTGTACAGAGACCTTACTCTGTTGCCAGCAGCAACCACATCCCTCTCATTCTTCAGAATCACAATAGAATGCTTGGATCACCTGAACCCCCAGTCTTACTCCAAATTCCACAGAGAGCGTACTGATCTTGGGTTTTCATTTCTGGCCCTCTTTTCCTATTCTGTTTCTGTCTCTCTCTGTCTCATCTGTATCATTGGTGCCCTTCATCTCTCTAAACAGAACTGTCAGTTAAGATTAAACACATCATGCTTCTGCTGCTACACACGCGCACAAACACACACACAATATACAACTGCTTTAGGTGGGATGGGTCTGCATGAAAAAGGAAACACAAGGGGAGATTACTATGCCCTCTGTTTTTAAACACATAAACTGCTTCCTGTGTGTTTTCCCGACAGATTATGGGACCCGAGTTGGTAGTGCAGATTTTAACAGTCTGAGATTGTTCTCATATCTGACTGTGACCCCACCAAAACAGCAACTCGAGGTGGCGAGGAGGGGGCAATGGATGGAAAAGTTGAGTGAACTGGAGATGGCCCCTGTCCAAACACCTCTGACGTGAGGATCAGTCAGTCCTGAACCTCCTCAGTCGGGAGTCGGGAGTTCAGCAAGTTCGGCCAAAAATGAAGACAGATTCCTTTCATGGCCTCATAATAAACCGCCACAGCTCAGTGCTGCAAACACAAACTCATAAAGTACAACACGAGTTCAAATGCACTACTACATCTCTCTCTTCGGCCATAACAGCATTCCTTCACAGCAGACGGAAGTGCTCTGGCCTTATGGCTTTGTTTAATTATTTCCCATAATTTACCTTTTCTTTGTGTAGAATAACACACCTTTGAAAAGCAAAATGTTGTGTGATATTTGCCTTATGACACCTGAGACTGTAATCAACTGCAGTCATCACCATGAGGCACCTCAAGTAAGTGCTCCCTGAACTGTTTCACACTTACCATCAGCATCCAGACACGTGATGAGGAGAGCAGGGCCCCTCAGGAGGCAGAAAAGGCTGCAAGACCATGAAAAGCAAAGGATGGAGGCGCTGAGATTCCATTGTGTCATGGTGTGGACTGGTGTGTAAGGAGTGAGAGGCGCGTGACGGAGGGTTATAGGCAGCAAAGCTGGAGCTGGAGGACAAACTGCAGGGCCTCATAAATCCCACACCACATCCTGAATGTATCAGGCCTCACACTCATGCTACCATGCACCTTTCCAAAGCACACAGGATATTGGAAATTACATTCACTCCGCTTTATTCTGTGGATCAGTGCAGAAGGGAAACAAAAAGGCGAGAGAAATTTACAGTGCCAGACGTCTGCTTTACTGAGCTTCTCTCAGAGTCTTCTGTACAGATAGTATATCACAGCACTATCAAAGTACTGTAGAGAGGTTGTGGAAAATCCTTGATGAAATGTTTTTTTTAATGTACAGGGAAGGGCAATATGTAAGAGATCATTAAGAGTTTATCATCTGGTACCATTCACCAAGGTCCTTCATATAAAGGATCCCGGTGCTTTTCTCACATGGTTCTCCAAGCTCCTACTGTGTGAGGAATGACCATCCGCTCTTAAATAATAAACCACAGATTTCAACAACTGATTAGAATACTGTAGCAGCTGTATCCAAGCTTTTGTCTTCTTTGTGGAAAGAAATGTTTGAGGGATTAAATGAAATAATTGTTTTGGCTTCATTTACGATGGACTCATTAAACATCCACTCTGGCACTAAGTCTGGCAGTGATTTACAAATACGGGAAAACAGTTTTTAAAACAGACATCACAGAGATATTTCAGACAGGTATTAGAAATTTTACTTGTTATTTATTAAGATAAGACCATGCTTTTATATGAGGTGCATGAAAGTAACACAGATATTCTTGATTTTAGATGATCTTAATGATCATCCTCTCCGCCCCTGTCACACACACACACACACATACACACACACACATATGCACACTTACACATTCCAAAGTCAACACAATGAGGGCCAGATGTATGTATGAAGAAGGCTCAAAGCAAAATGTGACTTGATGTGACCACATATTGTGTCTAAACAGAGCCAGGCAATATGCCGATATTGATTGTTACCATGACAAACGTCTGTATTTGTTTTTCTGAGCATAATCTGGTATCAACAGTACTTGTCAACCACTGATCAACCACATATTTCATTACAAACACAATTAGTTCTGTTTAATTTGATTTAGAGCTGTGCAGTATGTGAAATACTGAATAAAAATAATTTGTACTCATAGTTTTCAAAAGTATTTTTAAAATGTGGCTCTAATGGCTCTTTTTTGTTCCAACTTATCTGATGTCAATACAAATACATACTGTGACATATTGTGAAAATTTCTCAAAGTTATTCTGTTGGTTAATAATATTTCAGCATGTTTGTGTCTCATGTCTTAACCGTAACATCTCATGCTATTGTTGAAGAAAGCAACATGCTTTTGAGACATTTTGCAAATTAACTCCTGGTTAAAAGGTGGAGAAAAGTACATGCAAACTGGCTGCCACATGTTGCTCAGACTTTGGAAAACTGAGCAGGTTTTACAATTAGACACACTTGCAACATTTCCATCCATTTTTTTGTGATCTTCATACATTTTGCCTGATCTTCCTTTACAGCATATGTATGAGGGATGTTGTATCTATTTGCATGGTCCATAAACTGCATGTTTGGTTTAGTATAGAACATTGGCAGAATGCATTTGACCCTGATACTTGTGCAGAGAAGCTTAGTACATTGGGCCCGAGTGACTAGTTCTGTCCGTTCATAACAGTAACGTCATCCTCATTCACGGTGGGGAAGATCGAATAATACTTCTGCTTTTGCGTATCAATCACAGAGGGATTCTATCAGGTTACAGTGATAGTGAGCAAAAAAGTGTGCTTTGTCAATCACACCCATTAATCAGTATCTGGAGACTAATGTGTATGCAGGTGCTAAATAGCACATGATCACACTGCAACAGTAAACACCAGCGACCTGGTCACAGTGAACAACCCAGTTCCCACATGAAAATGCATTCAAACCAGTGAAATACTTATTTTTTAATTCTCCAAACACGTTTATGGCCTCCCTCTAGTGGCAGAACATGATATTTCCAGACAGAAACTATAGCCTGCTGCTCTGAGGATGTCAAATAAAGATAAAAGTAGCAATGCCTGAGCGGTAGGGCTTCTACTCGCACAAAGATAAACCTGTGATCTTTTGCAATCACAAACATAACATACCCAAACCCTCCTGTCAATGTTTTAATTCTCTCCCACCTTGGGGCACATCATTCAGAACCTTCACAACTGAACTGGTGCTCATCGCCCCCCACCCCAAGCTACTCACCCAAGCACACACACCCCAAAGGTAAAGTTGCCAAGGTTTTGGTTTTGGAGCAGGTTCAGGAGGCACAATTCCTTTCCAAATGAAACATCGTTATCAAACAGCTCACTTCAGCCAGAGAATTTTTGGAGGGCTCGGTTTTTGCCATGGAAAAAAAGTGATGCATTAAATTTACTTGATTCATACGTGTGCATCATTCTCATATGAATATGTTACATAATTTACCATACAGTTTTCTCCTTCAGTTTACTTATTTTTGGCAGTAACTGTGTTAGTGTTTATTACAATGTAGAAATAATATATGACATATTTGAATCTAGATTAAACAATACATTGAATTTTCTAAATTCAAATACGTCATACATCATCTCCACATTGGAATAAATCTGTAACAATACTGTCTCTGTGGATCTAAGGCAGCCTGCTCACTGGAGTATGCTCTTGTATGCTCAAGATTTGTTTTACTGGGAGTATATACACTTGGATTACATAATTCTAAAGTAATATTTAGATTTTGTTCAGATTACTTTACCTTGTTACTTCAAATAAAGTATTCAAAGTGAGTGTGTCTGTGTGGTCACTATTATTTTAAATGGGGCAGCACACATTGAATGGACTGGATGTATTAACACTGGAAACTGATGCTGAACCCTGACAGCTGTGCAAGTGATTGTCCTGTATCTAAGGGGATTAACTGGTGAATGTAAATGAATGATGAGAGAGGCACATAGTAATGAGAGGGGTGATGTTACTGCATAGTTGTGATTGGAATGGGGTGCCCTGCTGATGAGGCCACAGGTCAGCTGATGAGTGGTGGCTGACAAAGGGGTGGTAGTGGTCTAGTGGGTAAAACACTTGCCTGTGAACCTGATGAGCACAAAGTTGCAGGTTCAAACCCCCACTTTCTATCATTGTTTGTCCTTGAGCAAGACACTTAACCCTCAGTTGCTCCAGGGAGACTATCCCTGTAACTAATGATTGTAAGTCACTCTGAATAAGAGCGTCTGCCAAATATCCAAGTCTTTTCCTAGGCTTCGACACCATAACATACATTTATCACAGCGAAACAAATATTTCAAGGAGCATGAAGTAAGCCCAATCATATGTATTACATAAGATACATTTCAAATTAAAGAGATTGCCATTAGATGTGGCTCTCTAGGTTAATCTACCCTTCACCTTTAATAATGTGATTCTGAAATTAAAAGATGAAATCACATATGAAATATTATGATCCAAATTCAGTAATGTACTACTTGCGTGTGTAATGTACACAGCTTTTTTAATAAGATTATAACTGCCATTAAATTACCCACGGGGCTACCTTCTAATGTTTAATAAAATTCCATAATTGTAACCAAAATACTGCCAAACTGGCATACTGGCAGACTTCTTGACAAACTCCTCGATTTTACTTTCTAAAGAGGACTAGATTGTAATGAGTGGTGACTGAAGTGGAACGAATCACTACTTGGAGTAAGAAGTGGAACCCAAGGTGGAGGCAAGTCTAAAAATGAGCAAGGAATGAAAGGGGTAAAACTTGCCACAAGTGGGACTTGAATTTGCAATGCAAGGTGATACAGCGCGTTTAAAAGTGACTGTGAGCAGGGCTCAAACTTGGGGCACTAGGAAAACAAGGCGAGCAAGTCACTGCCAAACCACTGGGCCTGAATAGTGGTAAAGACTTCTTTATGGGGGGGGGGGGGGGGGAAAGAAGCGGCCAAGAGGGACAGGGACAGACTTGTGAGCCTGGACCAGGCAAACTGAAAAGTTCCCGCAAATAAAATTTTCTAGCTAAAAATAAACAAGGACACGGGAAAAAAATTAAAAATAGGGTTAGAGAAACCAAATAAGCCCCAAGGGTGTAGGCCCCTTAGGACTAGATCTGGATAGAAAAAGGCACAGCAGAGGAAAAGAAGACCCAGGAGTAAACTCGAGAGCCTTCACCAAATGACTGCAGGACAAATCAGAACACACAAAGACTCAACGGTGAGTGCAGCTGCAGGCACTGGTTTTAAGGACTTGTGCGCAGGTGCCGCTGATCATCTTGATTATGAGGGGGAGGGGCCACCTCCTCCTCCTGCCAGCTTGACTGGAGGCAACAGCTCAAGGTTTCCCTCTAGTGGTCGGCACGAGGGTATCGTCCGGCCCAGCCCCAGGCTAGCCTCTTACATAGATATCAGAATCAGAAAACTTTATTGATCCTGGAGGAATCAATAAAGTTTACTCTTGGGTCTCCTAATGTAATGACAGCAAAGATACACAGAGACAAGAACAATATAAAAAAATAAAGTGTAAATAAAAACTAAATAAAATTCTGTAGAAAAAACCTCAATATGAAAATACACTATGCTATATACAGAAATGCTGGGTATAAATGCTGAGTATATCAGATACAAAGCAAAGTTTCTGTGTTTCACTTGTGTACATACATATATATATATGATTACAATTTAATCTTTTCAAGTGAGATTCAAAGTATAATTTATGCAGTTAATTTGGTAATTTTCTGTTTGTACAGCCAATAATGAATCACAGGGAAACAAAACTCTGATAAACACAGAAAGATTCACAGGAAGACTTCACATGCTGATACAATTTACTATGCAAAATGCGAAAATGCACTTCTTTTATATATTGGGGATTTTAATGAGGAAAAGTGGACACTGTCTGAGTTTCTGCAATGTCAGCCATTGAAAAATATAATTGTATTGAAAAATCTAATTGCTGTTACATTCAGAAGTGCACGACATTGGGGCAACATTTCATACCCAAAGAAAAAAAAATGTCAAGGACACAGTTTTGATTACAAAACAGAACAACACCTGTCAAAGCTAACCACAAACTAAGCCCCTTCCAGCCTTGTCTGTCTAACTGAAGAAAGGTCTTTCTTCAGGAAGATTTACTAGAACTGTGAGAAGAAAGAAGAGGAACAGAAGAGCATCACATTTCATCCAACCATAAGGAAATGATTGAAAATTTGTACAAGTGACAAACTGTTTATGCATAAGGGTTCTAAGACAGGGCAAGAGAACGTGTATGTGCATGTGTGTGTTTCCTAAGCAAAACAGCAGTGTGACTGCCATTCAAATTCATTATTCTTTTGATGGTTTTTCAGATGGCGCCCAAAGGGCCAGAACACTGTCTGTGTTGTTGAGCTTAATGAACTGAACCAAAAAACACATTAACAATTCATCAACATATATAATATTGATGACGAAGGTAAAAGTAAATAAACGTACAAGAGAACAAGCTGATGGAGATATTGAGTAAATGAGAGTAAGAGTAAGAATAAGCTGATGAATAATCAACACTGATAATGAAAATTAGAGTAATCAGCGTGCTGTCTCTCTTGTTGATGCACAACACACAAATTTTTTGCCCTGCACACGCATGCATACACACACACACGCACACACACACATGCGTGCACAGTCACAGAGCCATGGAATGCAGTGACTTTCAATCTGGATGCATTTTGGAACAAATAAAAACCGAACAGCAAAGCTTTGAGGAGGCTTTTGTTGTATTCTCCACTCTCCCATGATGATTCATCATCATTCCATTGTGTTTTCATGGAGCAAAACAAATGCAGTCTATTAGTGTGCACTGAAATCCATTAGTTCATAATCAGAAGCACTATCATGACAAACGTTTGTTTGAATGACACAGAAATGGATTCCACCCCCATCCAAGAGTCTTTTGTAATAAACGTTTTACTTTGTTGCCCAGATGGTATTGTGATTCACAGACATTAAAAATGCTCTTCTATGTTGATCGAGGCTTAGCTACCTAAATCCTAACCTTAATCATGTTAAAATAAACTTGATTTTAGACCTGCACAAAGAGTAAATTATTTTAATAGCCACACCATTCAGACAGTTTTAAGCTAAACATGACTGGATGACATGCTTTTTTTTTTTTTTTTTTGTCCTGTCCGGCATTTTTGGCAATCAGAATGGTGGTCTGAATGCTTGTTTTGCCAAACACAT
>JBBPCZ010000136.1:6842266-6861849 GCA_037974445.1 Brycinus macrolepidotus | reverse complement strand
CACACACACACACACACACACACACACACACACACACACACACACACACACACACACACACACACACACACCACAGCTGTGACTGGAACACAGCTCTGCTTCAGCACAGCTATACCAGTCCCTCAAGTGCTATAGTCTTAAAACCTGGATGTTTTGACATTATACATACACTGGGTGATTTGTGTACTCTGTATTCTGTGCCAAGACCTCAGATACTTCATTCTGACTTCTGCCTGTTCCACGAGAGGGCAGTCATGACTATTTCACATTAGATGTGAAATTAGCTTTCATATAGACTAGTGGTTATGGTAGACCTTTCACTACGTCCTATTAAGAACACATGAGATTAGGTCTCGGAGGAGAAATCAAACTATAAATTGGTTCTGCAAGAACAGCAGTGACATCTGGAATTCAACAGAAAGCATGTCTCAAACGCTCTACATTACCAGCGGGTGACAATCAGACTTTGTCTCCAGTCTGGCACACTGACACACACACACATTTCTCGATTTAGCTAAAGCGAGTCCTCAGCCAGCTGTGCTGTCCAGTGTTGGAAAATGATCCACTGCTGACCCAACATCAGGACAGCGTAAGAGCTTTCGACAGCATTCAGGCCGTCAAGATTCATCTGAGCTGTACAGGGAACAGTGCTCCCTGCCCGGAAATGTTCCTTTATATGTATCCATTTAGTTCTTTTGTGATCCAGTTTGTGTTATGGAAACTATTAAATAAAGAAGGCAAAAAATGTCGGGGCAAATAAATAAAGAAGAATCAAGTAATTTTTCAAGTGCTCATATAAATGCTACCACATGTTTTTTGAGACAGATGAAAGTGATTCTCATAGTTCTGCACATCATACACTGGGGAGAGCTGAGGGGCCACACTGACCTTCTGACCTCAGGGGAAGGAGCCAGTGAGGGGATAGTTGAAGCACTGTGTGTTTCAGGTACAATTCACAGAGATCCCATAAATGATCCAAAAGTTCTCAAGACTCTGTATGACTTAAAACCTAAAAGGTTAAGCTAAAGAAATATGAACCCATTTATTGGACTGCTCAACGTCTATTCTGCAACACTGCTGTTAACTGATGACTTTCTTTCTCAGCTTTTGCCAATCTTGGTTAGACCTAAGAAGGCTCCTTCAAGCATAAGCATGGTAAATGCTCTACTACTAACTGTTCTGTAAGTCAGGCAAGAAGCAGACAGTTTAAGTAGACTCTTGATAGGAACTCAGAACTCATCACAAAGGCTGCTGAACAGGGCCACTTTGTCATGACTGGACTTCATGAGCCATCTGTTCACAGCTGCTCTTTCTACCCCTTCGTCTCTCTTGTGAGGTCAGCACATGATATGTCACAGAAGAGCAGACATCTGTAAAAGCATGTTCTACTTTCTCTTTGTTGAGAGCATTTCTGTCAAATGCTTTGTATACAATAATCTGTTCGACCTGATAATCCTCAACTATTAAATACATTTCCAGATAGCTCCACAGTGTAAACAAACATGACTGTGGCAGCCTCTCCAATGAAAGCCAGACGACCCAACACAGCACAGCTCAATGCATGGGGTAACAGCGAACACGCTCTCTAGTGTACCCATGTCATCGTAAAACACTCCAAACAAGTCTCTCACAGTGTGGCCAAAGCACACAGAGGCAATGTGGCTCAAGCACACAGAGCCTCAGAGCTGGGAAGGCAGAGGCATCAGTTCCAGAAGGGCTGTGACTAAAGCCTGGACCCGTAAGTGGGGTTTGGTCTGGGGAACTCTGTAGGGGAGCGAGGCCAATCGCATAGCCTCTCTCACACACTAGCTCTCTGGGCTTGGCACGATGCACTGAAGGAAGATGAGAGGCTGCGTGCTGAAGGCCAGCCAAACTGTTTGTGTGCATGTGTGTGTGTGTGAGTGTGTGTGCTAAGGAAAAATGAATAAGAGATTTCTGAGTCAGTTAAATGTTCAGGTTTAAACCCTGGACAACAGCCCATTAAGAGCACACATTAACTTGTCCATCAGTCTGTAAATGCATATGCACAAGGGATGTGTGTGAGAAAGAAAACAAGAGACCATTATATAAAGAAGATCTGCACTGAAGACAAAGACAGGAATAAGAGAGAGATAGACAGATAGAAAGATTAAGGAAATGTTGTGGTTAAAATTAGATTACATATTTGAGGACAGACAAACATAAAGAAAGAAACTGAGACAAATGGAGTAAAGCCAATGAGAAAGTGTGCAAGAGACAGCACGAAGGCTAGGTATTCCTAGCATGTGTCCTATCACTGAATCATCGCTGTGAATCATCAAGGAGGAAAAGCTGTTAGCTTAGTTTTATAATGCCACCACCTCAGAAGAATGCACCATGATCTCGACAGGAGTGGGGGCTGCATAGTCAACTTCCAGAAAAAGATTAACAACGAAATGACATTTAGGATCGTTTAGACTATAGCGCAACCCCCAACAGCTTTTTGCTTTTGACAGCTGGCCACATTAAAGACTGCAGTGTGGAAGAAGTGCTCTCCCCCTCTCCCAACTTGGCCTGCATTACCCTTTGCTCAAGTTAATGCACTACTAATTGCTACTTTCCCTTATCATAACATTTCAAATTTTTGCATGCTTGGGCACTATTGTTTAATGTTTACAGAATGAAGAAGGCGATGAGTAGAAGTAGAGGAACTTTCACTGCATCTCTTTTTGGACATGGACAAAAATATATTTCTGATTTATTTAAACTATAGAAATATAAATGGTGTAGATATGCACTGAGTTTAAGCCACATAACACTGAGTTTAAGCCACATCGCCCCATGCATTCTAAACACTTACCTCTAAACTCACCTTGTAACAATCATTAAACTCTGTGAAACACTTGTGTGTGTGTAAACGTGGCCCTAGCATCTTTGAAACATGATAATGGCATCATGAGGAAATGATTAGAGCACTTACAGATACAGAGGCAGGGTATGTGTAGAGAGAAAGAGAGAGCAAGGGAAAGGGAGAAAGGGAACTGGAGGCTATTTATTATTCCTTGCAAAAACAAACTGATGTGATGTGCTGATTAGCAGGGCCGAGTGCAGGAGCGGTTCACCTTCTGGTTCAGAGCAGCTCTGGAACCCACACGGCAGGGAGGCAGCCAGGGCTGCAGGCTTTACAGGAAGTACAAAGACCAGATCTTCCATATGCAGCTCTAGCCCTTAGTATAAAATCTAAATCTAAAAAATTGCTTTGTACTAACTAGAGGTGGGTAAAATAGCCAAAATATATGATCACAATACCTTCAATTGTGTTACTATTTGAATAAAAAAGCATGAAAACTGAAATCACTACATTTCTTGCTCCGCAATATGTCACAGTGTGTATTTTTTCACCAGTACTGCCACATGTTAAAAATACAATATAAAAACAACTATGAGGAGAAATTATTTGTATTCAATGTTACACACACTGCACAAATACTAGCTATAACTAATTACGCTCTATTTATAATGAAATGAGCAGATGGCCAGTGTTCACTGCTCATATGATATGCTCAGACAAGACATACGGTGACATACTGATTTTCAATATGTACTCTATGTTTATAAGCAGGAGTTTGCCATTCCACTGCTCCAGAGCCCAATTCTGGGGAGATTTATACCCCAGATTAGGCATGGTGACCCTAGGCTCATGTGTGGCTGCTCCAGAGCATCCCAGAAAGCGTTTTCTATGGAGCTTATGCAAGCTCTGTGTATATATGTTAGAGTGACTGTTACAATGGTGTTGTCGGAGCATTAATTATTTGCATTATTTCCTCACCTGGACACCCCCCGTGTGGTCAGTGACAGGTCCCAGCTGGACATATTGAACCTGGATGTCATTGCCTTGCAGAGGAGTTGCCTCCACTGCCCCTGTTCCATCAGCTGATGCCACTGCAATAAGCTGAGGTCCTCTCAAAACCTAAAGAGGCAGAAAAATAAACTGATTACATAGAGAGATGACAGAGAGAGAGAGAGAGAGAGAGAGAGAGAGAGAGAGTGGAAGAAGCTGATAATGCAATAAATTGTTGCTTTAATAAAGTACTTCACACATCCCTTGTAACATATTTCAGTTAACACTTCTCCAAGACAAAAACCTAAGCTCAGTTAAACACGGTGTGTACATCCAACACTTGTGCGTCCAAATGTAGCCCCCACTTTCCTGGCACCACCCAAAACGCTTTCATTAACTCCATTAACCTCTCACATCCTGCCAATCACACCTGGTGTACACAGCTATGAAGCCTATAAAGAATACAGCCAGCAACCCTAAATCAGACTTTACTGCCTGCATCTAAATCTAATCACCAGTAATTCACGCATAAACAGAGAAGTTCAAACAAAATAGCTGATGTATGTTTACCTCATTTATAACAAAAAAAAAAAAAAAAAAAAAAAAGAAAGTATACAAGTAAAGAGGTACGCAAATATTCTCTTTCACTCACACTCATTCTCAACACAGACATACACACACAAACACACGCACACACATACGCACGTAAGACAAGGAAACAATTACATTAACAACAGAAGCTAATGGCACTTGTGTGCATTCGTAAGTATGGCTTGCATTAGCGTGAGCTGTTGACAGGGTGCAAGTAACCCTGTGACAGTTATTTTTCTCCTGGCAAGAAAACCCTGAATAACCTAACGCTTCGCTATTTTTCAGTGCATTATATTATTGTTTTGGAATACTTGATTTTTAGCCTGCCATGTCAGGGCCCACAAATATAATCTACTTTGTCCAAAGCCTTGATCTGATTTGGTCAATTGGATAGTTCAGCATAAAATAACAGAGTTATATGAGGTTAACACACGGGTTTTGAAGAACATGTAACAAGAAAAGCGCACCTCCATGGTTCAGTGCAGTTTTAGTAGCCAGAGAGGCAGAATATACAGGACAATGCATGTTAATAGGACCTTTAAACAGTGCATTCTTAATCTATTCTACCTCATTAACTCATACTTTACTGCATGGGTCACTTGATGATAATAATTCTTTAGAGAGCAATCCACAAACAACACAGAACTTCTCCGGCTTCTGAATATCCTTACTCCTTCAAAACTGGAGGCCTTTTACTAAACAGATTACAAAAAGAGGCACTGTTTGCTGTTGACTAGGACCTTCATATTCATAAAATTACATAATGGCAAATTCCTTACTAAATGTCGAATCTTATTTATGGCTTCTGTGAAATCAGGAACACAGCAATGAATTAGCACATGCTGAACACTGTGCCACAAAATGGGAATTGAGTTTGACTGTGTTCATGCATGACCTGGGTCATATAGTTCATGGAAAGTAACATATTTTAGAGAGCTCACACACACACACACACACACACACACAACGTACACATATACACTCATATGAGACAATCTGATTCACCCTCTAATAGACAATGGCATGGGTGCCTGTAGGTGACAATTAAAAACATTTGTTTTAAGACTGCTCATTTGTCCAAAGGAAGTGTTTGAGGTAAGGCAACAACTTAGTAACATGACTAATAATGGCCTGTGAAGTCATTAAAGGAGGTCCTGTGGGGCTCTCATTATCATCAACCTCCTGCAGTTCCTTAATTGTCACACCTCTCAATCTTTTTTTGATGACATCATGCCCAAACTCTCAAACAGTATGATGCCATTCTTGCCAGCTGGGCAGAGAGCTGCCATCCATTCCCAATTAGGAGGAGAAGGAATCTGTCTCTCAGCACAAAATCCCACACTAACCTCAATTAAAGACGCAGTACAGGCCCAGGCTCCCCCTCCCACTGCACCCCCAACCTTGGCTTTGAAGCTGTGAGTCACTGGCATGTTTCGAGGTTGTGTCGAACCCTCGCAGTACCCAATGTCTCTCCAATGGTACGGAGGAAAGCTGCCAGCTTCACCACAGTGTCTCCTGTTCCTTAACCAAACCACGGCATGACCAGTCAGACCCCTATGGTAACAATTAGGGTAAGCATACCATGCTAGTTGAATTAAACAGGAAAAATGTGAGTAGAAAGGCACTGAGTTATCCAGCCCAAAAATATAAACAAACTACTTTTGGAAAATCACAGGTTATTTAGTGGTATCTCCTGATAACTGAGGGATATATAAATAACAAAATCAAAATAATCATAATAGGGCCTTGGTACAAAAAAGGTCAGATTTTTTGTGCTCCCAAAAACTGATCAGGCAACTGATCATGAAGAAAAAAAATACAAAGACAATGGATCATGCACAATAAAAGAGAGATAACTGAGCAAGTGGGCTCTCTCGGGCATATATATATAGCATGTAGCTAATGTGTTAGCTTTGGGGATGACATATGAGCATTAGATTGGGAAACTAAAAGGCACAACGTTGTTTCTTATAGTGTGCAACTTTGTTCTTTTATGATATTGAATTCTACAAAAGACTGAAAACTGAAACACATTAACATAAGGTATATTCTCATGCATTTCTTATTTTTGCTATTGAATCAAGGCTGCACTTTACTATTAGTTTGAAGCCCAGGGACACAGAATGAGTGAAACAAATCTCTTAACGGTGAAAGAAAATTAATGTGACAAGCATTTTACCCAAACCATGAAACCTGCACAAACTTTTGCACTTGGTCATATAGTTCATGTTCCAACAATAATTGAAATGTACTGATAACTTGCTAGACTGGAAACAAATGTTCTTCAGATATGTAAGCTAGCAAATTTTGCTGTCCAGTGCAATGTGCACTGAATTTGGTTTTAATTAGTCAGTGAGTCAGCCACAAATTTTGCCCCACCACTTTTGGAGGCATAACATCACCCTTGATTCTGTATCACATTCACAAGCCCTTCACAAGAGAAACACCACAAACATTACTTTCACCTGCTCCCTTCTGTTGTTCAACGTTTTGTGCAAACATATCTAAAATGAAATAGTAATTACAGCCTATGAAAACATATAGACTTCTAGTCTCAGAACCTAATGACTTGTTAGGCCTTAAATGGATAGGCAGGTCATTAGGAATTGTTACGTGATGATCATTACAGAGCATAATAAATTCAATGACACTTCAGACCTTGTGTTAACACTCAACAACCACGAGCTCCTCTAAGCAACTGGCTGAGGACTTGAAAATGAAGGAAACTCATGCCTACAAAGCAGCTGAAAGCTATAAGACATCCAAGCACTTGCAGCTTCCAATTTCCACAGTCCGATATGTCATTAGGCTAAGGGGCACTGTGGAGATCAAGGCAAGATCCATATGAAGGGTAGTAATGAAGTAGAAATATATTTCTTTGGCCACAATCACCAAAGGATCAACAAAAAAGAAGCAGATTCAAAGCATGGAGGGGTCTATTATCAATTATGGTTTTGGGGTGCGTGGCAGTCCGTGGTATGGAAAACACTGAATGAGTAGACTGAAGAATGGATTCTATTACATCTCAGCAAATTCTGAAAGCAAATGTGACACACTCAGTCAAGAAACTGAAGAAGAAAAAGGCTGGCTTGTACAACAGTACAACAATCCAAAAGGCATTGCAAAAGCTTTTGGAATGGTCCTCATTGTCCTCTGACTCGAATATCATTGAAAATCTGTGGGTAGATTTTAAAATATGCCTGCAAGGGACCTAAGAATATTGCAGAACTAGAACCATTTTGCAAGGAAGAGCGGATGAAAGTTACCAAAACAGGAATATAATGGCTCCCAAAATCAATTGCATGCTGTGGTCTCTGCAAAAGGGCGTTGCTGAGTACTACATTTTTTCACATGCCACAATTACTAAACGATCATATTAACGTCTTTTTGCTTACAAAATATCAACATATGTAATTTGGCCAGAGGTGCATGGTTGCATCCAATGTGTATTTTCAGAGAGAAGGGAAAAAAAAAAACCCAAACATAAGACAGCATATGCTTACTCCGAGTCACATAAGTCAAGTGACTGCATCGTGAACGCAACATCACTGGACATTGTACCACGCTCGAAAAAGCGATAATTGCCGTGGACACACAGCTATGGATGGCTGCAGCACCACTTGCGATCTCCTAATGACGGCCAACAAAAAGACAGCTTCACCATGTGGGAACCCACAGTTCCACTTTTAACTTTAAGTAACTAACTTTGAAAAATTGTTCATTTAGTTCCTTTTACACAAACTGCATGCAGGTCTAAAACAGCGCTCTCTTCAGAGCGCTCTCTGATTTGGCAGTGTTTGTAACAATGAAGACATGCTTATTCACATACTCATAGGCCAGTGAAATGTATTGTTTGTGAATCAGCAAGCTGGTCAGACATGCAGGTATCTGTCATAATTATTTACTGAATGCTGTACTCGACACGCTGTATTAGTCATGCACAGGTCAGGGTTTATATGACCCGCTCCCGTCCGACCCATTATGAGGGCCAACCTGCCCCACCCGAGCCACAAAAAAACTCAAACCTGACCCAGCTCGTAATGTTGCTGTACGTTATTTATTCAATAGTTACTCCGAATGCTCTTTTGATACTTTTTGACCCGCCTCGCCCTGAGAAATTTTCTAATAAGCTGCCCTGAATCCGTCTGACTCATAGGCCAACCCATAGATAGACCTAAGAAATTCTACTGTATAAAAAGAAGATAAATGATTCTTTTATCCTATCGTTTTGGACCACACAGAATGAGTTGTAGGCTACATGGAATGAGAAAATAATGTTAATAACTTTTCCAGAACAGTTCAGGATGACTGCATTTTTGGTTTATTTTGGTTCTTAGATAAATGTGTTTCATTTTTTTATTTTCTCAGAATGGTTTGGAGCACTGATAATCAATGATGTCTCATACTTGTGAATCCCCAATTGTGATTATTCCAATACTGATAACATTTCTGAACTCTTTATGAGCTAAGCATAATAAAGTTCAGTCATCTATCATAAAAGCCTCTAACTTAATTGATGTCGGGTAACTTTTCAGGTCAGAAAAGCTGGTCTCAATGTGTTTTCACAGAAATAATGTTAAACTGGTTAGAATTTCAGAGGTCAGTCTAATGAGGAGCATATTCAGGCAGAAGGTGGGAGGACAGAAAGCCCTCTGTCCAATTCAACAGAGATCACACACACAAAAACGCATGCACGCACATACACACACAGCCTGAAGGATTTGTTTTAACATTTCCCATTTTGAATTCCACCACTAATCTGGTCCTCAGGGTTTCAATGAGGCAACGCCTGAAAAACAATAACACTGAGAAACTAACACAGTCACACACACCCTGGGTGACCTTATTATAGGCCCAGACCTAGAAAGCTCTCTCTCTCCCATACATACACAGTCTGTTGTCCAACTGTCTGTTTGTGTGTGTCGTCTACTTTGCATCTGCCCTTGATTGTGCATGTATTTGCGTGTGTGTTTTGGAGTCTTCACAGTTGACAAACAGTTCTCTAAGCAAGCACACTAAAACCAGCAGGAACTATAAACCCATGATTGGGACCCAGTTGCATGTTCAGCTGCAAGGGTTCAACACAATGAGGGTTTTATGAGACTTGGAAGCATGTTTGTGATTCCTGACCGTTGAAAGCCGCTCTCGTTGAATGACTTCCGGTCCCAAGACTGTTCCCAAATCAGCTCAATGTTCCTGACTCTTTCCCTAAATCCAGCCTAGAAATCATGAGGACAAAGTTCCCACACTTTAAAAGAGAGACAGGCTAATTCAAAACATGCATCCAACAGAGATGCACTCTGCTCCCAATGTCATCCAACTAACACAACAAACTTAAGCTCATCTGTTTAAATTATTACAGGTCTAGACAGACAAGTCCAGTAAAAAAGCAATGACCACCACATACAAGTACATCAGAGATGAAGAGTCATATGCAATTTTCAGACGTTCTTTTTGGCACACTATAAGAAATATTCAAAGTTTATAACGAAATGCGATTTCAAAAAGTAGTGCAGTGGGTAGCGCTGTCTCTTCACAGTGAGAAGGTCCTGGGTTTGATTCTTTGTCGAACAGAAGGTTGTTTTTTTTTTTTGTGTGTGGAGTTTGCATGTTCTCCCCATATCTGGTTTCTGCCGGGTACTCCGTTTCCCTCCCACAATCCAAAGACATGCATGTCAGGCAAACTGGGGATGCTAAATTGCTCCTAAGTATGAGTTTGTGTGTATGTATTTTTAAATTATGAAACAACAGCAACAACTAGTACAAAAACAAAGAGTTATGCAACATTGAGAAATCATAAAAGTACTATTTAATAGCAATTTTCTAAATCACTATCCGAATCATGATCACTAATACAGAAATACACTTCACTGCTTCCTATCCTGGAGATTAAATAGTTCTGAAACTCCAAATGGCTGGCACCCTAATTCTACTGGATTATTCCAGTCTGTCACTAACCTGTTACCAATCATTGCAGATGGCAGGAAGGATGACCCACGAAATTGCTGTGATCAAAGACCACATTTTTTCAAGCGAAGACAAAGTTACATCATCAGGTCTGCTTTATCTATTCAGTCCAGCCACTGGGTACAGGATGAGACAAGTATGCTGAATAATCAAGAGCGGCCTAGACCCACACACACAGAGTGAGCTGGTTGCTAGGACCAAAAACAAACAAGAGAAAAAGAGGTTTGAATAAATCTTTCGGTTATGCAGTAATGCTTTCAGCAGTAACACAGGACACCAAACGCATCGAGCAACTGGAGCAAAAATGACAGAGAATAAAACAACAGCAGCTTAATGCAAAAAACATTCGGCTGCAGGCTTGCATCGAAACACAATAACCAACTGTACAAACAAGCCTCTTCCCAAGCTTCTTCTCTCTTTATCTTTGTTCCAATGTCTTAGCCACATATGAATCTCACTGAATGCAATTAAGAAAGATAAATAAAAGCATCTGATACACCCCAAAACAGACAGAAAGTGGCAAACCCTGTGGAGTTGCAGACTTGAACGCTGTGTGAACTCGCAAATCTTGCTAGATGAACTCAGGCATTAGGCTATAGTGTGGGTCAATGGAACCGTGTGCTTTATTTCAGAGTTAAGTCGGATGCTTCCCTGACAATAGATAAAGTTGAAAAATCTGATTGTGGGCCAGCATAGTATAGTGTGGACATTACCAGAATATATCAAATTAAATGAGTCTGATTCTGTGCATTAAAAAACACAAGGAATTTACTTGTCTTAAATGGGTACACCTTTTTCAAATGAATAAATATGACTTCAGCTCAATCACTGCCAATTGTGTTGATGTAATATTTTATTCATCTGGAAATTATGTACACGTTTGAGTCAAGTAAATTCAATACATCACTTTTTTCAGTGTACCATCACTGCAGAGAGAATGAACAGTTCAGAACACACTGCACGTTTTCTTGTTTTCTTCCTTAAAATTGATGGTCCTTACAAAGGAAAGGGCTACATCCCAATCATCGTTTACAGCTCCCTCCAGCACCACAAGTTTGTAAAGTAAAAAAAAAAAAAAAGAGCTTCCTCCCTGTTTCTACAGCCATCAACAGTCAACAACATCTGCAGCAGGCAGACCAGAGCCAGAACATATGGGGAGAAGCTGAGAGAGAGAGAGAGAAAGAAGGGGAGAGAGGCAATGATAAAATGACAGAACAGCAGAATGAGTAACACACAGACAAAAGGCACAAAAGAGAGAAGGAAAGCAAGTAAGAAAGAAAAGAAAAGACCAAGAGGCCACAGCACAAAACAAGCAAACTTTCAGATAATCTGAAAGCCTCTAAAGAGTCTGGTTCAGAGCTGATAAGCTCTAGAGCATGTCTGAAAGCATGTTTTGCTGCACAGGTCAAACTGGGGTAGAATGAGAACACACTCATTAAGCTGCTTCTCTGCAAAAAGACTTGAAGTTCACCTCTGACACTTGCAAGCATATCACCAAGTGTAATTTAAGGAACCAAGGAACTTTTAAATATTCTTTATAACAACATTCACAACATAGACAGGTCATTTGCAAATAGTTAATGAATTGATATTCTCAGTATGTTTAAAGGTTTGTAGATACCTGCTCATCCAATGCTTCGGAAATCAAGGGTATTAATTAAGGCTGCAACTATCATTTTTTTCTAATATCCTCTCAAATATTCAATAAGAATAAGAAAAGCTTTAATACCTAAATGAAAAAATACCAGATTTTGTAATTATTATTATAGTTAATATGAGCTGTTTGAGTGTATAAGTGATAAGTGATGTAAAATAGTAGAGAAAATCACATCTTTTTAACCAAAGTCTTGGAATGACATTTTCGGTCATCTCTTTTTGTGATAGGGAGTGATTGAGATTATACGCTTCTAGAAACATTTTAAAATTGGAACATGAGCTCAACTCATGTCACATTACTCAAATAAATTACCCCAGAAAGCAGCTAGCCAGCATGCTGTCAATTATTCTCAAGAACAAATACATCTTAGAGCAGGCTAGCACCTTGGACTGCACCTTAAAAACGATAAGGCAGTTAGCAATGGAGTCTCGTAAACCATCCAAAGAGTCCGGCATGCAGAGTTGGCAGCTGCATGCTGCTGATGACGAAAAACGATGTTTGAAATGCCTGGATGCAACGTGTAAACATGTTGGATATTTAAATGACTTTTCTGTTTTCCTAAGTTCAGAAAGCTTATAAACCTCACAACCATTCAGCTGAAATGTCCTCTAACACCACTGGGATAGTCACAATTAAGGATTTATAGGTATGAAAATTCACTGAAGATCAGCACTTCAAACCAGTGTGAGGAAAACGAAAAATCAGAAATGTATGTATTTGGCCTAACCCTTCAAATATTTAGCTTGATAAACATCTGTTTGTTTCCCCACAGAAGGGTGTGGATGAAAAGAATAAATACGTTGATTACTTGGCTCCATTACTCCAGAGAACGCAAGTCCCCTGCTCCACAGCCCAATGCTGGGCACTGGCCATGGTGACCTCAGGCTTACGTGTGGCTACGATCCTTATCTACTGGCAATATTTTACTATGGAGATTATATACGCTGAGTGTAGACAGCTTAACAGCAACGGGGGCACCTTAAAGCAGCTGCACACACTAATTAGAGGGAGAGTCTTAACTTTTACACACTGCAGTTTAAAAACTGTATTAACCTTTAAATTTCAGGCTTGTTGTTCATTCATAAATTCAATTGTCAGTATCTACTGTAAATTATTTGTCAACAACTATGAAAGTCATATGTAAATAATGTAGTTATAAGTGGAATAGAGATGTGGTGAGGGGTCTACATGTAGGTACTTTAGAGTTTAAATTGTTAATTCTACTGTAACATATAAAGCCATATTGAGTTTTTGTGGCATTGCGTTTGATCTACTTCCATTTAAGTTCCACAACACACCTCTTACCCATATAAATCCACGCTAGCTTTCAGCTAAATGCACCCCACACATTCTCTAAATATCCCTATCCCTGATCTACAGTTATAAACTTTTAAAAACAGATTGTTCCCAGCA
Organism: Brycinus macrolepidotus; assembly: GCA_037974445.1. Taxonomy (NCBI): domain Eukaryota; kingdom Metazoa; phylum Chordata; class Actinopteri; order Characiformes; family Alestidae; genus Brycinus; species Brycinus macrolepidotus. The sequence goes on along the minus strand of JBBPCZ010000136.1, from coordinate 6,848,422 downwards.
CCGTGCAAACTCCCTTTTCAATCCTCCCACAGGCCTCAATAAAAGCTCTCCAGTGGCTAAAAGCCTGACTGAAAATATCCTTCATCAGCCCGAGTCCTTTTTGCTGGACTGCTACTTCACCTGCACTTAACAGGGCCCTATAGAATGTCCTTTAGGATCCACACATGTACAGTTCTGCTAAGATCTGTATGAAAGGTCAATGATTCAAGCTTTTCAGGGATCCCCTTGGCCATTAAACACCTGTCCGGGGCCTGTCCCCAAAGTCACTTTAGACACATCTGATATAGAACACAAACTGGTCTGTCCTGACAGATATCAAACACACCCAGGCTGTTTTTTTTTTCCTTTGACAAAATCAACATCAGTAAAACAGCAGCCAGTCAAGCTCAGGCAAGCATCCAGCTGAGAAAATAATAACTATAATTTACTACAAATTTAATAACACACAAATACGGCAAGCAGACTGCGTGCTCTCATGACCAAAACAACCAAGCTGGATTTTATGTTTGACAAAGAGTCTTTTATCAAAGGTTCCTTTCTTAGCATAATGAAGACAATGGCATGGTTTTAATTAACTTGTGTAATCAGACACATTTGTTTGCAATGATTCCCAAATCATAACAAATCAGTACATTTTAGAGTCCTGTAATATCGGTGGTACACAAAAAGGCATCTTTCTGATGCCCAGTTCCATTCAGATCGTTCATGCTGAGACAGTATCTCACCTCCCTGCACAATAGTAATTTCATGTTTCCCATGGAAGACGCTGGATGGTGACGTAAATAAATAGTAAGTGTCTGTCATTTTTGCTACACTGGATGATTTTACAGCTTCTTGCTCCTCGATTCTTATTGCTCCCACTAACTGGAAGCGAAACAAAAAATGAGATGCTTGACAAGCACTACCTCCATCATCCCTTTCTCCACTCATGTCAACAGGCAGAGACAGCCAGTCCGTGGTGGTGTTAACGAACCAGAGAGAGAGAGGGAGAGAAAGAAATGAGTGTGTGTGTATGTGTGTGTTTGTCTCCTTGGCTCCCACTAGAGTGTAGCTAAAGGGCCAGCTGGCTGATTGGCCCTCTGGAGCAGACACACACAGAAACGCTACCAAAGACATCTGGAGTCCCTTACCCACAAGCCCAAGGAGCCAGACTCCAATCGCCTGCCCAAAGCAGTGCACTCCAGCAGGGGCATCAGGTTTCGTCAGTTCCCTGGCTTCACCAAGCAAACAAAGTACGACTGCATAGACAAATCCATGTGGAGTGCGCACACACATGCACACACACATACACACATGAGTAAAAAATGACACAGATAAGTACATAAACAAATTCATTCCCAGTCCCTCTACTTAAGAAGTCAACACACACTATAGCTAAGCCCTGACTCATTCCACTGAACAGACTCTTCCACAAACTCCCATGAGTTCTCTTGAGTCTGAGAGTGTGTCTGGACGAAGTCTCAGATCCCATCAGTGTCCTGGATCCACAACAGGCCTACAATATGACCTGCTCCATTAGGAGATAAACATCACATACACTACACTGTAACATGAGCTCATCTGTCAGCAGTTTTATTTTTCCTTAAGCCGGGAAACAATTAACACTCAACTCTTTCTCTCATGGCACCTTTAACAAGATGGGCAAATTAACTGATGATCTAAAAGGTAAAGTTCTAGAGGTTCAGTTATGGGAGCCTCTGGATCACAAGTGAAATCCTGGAGAACTTAAGAACTTAAGCAGGTACTTAACCTACTAAAGCTGAAAGCATCTGTTTTTAATGTTACCATTCAGGAAACCTGAAGCCCTGGCATACACACACGCGCACACACACACACACACACAAACAATGCATTCAAACACAAGGACAGTAGAAAAGGGAAGTGACATCCGTGCGACTGGCCACAGACTCACAGTACAACACACACACACACGCACGCACGCACGCACGCACGCACGCACGCACGCACGCACGCAAGCACACACGCACACACACGCTTTTTAAGGTGCTGTGTAACAGATTCAGCATGAGCTGGAGGTGAATGCTGCCTCATCCAATTTGAAAAAAGTACAGCACACAAACAATGAAAGCAAACAGATGCACACTGGAAGTAAAGCTTCAAGGCCTTATTATGGTTCATAATTACAAACACATTAAGGTCTGAAAATACAACACTGCACCTGTAGCAAACATAATCAGGTCTATCTATATATCCTCATTGTCAGAACAAAACGTTCTATCACCATTTGTGTTATTTTCTTGTTGCAGAATGTTTTTAGTTCTGACAGCAAGGGTATAAATTGCCCATGCAGTAATCTCAGGTCCTATTCAAGCTAGTTTAGTATCCTGGAGAAGTGGTATAAAAGATTTCTCATGAGATCTGTGATGTTAACTTCCATCACTGGCAGCATTCTTCAGCATTCTTAATAAAGCAGTCTCGTTTGAATCAACCTCACGTTAACTGTGTAATGAAACAGGTGCGGCCATGCACCATGTTTCAGTTGTTACTGGATGTAATGCTGACATGTACATCTTGGCTATGGTGTTTCAATCAGGGCTTAGGGTGATTTGGGGAAATTACACAGACAATTCATCCAGTACAAACTGGCAAGTCAAATCTTGCAAATCATATTATGGAACTTTCTCTGGCAAAACCCAATCCGATACTATACTCTCAGACACATTGAACCAACAGGCCCAAGACGCACTGGTCTTTGGAGACCTCGGCTTAAAGGCAATGTCTGCATCCGGTGTGGGACAAAGAAAGCCTCTAGACAGCTCTTGGACAAGGAGAGGTCCAAACTTTCCAACACTGCACCTGGTTCATTGTGAAGGTGTTGCCCAATCCTTCCTCCCCCTTTCGCTCTTGCTTTCTCTCTTTCCTTCCATCCTTTCCTCCTTTCCTCCCTCATTCTCCCAGCCAGCTCTGAAGGGAGTAATAAGTGTCAGCAAAGTACTCGACCTCAGCATCACGCTCCTCAGCACGTTCATCCCAGCAGGAACACAAGTAAATCAGGCCTTGGGCTCCGACAGGAAGAAAACGTCTAACATCTCACTCTCTGTCCAACCAGCATGCGGGACGAGGAAATGGACCTGGACCGCCAACAGGCGAGATTTGTGAGGAACGGGTGCTTTTTCCAGTGCATGTTCTAGGAGGCAAAGCTGTGTGACTGTCTGGATGAGGCCTAGGTGTAAGAGTAGCCTCTGACAGCTTTAAGAGTGGCGGTCCGTAAAGCCGCTCTCACCCCATCCTATTGGAATTTTTGGGCCAACAACTACAGTATCTGCTTGCCAGAGACAAGGTCACCACTGGTGGCTGCAGTTAGGCGAGAGTGATGAGATATAACCCATAGCAAAGTGCATCTCTAGAGCCTAATGCTGAGTGTGCGGGAGAGAAAGAAACTTTGAGAAGCTTTTCAGTCAGCTCCCTCAGCCTCCGTAAAATGAGCAACTCTAGGGGCACATTTGTTCCTTCCCACCCATCTCCTCTCTGCCTCCTCATCAGTCTTTCGCTCTTATCTCTCCGTATGGACACATCCGCTGGCTCGGCAGCGGGGGGATCAGAGAGCAGGAGCTGGAAACATCAGATAAGAGAGCTTGGAAAGGTCACAAGGGGCAAAGGACTTTTTGTCTCTTTCAACAACAGCAGAAAGCTTTTAGGAGAGGAGGCTGTCGGATCTGTGCTGATTGTCAACACTGGCCAGGAGAGAAAATGATGCACAGTGCTGCTACAGACTGGCAGGCTATAAATCTCAACTTTACAGGAGGAGCAGGCAGGAAAAAAGAGAGTACAGGACAGTCTGCAGACTGAACAACATGTCCCTACAACTTTATAAAACACACAACCCTCTATAACTGAAGCCTAAAAGTCCTGCGTTAATCGTCCGTTCTGTTTATTCTGAATATTATTTTAAAATATGTTGTCTTCCATAAACACATTTCTGACTGTCAAATAAAGATCAACATTGGTCATTTCATCATTTAAAGAGATTTTTTTCTTTTGTGTTTCCTTGATTTGATGTGAACAGAACATTGGAAGATGTTGATGACATGTAATCTCTCAAACCATTCAGAGCTGGAATGGACGTTTTGTTCTTACCACAGCCCTGCTCCACAAAAATGCCCCTTCAGTGCCTGAGCGACTTCCAGTGATCCAGTACTGTAGCTAGTATCTAAAAAAAGACTTAAGCAAAGTAACATCACTGTGACACACAGGTTTTAAAAAGGAAAAATGCCTTTAGTGTCTGTTTTATAAAAAACAAATTAAACTGTCACGGGAATTCTAAGCTGCTCGGCACCTTTCTGTGCAAGTTTGTTAGATAATCTAATTTTGAACAGTTCAGTCTCAATAATCTATATTGGAGACTCATTTGCAATAGAGGTGCCAGTGCCTTAAAGGAGATTTTCAGACCTATGGTACTGAAATGTCAGAGTTAGCAGCATGGCAGGCCCACACTGCTGACCAAGGCTGTGTGCAGCTGGAAGCAGAGGAAAGAATGAAAAAGAGACCTCCTGTGAGGAGATGAGAAGTGTAACAATAGCACACAGAGATGAAAATAAAAGATGTGGATGAAGAAGGGGCATAGAGAAGCACTTGGACAGGACAAAGAGACTTGATGCAGAGCAAGATGTGGAGGAGGTCCCAGGAAATAAACCGCAATCAGATTTGGGGCTAACAACCCAGTTCTTTCTCCCTCTAACGCATGCGCACACACACACACGCACACATGGTAGAAAACACAGGCTGCTTTGCGGTTCTGATTTATTGCCCTTTTTGTCCTGTTTCCCATTTCTCACCCTCACTTTGCCCTTAGAGCTCAAACATCAATAGGGGAGCAATGACACTGCCACCAGAATAATGCTGACATTTCTTCCTGCTATTTCGATTTCGTTCCATGGGAATCACACTCTCAAAAGGAAGCCCTTACTGTATGAGTGTCTGTGTGCGTCTGTGTGTGTGCGTATGTCTGTATGTGTGTGTCTTTTTGAAGCCAGACCTGGAACACAAGGGTAGAGAAATAAGTGACTTGTGTTTATGTTGGCCTAAACATCATATCACATCGTTTCACAGACATAATCAAAATACACTTCAGTCCCTGTCCAGGTAACTGGACAATGACACAATCTTCCTGATTTTGGCTCAGTACTACAGCATATTGGACGTGAAATAAAACAAATGAAAGGCTATGAGGTTAAAGTACAGAATGTCAGTGTGAATCTGAGGGTGTTTATCCCATATAGGCAACAGCAATAGGCTCCAGATCTACACGCAGCTCTAGATCTTTTGTGCTTGAACTAATAATGAAAATACAGAGTCTGCCAAGAAACAACTGAGATGCCAATTGTTCAATTAACGAAATGTGACTATGCGTAAAAAGGGCTGTGATTCCTTTAAAGCTCAACCAACACTGATGTAAATACTCTCAGATTAAAGTTGACATTCTGCACTTTAAAGTTATAGTCACTGTTTCATTTCAAATCCAATCACAGGTTACAGAGCCAAAACAACAAACTCTGCTACAGTTCAATTTCTTACAGAGAGAGTCGTAAAAAAGATTCAGGGAAAAAGAAGACCTAACTGATAGTGCTCTCATGGACTATCAGTGGAAATAAAAGTTCTGATTAAGATTTGTTTTTTATGTAGAGATATGCTGGAAAGTTTGCTCATGACCCAGATACACACACAAATTCTGGCATTTTATAAACAGAAAACAGAAAGAACTGAATTCCCGTGTACTTCCACATACTTTGTAACTGGTACTAAAAGACTGAAGTCTCAGGCTACACAAACATTCTAGAATGACAAAATAAAAAGCAGACCTCAGACAAACACTGGAAAAACTGATTTTGAGAGATGGAAAATCTATTTACCGCAAATGGACAGATATACAGATTCTGCAGGGTTGGAATAGACAGTATTTTTGCCAAAATTAAAACAAGGACAACAGGCTTAAGTAGTGTTCTCCATTATATCTCAGGGTACGTACACATGTTTACATCTGATTATACACATATTATCAGAAACATCAGACACGGAAATGGAGTCACCTGATCAAAGGCACATACACAGAGTGCGATGTGTAGGGCTGGGTATCGTTCCAAAATTTTCGATACCGATACTGATACCGATACCCTGAATTCGATACCGGTTCCGAAC